>CM026391.1:71456978-71475014 GCA_014843695.1 Archivesica marissinica
CGTAATAAAGGATGTTTTGGGTAAAATGTGTGTGTGTTTATAAAAATCGAAATAGTCGCTCAGAAACGATAAAATTCCAATAAATTTAAACCGTCGTATACGCGAATTTGTTTATCAACACACGAAATGTAAACACACACAGCGCGCATGCGTGAAACAACAGAGGATGTAGAAAACAACGTATATATTTTGAACATGAAATACTATCTATCAATCTTCCTGTAATGTCGAACCCCTTGCGGGGATGTAGAAATGTTCCTAAAAGACTTAGATGACAGAGGTATGAATCAACATATCAAGTAATTTAATTAAAAAAGACAACGTGGGACAAATGGGGTCGATGCATTCGGAATGTAACCAAGTGCGGACGAGGCGTTCCGGTTGTAAACAAGTGCATAACCGATCGACTCGGAAAGTCCTACTTTCGGTTTCGAGTTTGTTTTATCGCAAAAAACACTGTTTACCAAATGAACATAAGCACACAAAGTATAATGTTAGAATGTGTAGCAGCATTGCTACCCATACGTAAAAATTGAATTTTTCAAATATATTTTATTTCAAACGATGTAATGCTGCTTTAAATAAACTTAAATGAATAACATACTACTGGTTGAGCAAATGGTCGTCTCTAGACTATATAGGTGTCTGGTCATTTTTCGTGGTTGGTCGCTAGCACAGGAGTTGCTGTGCTCATTTTTGAATTAGTATTAATATTTTCAGCCAACAGTTGGTAAAACCATATTACAGTCTGCATGTATTGTATGGAGACAAGTTCACCTCTAACAATAGTTTATCACAGTACACTCCGGAAGTCTACATGCGCATGTGTGGACTGAGAGATCTGTTGCATTACCCATCACAATTCGATCACACATTAGCTTTTTTAGTGTAATCATATTTTATTGAAAGCATACCCGGAGAAAACCACCCACCTGTCCGATCTGGCATATCAAATGGGAACTTTACTGTAAAAATTGGTTGTCAATTAATTAACATGATTTTGATAAAATCACATTTATCTTACAACAACATCTGTTTCGGAAACAACAGTAAAAACAAAGGATTCCAAATAAAAGGACCGATATGCATTTCGTGATAAATCATAGTGTATCTGCCAAGGGAGGTAATAGAAAAACCAAGTAATGTCGTTCATTGAAACAACAGAACAAAAAACTTGTAAGAACAACATGGACGAATACATGTACGATGGTCGCCAGATCGGACAGGTGGGTTTTCTCCGGGTACTCCGGTTTCCTCCCACATGAATGACCACATATACGCTTTCATCCGAGCCAACGAGAGTGATTAATATAGGTTGCTAAAACTTGCTTCGCAATCGTTGTAAAATAAATAAAGTATTGGGGAGAGCCGTTTCATAATGTGGAAAGCACTTGTGGCTCAAACCAAATTGCTATGTACATTTTGGCAATAAATTATGTTTAAACCAGATAAAGTATAAAAAAAGAATACATGTGTAAAATGCATTGCACACTATTCACCATATTAGTAAATCATCAAGTTTGTGCTAGCAATGGAGATTCACATGTGTAACTTACTCTTACGTTAGTACTTCACTGGGTGGCTTTGCGTAAGTTGAAGTAGACATCACTCGGAGCATGTACCATTCTCATTCACCTAAAATATCACACACACAAATGTATATCGAACTGTCATGATAGTAAACAAAAAAACATTATACTACAAGTGTATGTTGAGGCTGGAACGATGCAAGTTCAGTCGGATATAAAGTATAACTTGAACAGTAGTTCTGGTACATCTGTAAGATGACTACATGCATTTCATCAACAGAGTATGTGGTTAGGAGAATCCACCATTTTGTAGGAGCTGTCTTAAACATGTTAACTATGCTTATTAATAATAAAACTTGTACATATTCATCTTCTGAAGGTATACAACTTCCAACATATGGACATTCTTGCTCGAAAGCGAAATTAGCATGAAATGACCTTTGGAAGTAGGTTAATAATCAGAAATATTTAAACGTATAGAACGTAAACTTTGATATGACATTCCTAACGCAGAATAAATACTCATTTGCTGATATACTATACAACACAATGTTACAAAAATATAGCATGATAATACAAATGGTTTGGGTCATAAGTTCAGGGTCATATTTATGCATAATTAAACAAAATGACTGATTTTGGCAAGGATAAATGAAAACACCCAAAAAGGCATAAATTAAACGAAAGCACTAAATATAAATGCAGCCCACGTATCCACCCGCTGTTCCATCCCGCCACGCCATGACCAGAACCCAAGACACATTATCGAAAGACTATCACAGCTTAGTAACTATAGCAACCAGCTGAATCGCATCTATATAATTATAAATGTGTACAATATTCGTGTTACAAACGGACCAATAGTCCAGTGGTTAGCACGTTGGATTGGTAATCCAGGGTCGCAGGTTCGATCCCCCGTCTGACTCTAATAAAATTAACAGTCTTTTAGATGGGACTTTAAACCGAGGTCTCGTATCGGTGCTTTACATTGTACACGTAAAAGAACCAGAAGAGACTCTAGAATGGGTCTCTCTCTCTCTCTCTTTCTCTCTCTCTCTGTATATCATTGCACTATCCTCCAACTATCTAAAAGGACTAATCTCTTCAGGAGGCGTCGCTCATATGAGCAACCGGTAGCGACGATAAATAAACGGTACAACACACACACACACACACACAATATTCGTGTTGTACCTGCTGTATATTCAAAGTTAGCTAAGTGACTTCAAACCAACCGAAAAAAATCAACATGTCATACAATATTTTATTATATTTGATCACTCCCACAGCCCCATATTTCATTCCATAATACACACAACAAACTCGGTTTTCTTTGAAAACCTGAAACGTTTCTATATACGATAAATCGTAACATATCCCTGTTAAGACCGGTAAACATTGCGTGACATAGCATAATCAAGCATCGATCTTCGTCAAACAGGCCATGTGGCGCAGATTAAACCAAAATTAATCAAACCAAAGGACAGTTTGATATCTCTTTCTTCAAGAAACTAATCGCGGAATTCTGTGCGGCCTTTTTGAAGTCATAATTGTACCGGTTCAAGACGCTCCACTATAATTAAGGCACCTTAAGTCACCTTTAATCAAGATACAACTAGTAACAAGCGGTATCGTCTATTTTTGACTCAATTAATAGATCACCAATATCGTTGAGGGGCCCTTTAACAATCTGTTTTCAATAATAAAATCTACCGTTATGTGAATGGCGATAATATGATAAAATAGAAGAGGTGTAAACATCTGCTACCATTTCTTTGGGTTAACTATGTTTTGTGCGTACATTCAATCCTGTCTTAGTTTATACAAATTTATTTCAGCTCGATTGCGAAACAAGTTCTTAAAACTTATATTTATCACTCTCGTGAACGCATTCCAGAGGGAGGGAGGGAGAGAGAGAGAGAGAGAAGAGGCATGTGTAATTTAAATGACTTGCCTACGGGCTCAGGTGGCTGCTTAATCGAGGTTAAATGCGTAATAAAACCGCATATTGGCAATCTGGAAAATGACTGCTTAATAAAGGTTAGCTGCTTAATGGAGGTGAACACTAACACATGTTTGACTGTAGATCATTGCACCCGACGACCGAAAACGTGCTAAATTATAAAAGCAAATGAACATACATGTACATGTATTACTTATAAGCTATATTATTATGTAAGTATAAAGAATATTTCATTAAACTAAACTAAAATGAAATCATAGTTTGCCTATACATTATACAACCATATGCATGTACGTCAATCTCGTTAGTTGACGTGGATGCAAGAGTATATAGAGATGATTCATTCTTGAGTGAACTGTTGGACTGGTAATCCAATGATCGCAGTTTCGACCCCCCCCCCCCCCCCGTCTGCACCTAATAAAATTAACAGTTTTTTCAGATGGGACTTTAACCCGAGGTCTCGTGTCGGTGCTTTATACTGTGCACGTAAATGAACCAGAGGAGATTCTGGAATGTGTAACCGTCTGTATAATTGCACCTGCATAAATCTAAAATGACTAATCTCTTCAGGAGGCGTCGCTCAGAAGGGCAACCGTAGCCTGGGAACAGGCGTCGATATATTTTGCCTGATCAGTCAAATAAATATATTTTAACACCGAGATTATTAATTGGGCCGTATTGAGTTTCTGATCATGACAGAAGTCAAAAAGTGAAAAATCGACAGACTGGCACCCAGGCTAGGGCAACCGGTATAGCGACGATAAATAAAAGTAATACTGTCGTACTGTAGTCTGCCTCCGTGGTCGAGTGGTTACGGTCGCTAGCGCCAATAATGCTTTCACTGATCACCGAAACAAACAAATATCCTCGTAATCACGGTGACGTCACGAAGGTGCTTCTTTTTTAGAGATCGTTTCGTACATTTTTGTAAAAAATATAGAACACCGCCATGTTGCACAAATTTAATAAATTGTTATTTTGTAATTAACTACCCGTGTATGGAATAACATGCGTGAAACAGGTACTATCCTGGGAGAATATTCGACAGGTTTAATATGGGAAAATGCGAAACCAAACGGGCATACAATTTCTGGAATCCATTTTATTTTGCATCGTTGTGATCTTTTATCGTAAAAGCTAGTTATCTCTATAGAGACGTCCCACGGGTATATAAAACATAGGGAAGCCATGAAATTATAATGATGACGGTTAATAAACTATTGTAGAACGAAAACTTGATGGTCCATACAATTCCATTCCACGTTCGACAGTCATTTCAGTGGTGAAATATTTATGAAAATATCAAAAGCTCGTTTGAAACTGAATCGTGTCACTGAGTTAAGTGGGTGTGCCATAGCTTATCAGAAACAGCCAATTTTACAACTTCATATTTTATTTATAATTGTAAATTGACATGGTGAGTGGCGCGCATTAAGTGTTGTAATAAACTCAAATTCCTTCACAGTGAAATGATCCATTACAGATTAGTTTTATTTCATATTTTTATAAAATATGAAATTGTGTCCATTTATGTTATTACGTTATTTCAATTAGTGTTATAGAATCGTACTTCGGTAATCAATTAAATGAAAAAAGGTGATTCATTATTAAAACAGTGTCAATTATGAACAACAGACTTTAAGACAGGTTATAATAACGTTCATAACGTGTTTCATCAAAGGTATAAAGGAAAACACTGACAAAGGTCAATCATAGCCCGCCTTCGTGGTCGGGTGGTTAAGGTCGCTGACTTGTATACCACTGTAACCTATCATCTCTGATGGTCACGGGTTCGATCCATGCTCAGACCGTGTCTCATTTATATGAAAAAGTTGGCAGTTTCTTACGGAGGTTGGTGCACCAAGTACTGGTTAACCGCTGGAGCCTGCCCAGGAAAGGTGTTGTTAGGTAAACTGCCCGTCGCTCAAATGGGAAACCGGTAGCGACGTTAAATAAACTTAAATATAAAAAAGGTCAATCATACAGACGGATTTATAGTCCGTCACCATCAGTGATGATATATTACAGTGGTATACCAGTCAGCGACCTTAACCACCCGAACACGGAGGCGAACAACATGTATGTTAGTATAAGTTCAATGTAGTTGATGGGCGACATACGGATCTGTAGTCCAGTGTTAATTACTCCAGGGATCGCAGGTTCGATCCCCCGTCTGACCCTAAAACAATTAACAGTCTTTCATATGGGACTTTAAACCGAGGCCTGGTGTCGTTGCTGTACGCCGTGCACGTAAAATGACCAGCTGCGACTCTGGAATGGGTCTCTGTCTGTATCATTGCACTATCCTCCAACAATCTAACATGAATAATCTCTTCAGGATGCGTCGCTCATATGGGCAACCGGTAGCGACGATAAATAAACGTAAAACACACACACACACACACGGTCAATCGTCATGCCTTGGTGTATCCAATGGCAATATTTGAAAGTCAACTTTGGTATAATTGTGTATAATATATATATTACAACTCTTTCGGGGCTTAATACGTTTTTATTTAAGTTTATTTAACGTCGCTACCGTCATATAAAGAGACACGGTCTGAGCAGGGCTCGAACCCGTGACCATCAGTGATGATAGGTTACAGTGGTAGTCAGCGACATTAACCACTCGACCGCTGATGCGGACCTTGAGGTGCAAAAGCATAGACATGTTTAGGTTTCTATACTAAGTAAGTAAGTAAGTAACTTTTTTATTATAGTGACATGTGCATATATACAATGACAAAGAATAAATAGTTAAAAACACAATCAAGCACCCGGCCCAATGGGCCTATATGTCAATTATATACAAAATGTATGGTTCAAAATTAAACATATTTATATGAATTAATATGAATCGCACATTTGAGATAGATAGATAGATTCTTTTATAGTACAATAGTAATATATATATATATCAAATAAATAGTTGTATACAAGCCATGTATAGTACAAATGACTAGTGTGTCACATGTTATGTGAAGTTACACCAACACAAATTGGTAGCTTTTCCAATGCATTCTACATAGAATAGGGTATGTAGTATATGTAGTTAATGTTTAACGATATAATAAATCATGTGATATATATTTAATAAATAGTGTGAATGAGATACCATTTGTTGTATTTAATACTACGCAACCAGTTTATAAATACAACTTGCTCCTTCTCATTAAGAATGCATTTACTAGATATTTCGACAACTTTCTTACTAGTGTGTGTGTACAGTGGGGTCTTCTTGGCAACATGGGTGAGGGGTTGTGGCTCGGTCTATGATACCCTGGCTCTAACTTGCGACATTTCTGGCAAAATCATGCAAGACTAATCACATATTTCTACTAGTATTGCTTCAGATGATAATGTACACAGTCTTTAGCACAGTTGAGCATTATCATTACTAGAGTGGTGGAACCTATGCTCGGCGTAAATCCTACATATCATGGCCAATCCACTTGCCGTATATTATTATTTTCTTAAGTCGTGAACACAACTTTCAAAAAATTGTTGTTGAAAATGTTAGCTTCATTACGTGACCATGCGCCGCAACGGCACCTGTTTCCATGAGGAACTACATACTCTAGGGCACATATGCACGGCGTACATTGCATTTTTTATTTATGCACGGGTAAATGTTGAATATATTATTTTGACTTAGTAACATCAAGTAACAATATTACTACAACTCATAAGAAACTTTTTTTATGGTTAATTGTACATTTTTTCCCAATTCGGATAGCTATCTGAAATGCTCATAAACCGCATTATTTCGGTGGAAAAAATTCTCCCAACAAGTTGTCTGTTTATATTCGGCTATTGGACCAGCCAAGTGATAAATTTACTAGCATCTGAGAATGGCTGTCTGTAAGCTGATTTCATACTTATGTTCAAGATACCTATATAAGTCATATTGGTACATTGTTATATAGATTTATTGTCATTAATTGTTTTATTCCCTTTTTCTACTCTACTAGCTAATTCCATATATCATCGTATTCCATAAACATAATTATTATATATAGTTTCTCTACTTTTCAGCTTTAACTTTACTATTTTATTTAAATTTATTTTAGCTCGATTGCGAAATAACTTGTTTCGCAATCGAGCTAAAATAAATTTGTATAAACTAACTTTACTATATAATTCCAATGTGCAGTTTTAACCCATAGTTTGCTTGCATTTGATTTGTATCTATATGGTGAGCATCATGGTAGATTAACTGTTGTTAAGCGAATTCTCTCATAAAATAAAGTCCTTATTATTATTATTATTATTATTATTATTATTACTACTACTATTATTATTATTATTACACAGACAGATAGTCTGACAGAGAGATGTTTTAAAAATATTATATATTTTAATTTTAATAATATTGTTATTTTCGGGATGCCGTTGTACTTGGGTACATAACGTAAACAATAAGTGTGGACCTCAGTCCCGACCTCAGTTACAGAAACAAGTTCAATCTACACTGGCACAGTTTACCAAATGTCAACCCTACTCAAATCTATAAAATCTACCACTATTCTAGACTGATATGTAGAAAACCCTACCCCTATTCTAGACTGATATGATGAAAACCCTACCCCTATTCTAGACTGATATGATGAAAACCCTACCCCTATTCTAGACTGATATGATGAAAACCCTACCCCTATTCTAGACTGATATGATGAAAACCCTACCCCTATTCTAGACTGATATGATGAAAACCCTACCCCTATTCTAGACTGATATGATGAAAACCCTACCCCTATTCTAGACTGATATGATGAAAACCCTACCCCTATTCTAGACTGATATGATGAAAACCCTACCCCTATTCTAGACTGATATGATGAAAACCCTACCCCTATTCTAGACTGATATGATGAGAAACCTACCCCTATTCTAGACTGATATGATGAAAACCCTACCCCTATTCTAGACTGATATGATGAAAAACCTACCCCTATTCTAGACTGATATGATGAGAAACCTACCCCTATTCTAGACTGATATGATGAAAACCCTACCCCTATTCTAGACTGATATGATGAAAACCCTACCCCTATTCTAGACTGATATGATGAGAAACCTACCCCTATTCTAGACTGATATCTGGAAAACCTACCGCTATTCTAGACTGATATCTAGAAAACCTATCGCTATTCTAGACTGATATCTAGAAAACCTACCCCTATTCTGGACTGATATCTAGAAAACCTATCGCTATTCTAGACTGATATCTAGAAAACCTACCCCTATTCTGGACTGATATCTAGAAAAACCTACCCCTTTTCTAGACTGATATGATGAGAAACCTACCCCTATTCTAGACTGATATCTAGAAACTATACCACTATTCTAGACTGATATCTAGAAAACCTACCCCTATTCTGGACTGATATCTAGAAAAACCTACCCCTTTTCTAGACTGATATGATGAGAAACCTACCCCTATTCTAGACTGATCTCTAGAAACTATACCACTATTCTAGACTGATATCTAGAAAAACCTACCCCTTTTCTAGACTGATATGATGAGAAACCTACCCCTATTCTAGACCGATATCTAGAAACTATACCACTATTCTAGACTGATAAGATGAAAACCCTACCCCTAGTCTAGACTGATAAGATGAAAACCCTACCCCTATTCTAGACTGGTATGATGAAAACCCTACCCCTATTCTAGACTGGTATGATGAAAACCCTACCCCTATTCTAGACTGGTATGATGAAAACCCTACCCCTATTCTAGACTGGTATGATGAAAACCCTACCCCTATGCTAGACTGATATGATGAAAAACATACCCCTATGCTAGACTGGTATGATGAAAAACATACCCCTAAGCCAGACTGGTATGATGAAAAACATACCCCTATGCTAGACTTGTATGATGAAAAACATACCCCTAAGCTAGACTGGTATGATGAAAAACATACCCCTAAGCTAGACTGGTATGATGAAAAACATACCCCTAAGCTAGACTGGTATGATGAAAAACATACCCCTAAGCTAGACTGATATGATGAAAAACATACCCCTATGCTAGACTGGTATGATGAAAAACATACCCCTAAGCTAGACTGGTATGATGAAAAACATACCCCTATGCTAGACTGGTATCTAGAAAAACCTACCCCTATTCTAGACTGGTATGATAAAAAACAGGGATAGCACATCCACATTAGCCATTGCTTAAGAAGAGCCCTCCTCACCCTTCCCCTTCGTGGAAGTCGTGATAGCTCAGTCGTAGCGCGTTCGCTTCACGTTCGAGCCACGCTGGAGCCGTTACGATTGTGTCCTTAGGCAAGGCATTTAAATTCCACAAGCCTCTTCTCTCTCCCTCGTGGCGATGGATTCCATCAGGAATGAGGTCTCGAGAGTGATTAGTATAAGTTATAAGAACTTGTTTCGCAATCGAGCTAAAATAAATTTGTATAAACCCATCCCCTCCGCGGTGTATGTGACAGTGACAATGTGTAATTCGTGCATATGCAATCGCGTTAGTCGTGTATAGTGAGGGAACAGCAACATGCATCTACATTAGTAGTTTAAACTTTATTTATTTTACAACGATTGCGAAGCAAGTTCTAACAACTTATATTAATCACTCTCGTTGGCGCGGATGAAAGCGTATATGTGGTCATTCGTGTGGGAGGAAACCGGAGTACCCGGAGAAAACCCACCTGTCCGAGTTGGCGACCATCGTACCATCTCACATTCTTCCCAGTCCGGGGATCGGACCCGGGTTGCATTGGTGAGAAGCTGCGCTAATCGGACAGCTACATTAAGAGAAGCCGATCTTTGATGTACCGCCTTAACACGTGCAAACAATGGATACACACAGCATCCAATCCATTGGACATCCGGTCACGAAATTCCGAACTAGGCACGTTAATACTGAAACAAGATTTGACTTTTGACATAAATGTTTTTGAATTTGATCTGTAAAGAAGGCCTATGGAACTGTGCAGTGCATTGTGTTGAATACTTGTAAGTGAATTCTTTATTCAAAGAGTGTAACCCCAAGTTATTGTAGTACCCCCAATTTATTGTAGTACCCCCAATTTATTGTTGTAGTACCCCCAATTTATTGTAGTACCCCAATTTATTGTAGTACCCAATTTATTGTAGTACCCCAATTTATTGTAGTACCCCCAATTTAGTGTAGTACCCAATTTATTGTAGTACCCCAATTTATTGTAGTACCCCAATTTATTGTAGTACCCCAATTTATTGTAGTACCCCCAATTTATTGTAGTACCCCAATTTATTGTAGTACCCAATTTATTGTAGTACCCAATTTGTTGTAGTACCCCAATTTATTGTAGTACGCCCAATTTATTGTAGTAACCCCAATTTGTTGTAGTACCCCCAATTTATTGTAGTACCCCCAATTTGTTGTAGTACCCCCAATTTATTGTAGTACCCCCAATTTATTGTAGTACCCCAATTTATTGTAGTACCCAATTTATTGTAGTACCCCAATTTATTGTAGTACCCAATTTGTTGTAGTACCCCCAATTTATTGTAGTACGCCCAATTTATTGTAGTAACTCCAATTTGTTGTAGTACCCCCAATTTATTGTAGTACCCCCAATTGTTGTAGTACCCCCAATTTATTGTAGTAACCCCAATTTATTGTAGTACCCCAATTTATTGTAGTACCCCCAATTTATTGTAGTACCCCCAATTTATGTAGTACCCCCAATTTGTTGTAGTACCCCAATTTATTGTAGTACCCCCAATTTATTGTAGTACCCCCAATTTATTGTAGTACCCCCAATTTGTTGTAGTACCCCCATTTGTTGTAGTACCCCCAATTTATTGTAGTAACCCCAATTTATTGAAGTACCCCAATTTATTGTAGTACCCCCAATTTATTGTAGTACCCCCAATTTATTGTAGTACCCCCAATTTGTTGTAGTACCCCAATTTATTGTAGTACCCCCAATTTATTGTAGTACCCCCAATTTGTTGTAGTACCCCCAATTTATTGTAGTACCATTCTTCCATAAGGTCCTCTTTAAAGGACAGATGTAATGTAATAGAGGACATAGAAAACGCACACTTCGGATAAGTGTGTTTTTACATAAAAAACAATAACTATATATATACATAGTTTTAAACATTTTGGAATATTTTTAGTTTTTTTTTGTAATAAAGATGTAATATTATATAGTTGATGTAATCCTTCGTATTTCGTTTTCATGTAATAATAATCATATAATGTAGGTGTCCGTTGTCTATGTCCTCTAGTATATAAGGTAGGTGTGCGTTGTCTATGTCCTCTAGTATATAATGTAGGTGTGCGTTTTATATGTCCTCTAGTATATACTGTAGGTGTGCGTTTTCTATGTCCTCTAGTATATAATGTAGGTGTGCGTTTTCTATGTCCTCTAGTATACAATGTAGGTGTGCGTTGTCTATGTCCTCTAGTATATAATGTAGGTGTGCGTTGTCTATGTCCTCTAGTATACAATGTAGGTGTGCGTTGTCTATGTCCTCTAGTATACAATGTAGGTGTGCGTTGTCTATGTCCTCTAGTATATAATGTAGGTGTGCGTTTTCTATGTTTTCTAGTATATAATGTAGGTGTGTGTTGTCTATGTCCTCTAGTATATAATGCAGGTGTGCGTTTTCTATGTCCTCTAGTATATAATGTAGGTGTGCGTTGTCTATGTCCTCTAGTATACAATGTAGGTGTGCGTTGTCTATGTCATCTAGTATATAATGTAGGTGTGCGTTGTCTATGTCCTCTAGTATACAATGTAGGTGTGCGTTGTCTATGTCCTCTAGTATACAATGTAAGTGTGCGTTGTCTATGTCCTCTAGTATATAATGTAAGTGTGCGTTTTCTATGTTTTCTAGTATATAATGTAGGTGTGCGTTTTCTATGTCCTCTAGTATATAATGTAAGTGTGCGTTTTCTATGTCCTCTAGTATACAATGTAAGTGTGCGTTGTCTATGTCCTCTAGTATATAATGTATGTGTCCGTTTTCTATGTTTTCTAGTATATAATGTAGGTGTGCGTTGTCTATGTCCTCTAGTATATAAGGTAGGTGTGCGTTTTCTATGTCCTCTAGTATATAATGTAGGTGTGTGTTGTCTATGTCCTCTAGTATATAATGTAGGTGTGTGTTGTCTATGTCCTCTAGTATATAAGGTAGGTGTGCGTTTTCTATGTCCTCTAGTATATAATGTAGGTGTGTGTTGTCTATGTCCTCTAGTATATAAGGTAGGTGTGCGTTTTCTATGTCCTCTAGTATACAATGTAAGTGTGCGTTGTCTATGTCCTCTAGTATATATGAGTGTGCGTTTCTATGTCCTCTAGTATATAATGTAGGTGTGCGTTGTCTATGTCCTCTAGTATAATGTAGGTGTGTTTCTATGTCTCTAGTAATAATGTAGGTGTGCGTTTCTATGTCCTCTAATAAATGTAGTGTGCGTTGTCTATGTCCTCTAGTATACAATGTAAGTGTGCGTTGTCTATGTCCTCTAGTATATAATGTAAGTGTGCGTTTTCTATGTTTTCTAGTATATAATGTAGGTGTGCGTTTTCTATGTCCTCTAGTATATAATGTAAGTGTGCGTTTTCTATGTCCTCTAGTATACAATGTAAGTGTGCGTTGTCTATGTCCTCTAGTATATAATGTAGTGTCCGTTTTCTATGTTTTCTAGTATATAATGTAGGTGTGCGTTGTCTATGTCCTCTAGTATATAATGTAGGTGTGCGTTTTCTATGTCCTCTAGTATATAATGTAGGTGTGTGTTGTCTATGTCCTCTAGTATATAATGTAGGTGTGTGTTGTCTATGTCCTCTAGTATATAATGTAGGTGTGCGTTTTCTATGTCCTCTAGTATATAATGTAGGTGTGCGTTGTCTATGTCCTCTAGTATATAAGGTAGGTGTGCGTTTTCTATGTCCTCTAGTATACAATGTAAGTGTGCGTTGTCTATGTCCTCTAGTATATAATGTATGTGTCCGTTTTCTATGTTTCTAGTATATAATGTAGGTGTGCGTTGTCTATGTCCTCTAGTATATAAGGTAGGTGTGCGTTTTCTATGTCCTCTAGTATATAATGTAGGTGTGTGTTGTCTATGTCCTCTAGTATATAATGTAGGTGTGCGTTTTCTATGTCCTCTAGTATATAATGTAGGTGTGCGTTTCTATGTCCTCTAAAAAACACCTAGTATATAGTAGGTGTGCTTTCTAGTCCTCTAGTATAAATGTAGTGTGCTCTATTCCTCTAGTATATGTAGGTGTGCGTTTTCTATGTCCTCTAGTATATAATGTAGGGTGCGTTTTCTATGTCTCTAGTATATAATGTAGGTGTGCTTCATGTCCTCTAGTATTAATGTAGGTGTGCGTTGTCTATGTCCTCTAGTATATAATGTAGGTGTGCGTTGTCGATGTCCTCTAGTATATAATGTAGGTGTGCGTTTTCTATGTCCTCTAGTATATAATGTAGGTGTGCGTTTTATATGTCCTCTAGTATATAATGTAGGTGTACGTTTTCTATGTCCTCTATTATATAATGCAGGTGTACGTTTTCTATGTCCTCTAGTATATAATGTAGGTGTGCGTTGTCTATGTCCTCTAGTATATTTACATAAACATGAATCTATGCAATGACGAAACTTACACGCGAGTTGCTAACAGAGAATTGTTTTAACAGAGAATGGGGACCTTATTAGTTTATACGAATTTTTTGTTTTAGCTCGATTGCGAAACAAGTTATTTCAACTTATATAAATCACTCTCGAGACCTCATTCCTGGCGGAATCCATCGCCATGAGGGAGAGAGAAGAGGCAATGTGGAATTTAAATGCCTTGCCTAAGGGCACAATCGTAACGGCTCCAGCGGGGACCTTATTAGTACAGCTGTGTTAAACTATCTTCAAACAGTTCTCAGTATTCGGCCTGGGGACAGTGACTGACGTTTCCTGGCTTAGCCAGTTATTATTACGATTATGATTTTGACCCGAATTGACATTTGGCCTCAATGTCACCAATGGTGGGAAACATGTGACAAGGTGGTGTTTTGGTCCCACCAATGCAAGGCTCCAGATTGGCGAGATCTGCCCCGTAAATAATTTAGCTAAAATAAGAAACAGTCACAAATCCGTCTTACGAACAATTTATGAAAACTTAGGATTCCATAAAAATAATTATGTGCTGCCCGAGCTTTGTTAGTTAGTAAAACGCTGGACTATATTTATCCATAGAGCATAAGCCCTTTACATTCATTCAGACTATATTTATTCATAGAAGAGCATAAACCCTTTACATTCATTCACCCAGACTATATTTATCCACAGAGCACAAGCCCTTTACATTCATTCATCCAGACTATATTTATCCATAGAGCATAAACCCTTTACATTCATTCAGACTATATTTATCCATAGAGCATAAACCCTTTACATTCATTCAGACTATATTTATCCCCAGAGCATAAGCCCTATACATTCATTCATCCAGACTATATTTATCCACAGAGCATAAGCCATTTACATTCATTCAGACTATATTTATTCATAGAAGAGCATAAACCCTTTACATTCATTCATCCAGACTATATTTATCCATAGAGCATAAACCCTTTACATTCATCCATACTATATTTATCCAGAGCATAAACCCTTTACATTCATTCAGACTATATTTATCCATAGAGCATAAACCCTTTACATTCATTCAGACTATATTTATCCATAGAGCATAAACCCCTTTACATTCATTCAGACTATATTTATCCCCAGAGCATAAGCCCTATACATTCATTCATCCAGACTATATTTATCCACAGAGCATAAGCCATTTACATTCATTCAGACTATATTTATTCATAGAAGAGCATAAACCCTTTACATTCATTCATCCAGACTATAGTTATCCACAGAGCACAAGCCCTTTACATTCATTCATCCAGACTATATTTATCCACAGAGCATAAGCCCTTTACATTCATTCAGACTATATATATCCACAGAGCATAAACCCTTTGTATTCATTCATTCATGCTCTTCTTGCCAACTTTGTTTTTCGGCCAACGCCTGAATGGATGGTGTCCTCTTTTCGTCACAAAACGCCATCTGTGTCGTCATATGTTATTATGTACAAGTATTATTAAATTCAAAATAGACCTAAGCATATTAATTTTTATTAAATTCCAGTTAGACTTTCAAGTCCACCTGGGCATACATAATAGTGTCAGAATAATCTGGATTTCCAAACGTATCTAATGCAGAACAGCTAAGCGTACTGTTTACTAAGAATGAGTGCCAAAACCTGTTTTAATATTTTTAATGGAAAGAATGTGTAAATAATATCAATTATAGTGTCACGCATGTTTTATTATTTAAACGTGCAGACAATGTTAATCAGTTCATTTGTTGTTTGTACATATAACATCTTTAGTTTCGATTTAGTTAGACGGATCTGTAGTCCAGTGGTAACACGCTGGACTGGTAATCCAGGGATCGCAGGTTCGATCCCCCGTCTGACCATAATAAAATTAACAGTCTTTCAGATGCGACGTTAAACCGAGGTCTCGTGTCGGTGCTTTACACAGTGCACGTAAAGTAAAAGAACCAGAGGAGACTCTGGAATGGGTCCTATCCTCCAAAATCTAAAATTACTAATCTCTTCAGGAGGCGTCGCTCATATGGGCAACCGGTAGCGACGATAAATAAACGTAAAAAAAAGATTTAGTTGACGAGATTTAAGAGGGCCACATGGCAGATTAATTCATAATACGTAGTCGAATGGTTGAGGTGGCTGATTGTCATACCACTGTAACCTATCATCACTGATAACCACGGGTACGAGCCAGCTCAGACCATGTCTCTTTGTATGAAAAAGTTACGGGCGCTGACTTGTATACCACTGTAACCTATCATCACTGATGGTCACGGGTTCTTGCCCCAAGCAGGCCGTGTCTCTTTATATGAAAACGTTGGTAGTTTCTTACGGAGGTTGGTGCAACAAGTATTGGTCAACCGCTGGAGCCTGCCCAGGAAATGTGTTGTTAGGTAAACTGCCCTTCGCTCAAATGGGCAACCGTTAGCGACGTTAAATAAACTTAAATAAAAAAGAAAATGAAAAATTAATTCAGCTAAATGGGTTACGCTCTCAAAATAAAGGATTTGCTTGCTTGCTTGATTGCTTGCTTACTTACTTACTTACTTACTTACTTACTTACTACTACAAATACTACAGCGGAGAGTTGGAGAGCCATAACACCGGGCAAATATTGTATGCATGCATTTTGCACGTGTATTCATTTACTTCGGTGATATATCTTGTTTACTTTGCACAATAATTTGCAATATATATTACAGACGGTACGGCGGTCGTCAATTCGGATATGTGGGTTTTCTCCGTGTAATCCGGTTTCCTCCAACACCAATGACAAAATATGTATATATGCTTTCACCCGCGCAAACCACAGCGATCATTAATATTAAGTTCTAAAAGCTTGTATCGCAATCGTTGTAAAATAAATCAAGTTTGTACTTTTAAAATCAATTAGTACGTGTGTAAATATATACAGATGGTTTGAACAGGTGTAGTGTTGAATACCAATCTGGACCTCAATTTAGAATATAAAACTTTCAAAATTATATACCTGAGTGAATTTTATATAAATATGTCCAATAAAATTAATTTTCCTTTGCAAACAACACTAGAGAATCGAACCTTTCTACTAAATGACTGATGTTTATATATATATACAGGTAACCAACGCAGTGTTAAATACTAAACATTTTATTAGATGCGCCTATATTTTATTCAAGAATTCCGAGGTATCTTTCGCCAGACGTTGTTCTATGGGGCACCAAAGCTTTGTTAACAGCGAACACCTCATGTAAATATAATGATTCTGTTTATAAAATTTTGATTCGATTCCTTTCACGTCGTTCCTATTCACAGATCAGGAACAATTGAGAGCGATAGGCCATTTGGTCAATGTAGTAACATGTAGGGACATGCTTATACATATAACTTAATAGATTTGAAATGACGGACAATTAGTATAATTATAGTATATCTTTATTTCTGTCTCATCTATATACAGTATAACTGTATGACCGTCTCCGTGGCATAGTGTCCGTCTCCGTGGCCTATGCGTCCGCCTACGGAGCGGGATGTCGAGGTCGAAGGTTCGAATCTCGTCAGGAGTTCGTTCTGATATGGCCGGTTGGTGAGCCGCCAGCTAATTAAATAATGGTTACCGATTGCCTATCAGCCTGGCGCCTGACATACAAGCATATGATTCGGGAAGTACTGATGTTCATAAAAAGGGGTGTCTCATAAGTCAGAAATGGCTGGCCGTTTAAATAGGGGTTACACTATGATAAACAAACACTTTACTTTTTACTTTTATAATAATGTAAACGAGTTGTAGCTGTGTCCAATTGATGCTCGTGTTTCGTTGTACCAGTATTCATAGTGTTGTATCGGGTAACTTGATATATCGTAGCAATACTCTCGTTAAATAAAGTCTTTATTATTATTATTATTATTATTATTATCTATATGGTTC
>CM026391.1:71476014-71574320 GCA_014843695.1 Archivesica marissinica
AGTGGCTGGCCATTTAAATAAACAATATACAGTTTAAACACTATAATAAACAAACACTTTACTTTTACTTTACCTTACTTTTACAGTACATACATAGCAATTGATATTATAACACATACATTGCAGGTTCGATCCCCCGTCTGACCCTAATAAAATCAACAGTCTTTCAGATGGGACGTTAAACCGAGGTCTCGTGTCGGTGCTTTACACCGTGCACGTAAAAGAACCAGAGGAGACTCTGTAATGGGTATCTGTTTGTATCATTGCACTATCCTCCACAATCTAAAATTAATAATCTCTTCAGGAGGCGTCGCTCATATGGGCAACCGGTAGCGACGATAAATAAACATAAAACACACACATACATTGCACATAGCCATTCTACAAATGGGAATTATAAGAGACAATAGCATATTACAATACGTGCGACATGTCTTATTTTCTAAAAACTATGTAAAAGTCTCTAATCATAACACTAATATTTTTTAAAATACTGGTTTTAAGATTCTGACAGTGAAAAGAGCACTATAGCACGAATTAGAATATGTTATTATATATGGATTAGTATCCGAAACTGAGTGAACGAGATTATCAATGTGTTATTTTTGTTTATAAATGTGACCTCTATTAAGCAACCACCTGTGCTAAGCAGCAACATTCTGTGATTCCCATGGGCTGGCGTTTTAAGGCAGGTTTAACTCTATGGCGTAATGTATACATTATCCGCCTCGTGGATTATGACATTGAGTTTCACTAGAACATTAGTGGTGTCTTGGTGATGGTTTCCACCAGAAACTAGGTTTCGAAAGCGCTTAGTTTAAAGCTGAAATTGACTTGTTGAAAATGGTTTGTTCGCAAACGTGCAGCGATATATTTATATGAACAAACTGTGGGCGATGGGGCGTAGAACACAACTCTTATATCTTGTAACATGCAGCAGAACTCTGCATTTTCTGTTCATAGATCATAATACTTTGACAACAGAAATTTAGATTCTTTCAAAAGTATTCCAGATGCCAAGTACACAAACCATCCTCTCCGGGTTACCTGGAGTCTCGTGAGACTGAACATTAAACCAAACAACACTGTAAAATGCTTCAAATCTACCTGCCTATCTCCAACACGAAAGAAACCCCTTCAATTATTCATAAAACCCGACATATTGTGAACGAATAAACTCTCTGAAGGCATCAAATAGAGCCAATATATATCCCGCGCAACCATTCTGTGTCTCGCGTATGTTATTAGGCTACCCGTTACAACTCACTGCGCATGAATATTGGATGAGCAAAATGGCGGATTGGAGTATTGGTGAATTACCTGGTGAAAGAATTCCAGCTGACACGATTTCAACAATTAAAACCCGTTATTTCCCATTAGTAATGATTTTAACACTTTATAATAGGTATTATATGGATTGATGAAGCTAATTATCTGTGAATATACTCGTCTCACGTGGCCTTACTGTCTCTTATCGATCCTGAAATAGTACCATGTGGGTAATGGTGTTGTTATGTAGGTACACGGACACCATTGCAAATGTCTACTAAGTGTTGTGCGGACACAACCAACGCACCCCACCCCTTGGATACGGGCATGCAACAGGCAAACTAGGAAATGCAGAGAGATACACAAGGCGCTCGTGCCCAAAGACAATTGATCTGGAAAATGTTAAAACAAATTCCGTAAATATAGTTTGGATAGGTGAAAAGTGCCGAGGAATAAATAGATATGTATTCATATTGTTTCAATGCTGTCCAACATTGCTATTTATTTTTGGGGGTTTAGGTTTTTCATGGTCTGGGATTATCTGTACGCACGGGCATTCATGGCCTTACAATAGCTACGTGCCTGGATATGTATATCCCTCTCACATACAGTTTGTGACGTCATTCATTACCGCATCGTTGTATGCATAAAGTATTGTACCTGGAATCTGACGGACCTGTAGTCCAGTGGTTACATTGGACTGGTAATCCATGGATCGAAGAGATTAGTCATTTTAGATTTTTGGAGGATAGTGCAATGATACAGACAGAAACCCATTCCAGAGTCTCATCTGGTTCATTTACGTACATTGTGTACAGCACCGACACGAGACATCGGTATAAAGTCCCATCTGAAAGACTGTTAATTTTATTAGTGTCAGACGGGGGATCGAACATGCGATCACTGGATTACCAGTCCAACGTGTTAATCACTGGACTACAGTTCCGTCATTAAAAAACTGGTGCACTTTTATTGGGCGTTACTTGTTCCATACACATTTTAGAATTTCAAATACTATCACGAGTGAAGAAAATAATCCTTCATACATTGCACTAATTTACCAAATATTTCGCACATTTCGATACTAAATTTACCTATATATATTTCTAAAATGATATATATTTTACCACTAAAGCAAGTGTACAGTTTCTTTTTGGTGTCAGAATATAATTGTAGCAGTCTCTGTATTAGGTCGTAACATCCAGAGCCTAAACAGTAGCATGGGTTCCAGTCTGTCGATTTTTCACTTTTTAACGTCTCTCGTTTTTATAGTCTCGGTGCTAAAATATATTTGATTTAACCATATTTTATTGCATATGCATATTAAACAGTACAGTTGACATACATGCATGATACAGAATAGAAATTAACAATGTATAAGATGCATACATACATTTGTGTAACATTGCAAAAGGGTCGGGCCACAAGTTATAACCAACATTAGAAAACGGCCCTTCCCAAAAAATATATTTATTTGACTGACCAGGCAAACTATATCGACGCCTGTTCCCAGGCTACCTGAACAGTTACGACTTCAAGAGGAAGCATTCATCAATATATTCGCCAGGTAAGCTGCTCGTTCTACATGTACTGTGCTATGCAAGGCAATCGCGTGTTACAGATAAAGCGTACAATTTCCCGATCAGCTTTGACGTACAGGATTCGTCTAGTATCGCCGACTCCAGTGATGCCATACTCTGGAATACCATAGAGTATACAGCTGAACTGTTCAATGCCAAGCACCGCGGATCTGTAGTTCAGTGGTAACACGCTGTACTGGTAATCCAGGGATAGCAGGTTCGAACCCCCGTCTGACCCTAATAATATTAACAGTCTTTCAGATGGGATATTAACCGAGGTCTCGTGTCGGTGCTGTGCACCGTACACGTAAAAGAACCAGAGGAAACTCTGGAATGGGTCTCTGTCTGTATCAATGAACTATCCTCCAAAAATATAAAATGACTAATCTCTTCAGGAGGCGTCGCTCATATGGGCAACCGGTAGCGACGATAAATAAACGTAACACACACGCAAGCACCGCATTCGATCTCCCAACGTCTGACAGAATATTCGATTACATAATGAAGTTCTTCCAAAATGTGTTCTTGCTCATTTTAGAAACGACGAGGTGGTGTCACATCATGTAAACGCATGAAAACCAATGATATACGCGAGTGCGTGGGCAGGTAAGCTTCTTGTATATGCGTGGATTGGGTAGAATGTCGCTGTTTCTGACGCTAACCGTTGATATCAGCCAACTCACAGCATCGTAAATCGCAACGTGATTAACCGTATCGGTAGGATGTAACACACCAGTGTCACGATAGATGTCATTTGCAATTGCTGCACCCGTTGCTGATAGCAGACTCTTCTATTATCTGTGTCGTCGTTGTCACTAGCTAGGTTTCCCCCCACACGAATGCCCACTACGCTTTCATCCGCGCCAACAAGAGTGATTAATATAAGTTGTTCAAACTTGCTTCGTAATCGTTGTACAATAAATAAAGTTTAAACTAAACTGGCTAGGTCATGGTCCATTTCAACAAGAGAATACTCGCATCAAATTCATCACTTGTAGCATAGTCGGTGCTTTACACCATGCACGTAAAAGAACCAGAGGAGATTCTGGAATGGGTCTCTGTCTATATCATGCACTATCCTCCAAAATCTAAAATAACTAATCTATTCAGGAGGCGTCGCTCATATGAGCCACCGACGATAAATAAACGTAAAAACACACACGAAAGAAAGCATGCTAATCCAGTATCGTTCTCGTCTAATGGTATACTAGCAGTATTACACAACAAAATCCATCACTTGTAGAATAGCCATCTTAGATAGATTGATCGTTTTATTCTTGTAAAATAGAATATATGTCATAAAACAAAATACAAAATCAATGTCAACATAGTACATGTGAGCATTAGCGTGCATAGTAGATGACATATAATCAATACCAAGGATAACACACAAAAAAGAGAGCAACAAAGCTCTCTTATTTCCATTGTGGTCCTTAGAAATAATCAAAGGACATCGGAAAGGCAAATTAGTCAATCAAATTATTGCACATATTGCACATAACAGTAACATAGCATACAGTAACATAGCACATGAGTGCATGGATATTTATATAATATCACAGGGAATTGTCTGACATTGAACAGGTATTTACTAAAACTCAATACATTAGAAATAAAGCATTCTTCATTCACGTTACCTTCTTGTGGTTGGGTTATCTGTGTATTGTTGTAGTGTACTTTGTAGGGAACTCGCTTGGCGTGAGGTACCGGGGCTGGTCGGGCTATAATTTAAAAAAATCCAATTCACAATTTAAATTTTACGAAATGTTTAATTTTTATATATTTAATCTGTTTCAGAGTCTGGATTAAGCACAATGCATCCAGAATCTTGGCGTATTTCAACTAGCGCTGGATAGATCTGCACATGCGCAGTTCGAACATACACCTACCCAGATTGGGCAGCCAATAGGTGAATTTTAAATCTTCATGGACCAAGAATACCCACGCAATTACCTTTGTGACAAGTTTCTTGCCGACACTTTTATGATGTACACAGATATGTAACATTATCTTTGTGACAAGATGCTTGGTCCTAATCCGATACTTTTATGATGTACACACATATGTAACATTATCTTTGTGACAAGATGCTTGGTCCTAATCCGATACTTTTATGATGTGCACACATATGTAACATTATCTTTGTGACAAGATGATTTGTCCTAATCCGACACTTTTATGATGTGCACACATATGTAACATTATCTTTGTGACAAGATGATTGGTCCTAATCCGATACTTTTATGATGTACACACATATGTAACATTATCTTTGTGACAAGATGATTTGTCCTAATCCGACACTTTTATGATGTACACACATATGTAATGTAACATTATCTTTGTGACAAGATGATTGGTCCTAATCCGACACTTTTATGATGTACACACATATGTAACATTATCTTTGTGACAAGATGCTTGGTCCTAATCCGACACTTTTATGATGTACACACATATGTAATGTAACATTATCTTTGTGACAAGATGATTGGTCCTAATCCGATACTTTTATGATGTACACACATATGTAATGTAACATTATCTTTGTGACAAGATGCTTGGTCCTAATCCGACACGTTTATGATGTACACACATATGTAACAGAACAAATAATTAATGTTTAAACGTATCTAACACTAATCCCCTGTCATCATATTACGAAGACAAGTACTCAAGAAGTTGCATAATAACTATCTAGCGTGAATGGCAGTAATTATCTGTGTAACGATATGTCTCACATATATGTCTGAGGTACATCTTGACCCGACGTGATAGTGCGTACCTAATGGCGCTTCCTCATCATAAAACATTGGCATTGTTGCAACTGGTTACAAACTCCTGAAAGTATTCGTGGAAGTCGTGATAGCGCAGTGGATACGTGTTCGCTTCAGATGCAAACGGTCCGGAGTTCGAGTCCTGCTGGAGCCGTTACGATTGTACCCTTAGGCAAGGCATTTAAATTCCACGTTGCCTCTTCTCTCCCCCATCATGGCGATGGAGTCCATCAGGAATGAGGACTCGAGAGTGATTAATATAAGTTGAAAGAATTTGTTTCACAATCGAGCTAAAATAAATTTGTATAAACTAATCTCCTGGTTTACTAAGCACCTGTATCATTAGATGACCAACAATGATTACATACGAATTGCCAGGGGGTATGCATGCACATATTCACATATTTCATTGTCAGTGTCAACAGTCGGCATTGGAAACATGTCAGCGTTAACCGTGATATGCATAACCCCCACCAACATGTGCAAGGGATAATGGAACTGGGGTTCATATTGAAGGATGGAGTCAAACTGGATGATTCTTCGAACATTCGCAACCTGATACATTTATTTATTTAGGTGATACAAATTTATTTCAGCTCGATTGCGAACCAAATTATTAAAACATTAGTCTAATCCCTATCGAGACCTTGTTCCTGATGGCACCAATCGTCATGAGGAAGCTAGAAGAGGTAAGGTGTGTTATTTAAGAGTAAGTTGTTCTGGCTGGGTTAGAACTCACAACGAATAATGTTGTGTCTCCACTTCAGTTTCAGCAACCTTCTGTCTTGCATGCACAACCTTCGACAACTGTTTGTGGCGAACTATGATTGTGGCGAACTATGACCTTGTAGCAACCTTCTGTCTTGCATGCACAACCTTCGACAACTGTTTGTGGCGAACTATGACCTTGTAGCAACCTTCTGTCTTGCATGCACAACCTTCGACAACTGTTTGTGGCGAACTATGACCTTGTAGCAACTTTCTGTCTTGCATGCACAACCTTCCACAACTGTTTGTGGCGAACTATGATTGTGGCGAACTATGACCTTGTAGCAACATTCTGTCTTGCATACACAACCTTCGACAACTGTTTGTGGCGAACTATGATTGTGGCGAACTATGACCTTGTAGCAACCCTCTGTCTTGCATGCATAACCTTCGACAACTGTTTGTGGCGAACTATGATTGTGGCGAACTATGACCTTGTAGCAACCCTCTGTCTTGCATGCACAACCTTCGACAACTGTTTGTGGCGAACCATGATTGTGGCGAACTATGACCTTGTAGCAACATTCTGTCTTGCATGCAGAACCTTCGACAACTGTTTGTGGCGAACTATGATTGTGGCGAACGATGACCTTGTAGCAACCCTCTGTCTTGCATGCAGAACCTTCGACAACTGTTTGTGGCGAACTATGATTGTGGCGAACTATGACCTTGTAGCAACCCTCTGTCTTGCATGCAGAACCTTCGACAACGGTTTGTGGCGAACTAACATTGTGGCGAACTATGATTGTGGCGAACTATGACCTTGTAGCCTATGTCATCCAACATTTGGTATTATTGTTGTACACAGAGCCCTGTCCGAACCGCTGCAATTCGTTGATCATATCACGTGACTGGATCCTGGTTTTCAGCAAATCCACTGATTCGTCTTATGTGTTCATGGAACCCTCTTGTATTTGCGGTGAACATGTCAATAATGTTTTCGAATTCATCCTCATGTGGTATAATTGACCGCGGACCTATCTCCGTCCACACCTAGGATATGTACAACTACATTCTCCACGATGCTACGTGTGTAATGGGGCGTGTTCGACCAGTTTCCGTCCACACCTGGGATATGTACAACTACATTCTCCACGATGCTACGTGTGTAATGGTGCGTGTTCGACCAGTTATGTAGTAGGCCCTGTCGTCTAGCATGGGGTCAGTGGTGTCCCGTGATTATAACCCAGCTTCTCTGCGTAGTTCACTCTACGAGATTGTAACGTGGGCTATCAGTGATAAGACAGTGACAATTGTGCTTCGAGTTATAATGAAATTTAAAACATAGAAGCCATAAATATGTGCTTTAGTTACTTTATACAAATTTATTTTAGATCGATTGCGAAACAAGTTATTACAACTTATATTAATCACTCTCTAGACCTCATTCCTGGTGTAATCCATCACCACGAGGGAGAGAGAAGTCAACGTGGGATTTAAATGCTTTGCCTAAGGGCACTCTTAGCGGCTCCAACGGGGCTCGAAAGCAGGGCCTTTTCGGACCTGACGTGAACGCGTTATTGTTTATTCATTTAGACGTATACATATAGTACATAGTCATAATTATATACATATTATACATACTATTTACACGTGATCAATGTCACACTAGCTAATTATACATGTATTGAGTAGAAATTTTAGAATAGATATATATTTGTTTTTAGAGAGGATAAACTTTAATATTACAAATTACTTATTTCGTATGTATGCAAATATACATGTGCATGTCTACTTGTTTATTCTGGTAAACAAGGTAAGTATATTGGATGTTGCTTACCGCTTATTCTACGTACAACTATATACAACTTGATCAACAACACTACTATACTGTATTTAATAACCTATTATAGAGGTTAATGCACTATGATATTTAATATCGAAGTTCTTATAGCAACAGCTTGTTTGTAGTATAATGCTAAGTTCAATAATATAGTTCTATTGTTTGATTGTAACAATTCAATACACTTTGCCATATTTGGTCTTACAAAGTAGTATTTTTTAATAAATTTGATTCGCAAATGCATATCACTGCGCTATCGCGACTTCCACTTATATGATTTGATAGATGAATTTGGCTAAAAGAGATAAAACATTGAATATATTTTTTTTCAGCACGCATTATGACATCAACGCACTGTTAGCCTATGTCTGCCAGTGGTCGCGGCGACAGTGAATAATGTGTGTGTGTTTTACGCTTATTTATCGTCGTTACCGGTTGCCCATATGAGCGACGCCTCCTGAAGAGGTTAGTCATTTTAGATTTTGGAGGAGAGTGCAATGATACAGACAGAGATCCATTCCAGAGTCTCCTCTGGTTCTTTTACGTGCACGGTGTAATGCACCGACACGAGACCTCGGTTTAAAGTCCATCTGAAAAACTGTTAATTTTTATTTGAAGAGTCAGACGGGGGGAGGTGAATAACGCCTTGTTCTTAACAATATTTAAATTATTTCTCAATAAATAGCTGGGCTGAAGTTGTCTTGTACATTCATTTAACTCCCTCGTTTGTTTGTGCTTACTTGATACGATAAATGCATTCTGCACAGATTAGGATGTATGTGAAGAAACAAAAAAGTAATCTTCTTCCCGTTAAGGACAGAAATCCATGACTGGAATGTACTTTGTCCTGTGTAATGAAAGAAAAGAACTAAGAATTGTGTTACAATTCCAAGAATCTAAGTATAGAGTTTACATCGAGAAATGTGCTGATACAGTGAAACCCCTCAAAACCGGAACCCCTCTAAATCGGAAAAAAACCTCTCTAAACCGGAACCTCTCTTTTCCGAATACACGGAAACACGGTTTGGCTTATTATATAGTGCGCACCGTTTTGACCTACTTTCGCCAAAACGAGACTAACAGGTAAATAAACGTAAATATGCATTACTCGTATAGGAATGACACACATAAGTGTCACATAATCTTGAAATGTACCAGTAGTTAGACGCAATATCTGTTCCTACGAATGTATATGGGTTATATGGTTCAGAGAAGTACTTAGTGTGTCGTCCACTTTCCAGTGGTACAGTGGTAGAGTGTCTTATTTGGATTCAAAGGGTCCCGAGTTTGATACTAGTTTGGGGCACATATAGTGTAATTGAGTGAGGCATCTCGGTACTGGTTAGTGACTTAAGTCTGCTAAGCCTGTCCAAAAAACATGTCAAGGTCCCCACAAGGTACTTGGCATCAATAAAACATACAATGCACACACGTAATTGAATGCATTAGTAACATTTAGGTCACACGCACCATATTAACTATAATAACGCATGACATTGGAATGGCCTCCCTCCCCTCAACGAAGGATCACTGCCGGCCCAATGGAAGTCAGCAAATGTTGCTCCCATTTACAAAAAAGGGGACAGGTCACACCCCGCCAACTATAGGCCCATCTCACTGACTATGCAAGGTTCTAGAACATATACTTAGTTATTAGTACTTTGTTACTCCTCGATAGTAAAACACTTCACTAACCACAGTATTGTGTACCATTTGCAGCATAGTAATGCTAATCAATGACTTGGTTACCTCTGTCTACAATAAGCATCAGGTAGATCTCATCATATTATACTTCAGTAAGACTTTCGATAAGGTCAATCACGAGAAAGTACTACTAAAAATGCATGACTATGGAGTCAGAGGTCAAACATTAAGGTGGATTAAGAGTTTTCTAGATAATAGACTCCAGTCAGTTGTCCGTAATGGTATTAGTTCAGATGCCATTCCTCTGGAGTCCCTTAGGGATCCGTACTTGGACCCCTGCTTTTCCTAGCCTATATAAACGACCTCCCACAAAACATCAGTTCCAAAGTCTGTATCTTTGCAGATGATACTGCAGTCTATCTATCATCTGCAAATGAATCGGTCACACTCCAAAACGATCTTAAAAGATTATAAGAGTGCGAGTTGGTGTGGGACATGGAATTTAACCTCTCCAAATATCAAGTTATCCACGTCACCAGAAGGAAGCATCCTATTCCCAGTCAATATGAATTCCACTTGAGTCGGTCACCTCAGCCAAATACCTTGGCGTGGATATCTCAAATAACCTGTCGTGGGACACTCACATAAAAAGGTCAACTAAGAAAGCAAACCAAACATTAGGATTCCTACGTAGAAACCTCCAGGTCAAATCCGAACCCCTTAAGTCCATGGCTTACCAGACACCAGTGAGACCCCAGCTTGAATATGGCTCCGAGATCTGGTTGCCCCATACCCAAACATTGATAAACCATATGAAGGTGTCCAGCGAAGAGCAGCCCGTTGGATAAAGGCTGACTTCTATCGTACCTCTAGTTTTACAGATATGTTACATTCCCTAAGTCTATGCAGACTAGATCAACGGCATATTGACAATAGGTTATCCATTCTGTATAAAATTCATAATGATCGTGTTGCTATTCCCATTGAAAATTACCTAGTTCCCCTCTCCCGTCCTGCTCGCCATTGCCATTCCATAAGCTATAGGTTAATTACAGCAACTACAGACTACTACAAGTTTTCCTTTTGTCCACGAACAATCTACCATTGGAACCATCTTCCTCCTGACATTGTCCATCTCCCTACCACAGAGCAATTCAATACGACAGTTTGCCATATTGACCATGCCAGTCCCTAGTTGTTCTGCGCAGCTGCTTTTAAACTTTTAACCACAACTTATTTTCATTACTTTCTTAAATTATGCTTTTAACTATTCATACTTTAACTTCTTTGTGGTTTTTGACGCGCAACATTCCCACAAGGGGTTCGACATTAAAGGAAGATAGATAAAGGTAGGTAGACAGATAAAGGTAGGTAGGTAAAGGTGGGTAGATAGGGATAGATAAGGATAGATAGATAGATAGATATGATATGATATGATTTGATATGATAAGATATGATAAGATAAGATATGATAGATAGATAGATAGATAGATAAGATAAGATATGATTGATATGATATGATATATAGATAGATTAGTATAAGGTACTATGTACAGTCCAGCCCCAGCCTTTACCATTTTTGCTGAGTGGCTGGCCACTGTACCACTCGGGACTGTTTTTGACCTTAGTATGTGGTTATTTTCAACATTCTGTGTCTCAAATGAGATGTTTATTAACGGTCCCCGACAAGCGTCACCCTGTCATACTCAGTAGTGTGTGCTGGGAGTACTCAGTATATTATGTGGATGAATGTTACTACCTGAAATCATCGTTAGACGAAACGGTTTTTTAGACGAAACTAGTACGTGAATTCGTGTTTACTCTCTAATAATCACTTCTGTTATCAGTAGTTATATAAATACGGATATAATACAGTTACAAAACAACCTACTAAAGTAAACAGAGTATGTCGAACGTAGTATATTGCCTAAATACGCTAAACCGGTGATTTTATAATGAACGGTTTTAATGTTTGTTTACCTGTTTATACGAATCTGGGTCAAGACGGTGTCCAAACCGTGTTTCCGTGTATACCGGACAAGTTTTCGGGACCATTTGTGTACATTTCTATTGCAAATAACCCCTGAAAACCGAACAGCCAGCGGCGTAAAATCCGGATCCGAAACAACCTTTGTCTCACCTGAAACATAACACCTTCCGTGTTTTAACAAGTCAATTAATCAGTCGGCATATTGGTGTTTTATCCGTATTGTTTACATCCGACGTGGTGTTGTGAGAACATAAAGGCGTGATAAAAACCAATGATGCTGAAATTTGTTTTAATTACGTTGTTTTCAAATGGATTACGACTGGACACTATTTAATTATGTCCTTTGTCCTAAACCGAAAACCCCTCCAAACCGAACTTCTCTTCCGGTCCGGAAGCCGTTCGGTTTAGAGGGGTTTCACTGTATAACTGATTCACACGACTATGAAGAGCAGAGTGATATGCTCTTTAAAGTTTAAGCTTTCTTTATTTTACAAAGATTGCGAAACAAGATGTTACAACTTATATCAATCACTCTCATTGGCGCGGATGGCAGCGTATGTGTGGTCATTCGTTTGTGCTCTTTGGTTTGTAGGGTTATATAGAGTCAACCCTGTGTTAAGCAACGAGCAAATGGAATCCCAGAAAGTGGCTGCTTAGCACATGTGGCTGCTTAATAGAGGTCAAATTTATAATAAAATAAAATATTGGGAATCTGGAAACTGATTACTTAATAGAGGTTGACTGCTTAATGGAGGTAACCACTAACACAGGTCTTACTGTAGAATCAAGCCTGTGTTAAGCAGCCAGCCAATGGAATCACAGAAAGTGGCTGCATAGCACATGTGGCTGCTTAATAGAGGGTCAAATGTATAATAAATACTATATTGAGAATCTGACTGCTTAATACGGGTTTGCTGCTTAATAGAGATGACCACTAAGATCAAATACATTGGGAATCTGGAAACTGGCTGCTTAATAGAGATGACCACTAAGATCAAATACATTGGGAATCTGGAAACTGGCTGCTTAATAGAGATGACCACTAAGATCAAATACATTGGGAATCTGGAAACTGGCTGCTTAATAGAGATGACCACTAAGATCAAATACATTGGGAATCTGGAAACTGGCTGCTTAATAGAGATGACCACTAAGATCAAATACATTGGGAATCTGGAAACTGGCTGCTTAATACGGGTTTGCTGCTTAATAGAGATGACCACTAACTTGGCACGGGTTTGACTGTAGTCTTTTTTCTAATTAAGTTGCAACTTTATCCTAATCCTCAAATGAAACAAAAGTTAATCGAGACAGTGTCAGTGACTACAGGCGAGAACACTATCAAAGTTTTGATTTGTATATTCTGTCCTAAAGGGGGTCTCGGAAGTAATTTATCATTAAGAAGTGCATGGTCCCGTGGGACGGGCAAATCAAATCAAGCTCTACGTGATTATAGCCTTACCTATTAAATAAAACCGGGAGAAACCCGTGGAACCAGGTTTTATCATTTAATTATATTTGTATTTTACGCATACTGTGTCTCTATTTGCCTACAGCGCATGGCAAATATCATCAAAAGAGTTAGATTATTTGAAATCACTATGTACGCTGATTGTCGCTTTAAGTGAGGTGTATGCAATAACGGAGAAGGCAGCCTTCGACGACATATCACTACCCAGGGAATTCATATTAAATGGAAAATAATTTTCCACTAATAAATGATTATACATGACACGTATCTTTGAACTTGCCAGCAGACAAAAGATTATCAACAGTGATAATGAAACGTGTACGTCACAATTCCAAGCAATCTGAACACATCAAATTTCACGTAACAGAAAACAGGGTTAGTAATTCACCAATTTATTAGATCGAGCTAAACTAGATTGGTATACAGTCAACCTTGTGCTAATCAGTCAACCAAAGGAATCACAGAACGTGACTGCTTTTCACGGGTGACTGTTTAATAGAGGGCAAATGTATTCAAGGAGAGAAACTATAGAAGCTCTGCTTCCTTTTCAGTTTAAACAATATTTTATTCCAAGAATGGTACATAACATAGGAATAGTTGCAATAGCACATTTAGGATTGGGGGAATAGTTACATAGTAACTTATTCGAATCCTTTTCACTCAATACAATTACATACACACATATTCTGTGATGACAGGTTACATTACAAGTATTGTTTAGTATGACATATGTTCTAATGCTGTAAAGCGAGTTTAAGCACAAGAAGGAAATAAAACATGCAACAAAAACTTTCGGAAATTTACGAATTTGTTGGAATCTTTCGTTTTGATATAAAAGGAAGAGACAAAAAGAAACTGGAAAAACAAATCCTGTGACGGATCTGTAGTCCAGTGGTAATACGCTGGACTGGTAATCCAGGGATCGCAGGTTTGATCCCCAGTCTGACCCTAATAAAATTAACAGTCTTTCAGATGGGACATTAAACCGAGGTCTCGTGTCGGTGCTTTACACCGTGCACGTAAAAGAACCAGAGGAGACTCTGGAATGGGTCTCTGTCTGTATCATTGCACTATCCTCCAAAATCTAAAATGACTAATATCTTCAGGAGGCGTCGCTCATATGGGTAACCGGTAGCGACGATAAATAAACGTAAAAACACACACCAACCCTGTGATCCGCCTGCTTCCGTTTTAATCCTTTCCTATATACTTACTTCTTTAATTTCGTGTACATGTTATTGTATTGTTTTGTGAATGTATATAGTGGAATAAATATGCTTTAATCAAATGTATAATAAAACACAATTTTGGGAATCTGGAAAACTGGCTGCTTAATGCAGGTTGACTGCTTATACTATAACGAAGGTGGTAACTAACACAGGTTTGACTGTAAACTATATATACAGTTAAACCTCTATTCCAAGTTACAATGCATCCACAATGGATTGATGAAATAACAAAATGGTGGTCTTTATAGACAAATAACCTTTAAGATTTAAACTTTATTTATTTTACAATGATTGCGAGTCCCCCTCGTGGTCGAGTGGTTACGGTCGCTGACTTGTATACCACTGTAACCTATCATCACTGATGGTCACGGGTTCGAGCCCCGCTCAGACAGTGTCTCATTTATATGAAACAGTTGGCAGTTTCTTACGGAGGTTGGTGCACCCAAGTACTGGATAACCGCTGGAGCCTGCCCAGGAAAGGTGTTGTTAGGTAAACTGCCCGCCGGCGATATAGCCCGAAATGGTGCTGATGCAGGCGTAAGACCCGAAATATAACATATAACAATGATTGCGAAGCAAGTTCTAATCACTCTAGTTGGCGCAGGTGAAAACGTAAATGTGGTCATTCGTGTGGGAGGTAACCGGAGTACCCGAGAAAACCCACCTGTCCGATCTGGCGACCACTATACCATCTCACATACTTCCCGGTCCGAGGATCGAACCCGGGTTGCATTGATGAGAAGCGAGCGCGCTAACCACTGCGATAATCGGACAGCCAACCTCGATCCAAAGGTTGTATATAACATAGGTTTGTATGACTGTATTGGATAGCCATCTTGGATTAACAATGGTACCTAGATTTGAAAATGGCATGGATCTTATTTGTTCAGTATTATGCAAATAAAAGGGGTAACACATTATTGATTTGAGCTCATTTCCCTCCCGTATTCCTTTCTTACCACGGTTTAGCCAACTATTTTAAATGCATGCATGTGGAAGTCGTTCGTTTCAGGTGCGAAATGCCTGGTGTTCGAGCCCCACTGGAGCAGTTACGAGTGTGCCCTTCGGCAGGTCATTTAATTTCCGCATTGCCTCTTCTCTCTCCCTCGTGGCGATGGATTCCATCAGAAATGAGATCTCGAGACTTATATAAGTCATATAAGTTGTAAGAACTTGTTTCGCAATCGAGCTAAAATAAATGTGTGTAAACTAAATAAACACTTTGCATATAAATTAACAGAAAGAGATTTGAATGAAAGAAAACGTATATAGTTCTTCTCCCTATCGATTCGTCATTATACAATAGGCAGGAACATAATATATTTAACATTGAAAATACGCGAAACCTATTCCAGATATATGCTAAATAATTTCAAATTATTGTGTGAACTTGTTTCGCAATCGAGCTAAGCTAAATGTGTATAAACTCAATGCATGCTTTCAGGGGGATACATATAATATTTACTAGGCAGAGAAGTTTCAATGTCAACCTTACAACCGCTGTACTTGTAGCGCGTGTACTTGAATAATGGAGCATGCATTTTTTAATTATGTATACAGTCAAACCTGTGTTAGTGGTCACCTCCATTAAGCAGCCAACCTGTATGCATATAATTAGGCAGAGAAGTTTCAATGTCAACCGTACAACCGCTGTACTTGTAGCGCGTGTACTTGAATAATGGAGCATGCATTTTTTAAATTCTGTATACAGTCAAACCTGTGTTCGTGGTCACCTCCATTAAGCAGCCAATCTGTATACATATAATTAGGCAGAGAAGTTTCAATGTCAACCTTACAACCGCTGTACTTGTAGCGCGTGTACTTGAATAATGGAGTATGCATTTTTTAATTATGTATACAGTCAAACCTGTGTTAGTGGTCACCTCCATTAAGCAGCCAATCTGTATGCATATAATTAGGCAGAGAAGTTTCAATGTCAACCGTACAACCGCTGTACTTGTAGCGCGTGTACTTGAATAATGGAGCATGCATTTTTTAAATTCTGTATACAGTCAAACCTGTGTTCGTGGTCACCTCCATTAAGCAGCCAATCTGTATACATATAATTAGGCAGAGAAGTTTCAATGTCAACCTTACAACCGCTGTACTTGTAGCGCGTGTACTTGAATAATGGAGTATGCATTTTTTTAATTATGTATACAGTCAAACCTGTGTTAGTGGTCACCTCCATTAAGCAACCAACCTGTATTAAGCAGCCAGTTTTCATATTCCCAATATATTGCTTTGTTATATATTTGACCTCTATTAAGCAGCCACCTGTGGTAAGCAGTCACGTTCTGTGCGTCCCTTGGTTGGCTGCTTAAGACAGGTTTGACTGTGATCATGTTCTATCATAGAATTCATGTATAAAATATGTCGTCATCTGAGTGGCGTGGTGCAAACGAGCATCACCTGACCTGGAGGTTATAAAACTGTTCTAAGATCTCAAATTCGAGCTGCTAGTCCGGCTCCATGGTCGAGTGGTTAAGGTCGCTGACATTTATACCACTGTAACCTATCATCACTGATAGTCACGGGTTCGAGCCCCGTTCAGACCGTGTATCTTTGTATGAAAAAGTTGGCAGTTTCTTACGGAGGTTGGTGCACCAAGTGCTGGTCAACCGCTGGAGCCTGCCCAGGAAAGGTGTTATTAGGTCAACCACCCGTCGCTCATAATAAAAAATAAATGTGTGTAAACTAATCGCCCGAGAGACCCGATTCATGATGGACTCCATCGCCATGAAGGAGAAGAGGCGATGTGGATATACTTGTCTTACCTACGGATACCACCACCGTGGATCTGAATAGGGCTCGAACTCACAACCTCTAGGTTATAAGGCGGACACCGTATGCCTTACACCACGAAGGCACCACCACACCACCATGATCGTTTACCATCGTAGTTGTTAGGAGTCATTGTTTACAAACAGCGGCCTGTGAAAGATACAATTTCCGGCGGGGGTAGCGGGGGGGGTGATTGTGCTGGGCCAACTATCTTCACAACTATATCCCCAAAATACATAACGTCTACAAAGAGACAACTAACTGTTTCTTCCTTGTAATATTTTACATACCACATTTTGTCCGTCTTTGTAAAGCATTACAGTTAAACCTGTATTAAGCAGCCAGCCAAGGGAGTCAGAGAAAGTGACTGCTTAGCACAGGTGGCTGCTTAATAAAGGTCAAATGTATAATAAAACAACCACTTGGGAATATGTAAACTGGCTGCTTAATACAGGTTGGCTGCTTAACGGAGGTGACCACTAACACAGGTTCGACTGTAATTAACATCTACTGCATCTACCCGTGTTCACGTTATGTCTGAAATACTGCTCGAAGGGGCTACGAGGATTTTCCTGCACCAATACAAACTGGAGTTATCATATGACCCAAGTTGTCGGTGCACTTTACACGCAATAACAAACAATGTAGAAGACTCCAGTAATGGACGTGTGGCTGATAAACAAGAGAATCGTTCATATGGTCACCTCTGTTGATGTCGAAAAATGAATAAAGTTTTAAATGGCCATTGTTGATGTACGAACGGACTGGTTTGACCTATATTTGATATAATAGTTGCTGCAAAGGTTCTTACCAAGTTTCGTCACAATTGATGGATTCGGAAATAATGTATTAATTCCACGAGTGGTGTGCAGTGTGGGTTTAGAAACACACAGTCATTTGAATAATCGAGTTGTTCAATAACAACTGTCCAGGGCTGGAAATCTTCACGTATTTTAAGTTACCGATGTGTTCCGGTAATGCACTGTACGAGAACAGCGCTAACTTAAAACGCACGAAATAGTTTCTAGGTGTACAGTATTGAACCAACTTGGTTACCAAATGCTGCAACAAGACCTCAAATGGACGGTGGCGTTGCCGGGGAGTGGGGGTATATTGTGAACCAGAACACCATTCTAATAAATATCAACTCATAATTTCATTAGAAAACAAATTGACCTTTATTTCAAAATTGCAATAATTTATGTAACAACGATATTAATACAATTGGGTATGCAAAACACAATAGCAACAGAATTTTCACAAAAGGCACTATTTCCTGCACCAACTCGCAGGAACTTGAAATTGTATCCATAAGCCACCAAAGGTCTCGTAACTCTATCCTTTTTAATAGAGGATGTGTCCTAGGATAGTTACGAGACCTTTGGTGGCTTATGGATAACATTTCAAGTTCCTGTGGTCAACTCAACTGCGAAATTAGACCAGTAACCAGGACAGCTGACAGTAGGGTCAATCATTGGTGGTATAAAATTGATGCATTACCACAGTGAAGTTATACAGACGGATCTGTAGTCCAGTGATAACACGCTGGACTGGTAATCCAGGGATCGCAGGTTTGATCCCCCCTCTGACCATAATAAAATTAAGTCATTCAGATGAGACGTTAAACCGAGGTCTCGTGTCGGTGCTTTACACCATGCACGTAAAAGAACCAGATGAGACTCTGGAATGGGTCTCTGTCTGTCATTGCACTATCCTCCAAAAATCTAAAATGACTAATCTCTTCAGGAGGCGTCGCTCATATGGGCAACCGGTAGCGACGATAAATAAACGTAAAACACACACACTGTGAAGTTACACTTTCTGTATAACCAGCCTATCAACATGTCAAAAACCTGTTTATAAAGACCACCCACCGGAATGGCAAAACATGGTTCGTGTCGACAGGTTTTATTTAACAATTAAATGTTATTTTTCTCTGTTCATCGGGTTATGACCACATGTACTGAATCAGCCAATAAGAATCGATACATTCCAAGAAGTGGTAATTCTTATTTTTTTTAACATCGCTACCGGTTGCCCATTTGAGCGACGGGTAGTTTACATAACAACACCTTTCCTGGGCAGGCTCCAGTGGTTAGCCAGTACTTGGTGCACAAACCCCCGTAAGTAACTGCCAATTTTTTCATATAAAGATAGACGTTCTAAGTGTGGCTTGAACCCATGACCATCAGTGATGATTATTCGAAGACAAACATGTATTAATAGTGGCTTGAAGTGGTATCAAAATGGTGGTATTCAGAAACAGCTGGTCGGATTCGGAGGTGGTTGTAAACACAGTTGCTTGCACACAGCGCTCTACAAGATAGAAACTATTTTCCCATACACTTTGTTGATCCATATACCACTGGTAGGCCAGGTACAGAGGACAAAAAAGACAGAGGACCGAACTCGTTGTAACCACAATGCAATACAGGCTTTGCGGCATAACAGTAAAGGCCAGGTAATAATGCAATCAATTTATTGTAGACACAATGCAATACAGACTTTGCGGCTCAACAGTAGAGGTCAGATTATTATGCAATCAATTTATTGCAACCACAATGCAATACATACTTTGCGTCACAACAGAAAAGGCCAGATTATTATGCACTCGAGTTATTGTAACCACAATGCAATACAGACTTTGCGTCACATACAGAAAAGGTCAGATTATTATGCACTAGATTTATTGTAACCACAATGCAATACAGACTTTACGTCACATACAAGGTTATAATGCACTTTATTAATTGCAACCAAAATGGCAAGTGCGTTTAAAGCTAGCACCAAGTTGAACGTCACCAAACCATATATAGATATATAGCATGAAAATATGACAAGAGTTAAAGACACAAATCATACTGCAAATAAGACATACCATGAAACAAGTACATGAAAATATCAATATCAATACAGCAAAATATGAAATCAATACTTTCGGTAAAAGCATCCGGGTACAGATATGTAGAATGTTAGTACATGACTGCTGGAACACAAAAAATCAATATAGAATTTTGAAATTGGCAATATGGAATTTTGAAATTGGCAATATGGAATTTTGAAATTGGCAATGCAGATTCAAAGAATACTTAGAATTCTTACTGTAAATGAAATAATAGCTTTATAAAAGCTAACTAGCTACTGAAGAGAAGATTTGTAAATATTTTAATAGAGATACTAAGTCCCACCCACCCTACGGTGGCACTATTTTTAAACAGTTTTGTACAATAATGTTAAATTGTCATCTAGCTAATTACTGTGAAAGCAGATCAGCTGTTTCAAAGAAATGTAAGTGGCTTTATATTCATATACAGTCAAACCTGTCTTAAGCAGCCAGCCAAGTGAATCACAAAACAGTGGCTGCTTAGCACAGGTGGCTACTTTGCTGCTTAGCGCAGGTGGCTGCATAATAGACATCAAGTAATAAAACAACATTTTGGGAATATGTAATCTGGTTGCTTAATACAGGTTGGCTGTTTAATAGAGGTGACCATTAACACAGGTTTGACAGTGCCTGTTCAAAATGACAAGAGCAATTTCCAAAAAGGTTGTTATAGTATAAAACAAGTGTTTCAACACAAAACTCAAACATTTTGAAAAAAATTAACGTACAGTCAAACCTGAGTTAGTCACCTCTATTAAGCAGCCAATTTCCAGATTCACAATATCTTGTTTTGTTATACCGGTATATTCACCTCTATTAAGCTGCCACCTGTGCTAAGCAGCCATCTTCTGTGATTTTCTTGCCTGGTTGCTTAAGACGAGTTTGACTGTACTTGAAAAAAGATAATCTGAATTTGAATATGATCGGTTTTTTCCCCATTTATGTCTCTGTTGTTACTTCATTTCTTACCAAATATGTAAATACCACGATATGTGTCTATATTCCATAGTCCATTTTATTCAATATATGTTCAGGGTTCATTCTAGGTCAGAATTCTTGGGAGAAGTGAGAAAGCATGTGATCGCTTCCTTAAATGGTGTTCTTTAATATACTTCTGCAAAATAGGGTTAAAATGCACAGTACAACCAACCATTAAATACAACATTTGAATAGAAGGAGTGCTTTATAATGGGCCAGTGTATCTTATTAGACAAAATTTTGTTTGAAAATCGTAAATACCAAAAAAAAATTTTTTTAGGGAGAAGTAGGGCCCCCAGAGGGAGATGTCAGGGTCCCTAGGGCGACTATTTCGCCCACATCGCACTCTAGAATGATCCCTGATATGTTGCCTCACTATTTTTCGTCACATACATTAATGTATTTCTAATCCTTAGAAAACTTTTTTTTACTCTATAAAATGATGCCACTACTTTTTAAATACCAGAAGTCACCTTACTATCAACAATTCATAGTCATACATATACCGATATACTTCTATGTAAATTATATACATGCACTGTTTAGGTATCTAGAACTGAGTTACACGTCCCTGAGAGATTCCCGTACATTTCTCCAGGTCATCAGTATCTAGAACTGAGGTACACGTCCCTGAGAGATTCCCGTACATTTCTCCAGGTCATCAATATCTAGAACTGAGTTACACGTCCCTGAGAGATTCCCGTACATTTCTCCAGGTCATCAGTATCTAGAACTGAGTTACACGTCCCTGAGAGATTCCCGTACATTTCTCAAGGTCATCAGTATCTAGAACTGAGCTACACGTCCCTGAGAGATTCCCGTACATTTCTCCAGGTCATCAGTATCTAGAACTGAGCTACACGTCCCTGAGAGATTCCCGTACATTTCTCCAGGTCATCAGTATCTAGAACTGAGTTACACGTCCCTGAGAGATTCCCGTACATTTCTCCAGGTCATCAGTATCTAGAACTGAGGTACATGTCCCCTGAGAGATTCCCGTACATTTCTCAAGGTCATCAGTATCTAGAACTGAGCTACACGTCCCTGAGAGATTCCCGTACATTTCTCCAGGTCATCAGTATCTAGAACTGAGTTACACGTCCCTGAGAGATTCCCGTACATTTCTCCAGGTCATCAGTATCTAGAACTGAGGTACACGACACTGAGAGATTCCCGTACATTTCTCCAGGTCATCAGTATCTAGAACTGAGGTACACATCCCTGAGAGATTCCCGTACATTTCTCCAGGTCATCAGTATCTAGAACTGAGGTACACGTCCCTGAGAGATTCCCGTACATTTCTCCAGGTCATCAGTATCTAGAACTGAGGTACACATCCCTGAGAGATTCCCGTACATTTCTCCAGGTCATCAGTACCTAGAACTGAGTTACACGTCCCTGAGAGATTCCCGTACATTTCTCCAGGTCATCAGTATCTAGAACTGAGGTACATGTCCCCTGAGAGATTCCCGTACATTTCTCAAGGTCATCAGTATCTAGAACTGAGCTACACGTCCCTGAGAGATTCCCGTACATTTCTCCAGGTCATCAGTATCTAGAACTGAGCTACACGTCCCTGAGAGATTCCCGTACATTTCTCCAGGTCATCAGTATCTAGAACTGAGTTACACGTCCCTGAGAGATTCCCGTACATTTCTCCAGGTCATCAGTATCTAGAACTGAGGTACACGACACTGAGAGATTCCCGTACATTTCTCCAGGTCATCAGTATCTAGAACTGAGGTACACATCCCTGAGAGATTCCCGTACATTTCTCCAGGTCATCAGTATCTAGAACTGAGGTACACGTCCCTGAGAGATTCCCGTACATTTCTCCAGGTCATCAGTATCTAGAACTGAGGTACACATCCCTGAGAGATTCCCGTACATTTCTCCAGGTCATCAGTACCTAGAACTGAGTTACACGTCCCTGAGAGATTCCCGTACATTTCTCCAGGTCATCAGTATCTAGAACTGAGTTACACGTCCCTGAGAGATTCCCGTACATTTCTCCAGGTCATCAGTATCTAGAACTGAGGTACACGTCCCTGAGAGATTCCCGTACATTTCTCCAGGTCATCAGTATCTAGAACTGAGTTACACGTCCCTGAGAGATTCCCGTACATTTCTCCAGGTCATCAGTATCTAGAACTGAGTTACACGTCCCTGAGAGATTCCCGTACATTTCTCAAGGTCATCAGTATCTAGAACTGAGCTACACGTCCCTGAGAGATTCCCGTACATTTCTCCAGGTCATCAGTATCTAGAACTGAGCTACACGTCCCTGAGAGATTCCCGTACATTTCTCCAGGTCATCAGTATCTAGAACTGAGTTACACGTCCCTGAGAGATTCCCGTACATTTCTCCAGGTCATCAGTATCTAGAACTGAGGTACATGTCCCCTGAGAGATTCCCGTACATTTCTCAAGGTCATCAGTATCTAGAACTGAGTTACACGTCCCTGAGAGATTCCCGTACATTTCTCCAGGTCATCAGTATCTAGAACTGAGCTACACGTCCCTGAGAGATTCCCGTACATTTCTCCAGGTCATCAGTATCTAGAACTGAGTTACACGTCCCTGAGAGATTCCCGTACATTTCTCCAGGTCATCAGTATCTAGAACTGAGCTACACGACACTGAGAGATTCCCGTACATTTCTCCAGGTCATCAGTATCTAGAACTGAGGTACACGTCCCTGAGAGATTCCCGTACATTTCTCCAGGTCATCAGTATCTAGAACTGAGTTACACGTCCCTGAGAGATTCCCGTACATTTCTCCAGGTCATCAGTATCTAGAACTGAGGTACACATCCCTGAGAGATTCCCGTACATTTCTCCAGGTCATCAGTACCTAGAACTGAGTTACACGTCCCTGAGAGATTCCCGTACATTTCTCCAGGTCATCAGTATCTAGAACTGAGTTACACGTCCCTGAGAGATTCCCGTACATTTCTCCAGGTCATCAGTATCTAGAACTGAGGTACACGTCCCTGAGAGATTCCCGTACATTTCTCCAGGTCATCAGTATCTAGAACTGAGTTACACGTCCCTGAGAGATTCCCGTACATTTCTCCAGGTCATCAGTATCTAGAACTGAGTTACACGTCCCTGAGAGATTCCCGTACATTTCTCAAGGTCATCAGTATCTAGAACTGAGCTACACGTCCCTGAGAGATTCCCGTACATTTCTCCAGGTCATCAGTATCTAGAACTGAGCTACACGTCCCTGAGAGATTCCCGTACATTTCTCCAGGTCATCAGTATCTAGAACTGAGTTACACGTCCCTGAGAGATTCCCGTACATTTCTCCAGGTCATCAGTATCTAGAACTGAGGTACATGTCCCCTGAGAGATTCCCGTACATTTCTCAAGGTCATCAGTATCTAGAACTGAGTTACACGTCCCTGAGAGATTCCCGTACATTTCTCCAGGTCATCAGTATCTAGAACTGAGCTACACGTCCCTGAGAGATTCCCGTACATTTCTCCAGGTCATCAGTATCTAGAACTGAGTTACACGTCCCTGAGAGATTCCCGTACATTTCTCCAGGTCATCAGTATCTAGAACTGAGCTACACGACACTGAGAGATTCCCGTACATTTCTCCAGGTCATCAGTATCTAGAACTGAGGTACACGTCCCTGAGAGATTCCCGTACATTTCTCCAGGTCATCAGTATCTAGAACTGAGTTACACGTCCCTGAGAGATTCCCGTACATTTCTCCAGGTCATCAGTATCTAGAACTGAGTTACACGTCCCCGAGAGATTCCCGTACATTTCTCCAGGTCATCAGTATCTAGAACTGAGGTACACGTCCCTGAGAGATTCCCGTACATTTCTCCAGGTCATCAGTATCTAGAACTGAGGTACATGTCCCTGAGAGATTCCCGTACATTTCTCCAGGTCATCAGTATCTAGAACTGAGGTACACGTCCCTGAGAGATTCCCGTACATTTCTCCAGGTCATCAGTATCTAGAACTGAGTTACACGTCCCTGAGAGATTCCCGTACATTTCTCCAGGTCATCAGTATCTAGAACTGAGTTACACGTCCCCGAGAGATTCCCGTACATTTCTCCAGGTCATCAGTATCTAGAACTGAGTTACACGTCCCTGAGAGATTCCCGTACATTTCTCCAGGTCATCAGTATCTAGAACTGAGGTACACGTCCCTGAGAGATTCCCGTACATTTCTCCAGGTCATCAGTATCTAGAACTGAGGTACACGTCCCTGAGAGATTCCCGTACATTTCTCCAGGTCATCAGTATCTAGAACTGAGGTACACGTCCCTGAGAGATTCCCGTACATTTCTCCAGGTCATCAGTATCTAGAACTGAGTTACACGTCCCTGAGAGATTCCCGTACATTTCTCCAGGTCATCAGTATCTAGAACTGAGGTACATGTCCCTGAGAGATTCCCGTACATTTCTCCAGGTCATCAGTATCTAGAACTGAGGTACACGTCCCTGAGAGATTCCCGTACATTTCTCCAGGTCATCAGTATCTAGAACTGAGTTACACGTCCCTGAGAGATTCCCGTACATTTTCCAGGTCATCCGTATCTAGAACTGAGTTACACGTCCCTGAGAGATTCCCGTACATTTCTCCAGGTCATCAGTATCTAGAACTGAGTTACACGTCCCTGAGAGATTCCCGTACATTTCTCCAGGTCATCAGTATCTAGAACTGAGTTACACGTCCCTGAGAGATTCCCGTACATTTCTCCAGGTCATCAGTATCTAGAACTGAGGTACACGTCCCTGAGAGATTCCCGTACATTTCTCCAGGTCATCAGTATCTAGAACTGAGTTACACGTCCCTGAGAGATTCCCGTACATTTCTCCAGGTCATCAGTATCTAGAACTGAGGTACACGTCCCTGAGAGATTCCCGTACATTTCTCCAGGTCATCAGTATCTAGAACTGAGGTACATGTCCCTGAGAGATTCCCGTACATTTCTCCAGGTCATCAGTATCTAGAACTGAGGTACACGTCCCTGAGAGATTCCCATACATTTCTCCAGGTCATCAGTATCTAGAACTGAGGTACACGTCCCTGAGAGATTCCCATACATTTCTCCAGGTCATCAGTATCTAGAACTGAGGTACACGTCCCTGAGAGATTCCCGTACATTTCTCCAGGTCATCAGTATCTAGAACTGAGGTACACGTCCCTGAGAGATTCCCGTACATTTCTCCAGGTCATCAGTATCTAGAACTGAGGTACACGTCCCTGAGAGATTCCCGTACGTTTCTCCAGGTCATCAGTATCTAGAACTGAGGTACACGTCCCTGAGAGATTCCCGTACGTTTCTCCAGGTCATCAAGAAACTTGGTAGAAGTACTCTTTGTAAATTATATAAATATAAACATGCATAACAATAGCACAATTACAGACAACTAAACGGATTAACAAGGCCACTGCTTCATGGGTGTCTTGCCTCGGGCGATTTCAAGGTCAATGATAGGATGGGAACCTACTTTGGGTGTTGAGAATTAGTCCTTGGACCTGCATGCAAAGTTTCAAAACATTACCTATGATGGGGTTTCTAAGAGCTTTTTGGGCACTTTTTGATGCATTACCGGTAAATAATTTCTGAAATCCTGTTATTTTTTGGCAAAATGTCAGGTTCAAGGTCACTGGTAGGATGGGGGGGGGGACTTACTGTGGATGTTGAATTAGTCCCCGGATGTGCATGCTGTTTCAAAACAATAACTTCGAAGTTATTTTGAGAAATAATCATGAGCCTACCGGTACTACAAATTAGGCAGTTCTTCAGCTCTCCATTACGCATATACACAAACATCTGCACTACAAATGCATGTTGCAAACCCATGTCATAGTCATTATTTAACCCTTTCAACCCCACATGCCTCTAAATAGGCTTATGAAAAGTGTAGATCCAGATGAGCCGGCTCGTAACGAGCCGTCTCATCAGGATCTGCACTTTTTTGCCCGTAATAATTATTACTATTTTTAGATAAAATTACCCATTTTGATAAATGAACTGATCCAAATGTAATTTTGTTATTAATTTATTGGTCTAAAAATATCATGGACCAGTCCATGTCAGTTACTTGGGGTTGAAAGGGTTAAGGGTGTTATCACAAAACATATTCCGAATCAAACATTAATTACACATACAATATTATTAGCGTATTTATTTCCGAATCAAACATCCATGCCCTAAGGTTATAAAACGTTTCTCGGATCTCAAACTCTAGATTTACACCCAACAGAACCAATCAGAAGCTTGAGTCTGAGTTTGAGATTGGAGAAAAGTTTTATACACAAATATAGGATCTTACACGAGTGGTGATTGCATACCATATTTTATCAAACAAGTTTTGGAATAGTGCTATACAGATGGTCCGGTGGTTGGACTGGTAATCCAGGGATCGCAGGTTCGATCCCCCATCTGACCATAATGAAATTAACAGTCTTTCTCGTGTCGGTGCTGTACACCGTGCACGTAAAAGAACAAGAGGAGACTCTGGAATGGGTCAATAGAGGTTGGCTGCTTAATACACATTGGCTGCTTAATAGGTGACCACTAACACTGTATATTTATTAGCTTTGTGGGGCGATAATGCTAAATTAACTGATCATTATGACCAGGGCCGGCATGATTTAAATCAAATGATTTAAATCACCCAAAAAGTTTTTTTTGTTTTTCTAAAAATTCATTTAAAAAGACTTCTTACAATTAAAGTGAAATAAACAAGTTACGGTATCTGAATTCAAATTTAAAGTTATTTAAATCTTTTTTATCTGTGTGGATAGGGCACAATGTTAGGCAGTGGTTTATGGGATTGTGGATCAATGAGTGTTAATTTTTGATGATTTGGTCAAAGAATTGAACTTATTGTTTTTAAAATATAATAAATATTTTATTTCAAACTGTTGACTTTTATTGGTGATTTAAATGGATTTTTTTACTTTTGCCGGCCCTGATTATGACTCAAATAACAGGGTGTCCCTATCTATATTATACGAGGGAACAACCAGAACTGACCCGCATTCTAATGTGTCGAATATCAAACAACATCATATAAACAAAACAAACATAAAAACAATGTACAAGAATATAACCTAATATTGTGCACAGCACATAATTCAATTAACACCATAATTAATAATTAAAATTACATAACAGTAATGCATTAAAAGGAACACGACAATCTACGATGATTTCTATTCTTACACGACAAAGCACGAGTTACATGTGTACAGTGATATATGGCACAGTTTGCATGTGCACAATGTGATATATGGCACAGTTTGCATGTGCACAATGTGATATATGGTACAAACTGACACTGTGCACGTGCACAATGTGATATATGGTACAAACTGACTGTGCACGTGCACAATGTGATATATGGTACAAACTGACACTGTGCACGTGTACAATGTGATATATGGTACAAGCTGACTGTGCACGTGTACAATGTGATATATGGTACAAGCTGACTGTGCACGTGTACAATGTGATATATGGTACAAGCTGACTGTGCACGTGTACAATGTGATATATGGTACAAGCTGACACTGTGCACGTGCACAATGTGATATATGGTACAAACTGACGATGAGTGAATTATTGACACGCACTCTTGTACCAATTGTAAGAGGCAATGGTGTGTAATACATGCGTAGTTGACAATACCCATAAAGATACAATGACATCTATATCAATTACATTACACATTGATTAATATTTTAGTATTTCTGGAGTGACAAAATCTAAATATAATTTTAATCTGAATTGGAATATCATCACAATTACACAATTACACAAAATTACACAATTACACGACATTAAACATATTTCATTTGCTATCCTGAAAATAACTAGTCAACTAATTAACGAATGGATTCCAGGAACATTAAAAAATTCCATGATGCACTGTCAGGAATTTTTTCCCAAACATGTCTGGAATTTTCCTTGGTTTTACTTCATCTGTTTTCATATATCGAAAAATATTACCGGTACTGAAAAAACGTACAGGAAGTTCCATATCATATTTCTACTGATGCTGATGAGCTTATTTCCCCTTGCACCTACTGGAAACATTGAAACCCTTTTATGCTCAGTATACATGTATTGCATACATTATAAGATTTCTATTAATGTCAATATTTGGTGTTTAGTTTAATCATATTTTATTTTGCTCTATGACACAGAATCTACATACAATATATCTAAAGAAAGTAAATATGGGTTGAGCCACAAGTGCTTACAACATTAGAGACGACTCTTCCCAAATAATAGTCGGTTTTGAACCAAAACACACAACAATGATGCGATTTTCACGTGATTTCCGTCTAGTTATGCAATTAAAAGGTTCTCTAGTGCAAGAACCCTGCATGACCGAAATTCTTAACGGAAATACAAGTTCGTACAACTTATATAAATCACGCTCGAGACCCCATTCCTGATGGAATTCATCGCCACAAGAGAGAGCATTTAAATTCCACATTGCCTCTTCTCTCTCCTTCATGGTGATGGATTCCATCAGGAATGAGGTCTCGAGAGTGATTAATATAAGTTGAAAGAACTTGTTTCGCAATCAAGCTAAAATAAATTTGTATAAACTAAACATTTCCTTTGCTCCTGTGATCAGTGGTATCATCCAATTCAACCATGCAGTAAAATTAAACATTAAAACAGTTGCTGTGAAAATATATGTATAATGTATATATTATAGAAAACAATTGAATTAACCCTTTCCTTCATAGAGATTTAGATTAATATATTATTATATCTCCATACAAACGACAGCCATTTAGATATCATGCAGTGGATAAGTAGTCGCCATATCTATCCCACCTCCATAGATATTACTGGGACTTCATAGAGATTTAGATTAATATACTATTATATCTCCATACAAATGACAGCCATTTAGCTATCATGCAGTGGATAAGTAGTCGTCATATCTATCCCACCTCCATAGATATTACTGGGACTACATGAGATTCTGGCCTTTATTATGAACATTGCTTTGACTACTACATTGTCAATGTATGTCATATTGGTAATGGCGTCAAGAGGTGCTTCTATGAGGGAAAGGGTTAATGTATGTCGTATTGGTAATGGCGTCAAGAGGTGCTTCTATGGGGGAAAGGGTTAATGTATGTCGTATTGGTAATGGCGTCAAGAGGTGCTTCTATGAAGGAAAGGGTTAATGTATGTCGTAGGTAATGGCGTCAAGAGGTGCTTCTATGAGGGAAAGGGTTAATGTATGTAGTATTGGTAATGGCGTCAAGAGGTGCTTCTATGAGGGAAAGGGTTAATGTATGTAGTATTGGTAATGGCGTCAAGAGGTGCTTCTATGAGGGAAAGTGTTAATGTTTGTAGAATATATTTTTTTGATTTTAGTTTATATGCATTTATATTACCTTGATTGCGAAACAAGTTCATAGAACAAATTTAACCATGCAGTAAAATTAAACATTAAAACAGTTGTTAAGTTGTCATTGCTGTGAAAATGTATGCATAATGTATGTATTATAGTAAACAATTGAATTAATGTTTGTAGAATATATAATTTGATTTAAGTTTATACACATTTCTTTTAGCTCGATTGTGAAACAAGTTCTACCTTTTTTAATCACTCTCGAGATCTCATTCCTGATGGAATCCATCGCCACGAGGGAGAGAGAAGAGGCAACGTGGAATTTAAATGCCTTGCCTAAGAGCACAATCGTAACGGCTCCAGCGGGGCTCGAACTCCGGACCTTTCACACCTGAAGCGAACGTGCATCCACTGTGCTATAACGACTTCCACTTATATTACCTTGATTGCGAAACAAGTTCATACAACTTTGTTCCAATCTCTCCTGAGACACGGATGTATGATGGAATCCACCGACGTGAGGGACAGAGACAATGTGACTTTAACCCATTCAACACCAAGTAACTGACATGGACTGGTGCATCATATTTTTAGACCAATAAATTAATAAGAAAATGACATTTGGACCAGTTCATTTACCAAAATGAGTCATTTTTGTCTAAAAATAGTAACATTACTGGCAAAAAGTGCAGATCCTGATGAGACGGCTCATTATGAGCCGGCTCATCTGGATCTACACTTTTTGTAAGCCTATTTAGAGGCCTGTGGTGTTGAAAGGGTTAAGTGTCTTTATCAGCTTATACTTCTCCAAATTGACAAATATAGCTACAATTCATGTACATGTTTACTCTATAAATCTGTCAATTATGTCCGACATTGATATTGTTTAGGATTCCTCACATTTAATTAATATTGTTCCAATTATAAAGTTAACAAAAGGAGAGATATTTTCGACAACGACCAAGGCTGTATAGCCCGTAGGCTTAACTCTCTAATCAAAGCTAAATCCCAATTAAATCTTTCATTTACCCATTATTCCATACTTGCCGAGAACAATAGCAGTCGCTAGGTAGGAATTGTTTGTTTGTTTGTTCGGGTTTTACGCCTGCATCAACACCATTTTGGGCTATATCGCTGATGGGCAGTTTATGTTATATTTCGGGTTTTACGCCTGCATCAGCACCATTTCGGGCTATATCGCCGACGGGCAGTTTACCTAACAACACCTTTCCTGGGCAGGCTCCATCGGCTAACCAGTACGTGGTGCACCAACCTCCGTAAGAAACTGCCAATTTTTTCATATAAATGAGACACAGTCTGAGCGGGACTCGAAACCCATGACCATCAGTGATGATAGGTTACAGTGGTATGCAAGTCAGCGACCGTAACCACTTGACCACGGAGGCGGACAAGGTAGGAATAGAGTAAATAGCAAGTTGAAAATTCCGGATAAGCATGCTGGGTGAAATTATGCAACATCAACGTCTAGAAAGATCACCAAGAATCTATGAAAATAGAATACAAATTTAGTGGCTGAGGTAGTCAGATCAACATGCAGGACACCACACATTTTAACTTAAAACGTTTAACATACTGGTAGAAAACATTATAAATCAGGGATTTCCACAGCCCCTTTAAGAGCTCCAATATATAGAACATGAATTTCAAAATGGCCTAAATACAGCCTTGAATTTTGAAGTCAATACTGAAACAATCAAACATTAACAATCTGAATTAAAGCTGCTGGGAACAAGCCATACATTACTTATGTGTGTATTCATCTGAATTACAGGGATCATTCTAGAGGGAGATGTGGACGAAATAATTTTTTTTACAATTTTCATGCAAATTTTCATCCAGTAACAAACACTGGCCCATTATAAAGCACTCCTATTCAAATGTTGTATTTAATGGTCATATTGTGCAGTTTAACCATATTCTGTTGCAATTTATTAAGTAACACCATTTAAGGACGCGATCGAGAGTTCGCGTGCTTTCTCACTTCTCCCAAAACTCCTGACCTAGAATGAACCCAGGAATTATAGTGATACAAATATTATTATACCCTGTAAACATGTCACTTTTAAATTCACAAATTCTCTTGTCAACAGAAATTGGAATTCACGAAGCAAATATCAAGTGCTTCAATTGTATTCCCGGGAAAGGCCTGTAAATAGGTCACAAACTAGTGATGTAAACGAACATATCTGTATGTTAGAGACATACTGCGACACTTGATCAACAGTCTACTCATTTACAGAAACCATCAGGGTTAGCATTGCTTTATGAATATCAATGTCTAACAAGGCAAGCACAGATACACAATATATACGGTATATATAAAAAAAGTAATGCGCTATTTTGTCGCCACAAAGCAACATTGAATAAATAAATCATCTCTTTAATTATACCAAAGTACAACTTCATAATATCCTTTAAAAAATAGTTTTATTTTTGGCTGCATCTTAAAAATTATTTAAACATTTCACTATGCAGTACCGGTAGTACCCTGCGAGCACTGTTGCGTTGACACATCCTCAATGTGCGCGTCACCGCTGCCTGAGAACCAATACACAGTAACCATCACTAACATGAGGGTCACCAGTATCACCTGGGTGACTAGCAGAAACAGCACGGTCCGCTGTAGCTTTCTATTGCTCTCGATCAGACTGTCAACCTGAAAAACAAATACAAAGAAATGCCTGACCAGTGCATCACAGCCAAATTAACGTTGACCTTTAACTCACAGATCCCAAAATAACTAGGCATCCAGAGATCAGTTTAGAGGGCGATGTGGTCCCACTTCTCCCTAACAAAAACATGTGTTTGTGTCACTAGATCGCGGATGGAATTTTTAATAGATTGTCAGGTTTGTAATTGTGTAAAGTCAAAGTGTGTCCTGTGGTTGTCGTGCTCTCTGAGCATTGCCAGAAAACATGTAAGATGTCTGTTTATTTTGATATCAGACCATGACTGTGAAGGTTCAATAGATCTGGCTGTTCGATAAGCGCAGTGGTTAGCACGCTCGCTTCTCACCAATGCAACCCAGATTTGATTCTCAGACCGGGAAATATGTGAGATGGTACGGTGGTCGCCAGATTGGACAGGTGGGTTTTCTCCGGGTACTCCGGTTTCCTCCCACACGAAGGACCACATTTATGTTTTCACCCTCGCCAACGAGAGTGATTAATTTAAAAATCTGGTTAAAACTTGCTTCGCAATCGTTGTAAAATAAATAAAGTTTAAAAATAAAAGATACAAGGTGATTACAATATCGCACTAATCTTGAGCACGTAAACCTCAACAAAAAGTCTTGAACAAGAAATATGCATTGCAGTTGCAACACATCACATAAAAAGTGATGTCAAAATTAGTCAAGAAATAATCAACTACAGTCTACATTCGATATATTAAAGTCGGTTATGTCAAATTCTTCGTTTATCTCGAAGTCTGGTCAAACTCCTGTTTCAGATACTATCATTATGCATATAACTGGCTCCGTTTATGTCCAATTTGGTTAAGTCAAATTTTTTGTTTGTTATATCAAATTTAATTTTTGGACCTTTCTGTATAAATAGGTTGTATTTCACAGTCGCATCAGCTTATCACTGAAGTGTAACTTTCATTCGGCAAATTTACCTGATCAAAGTTGTGCCACTGTGCCTGTGCAAACAATCGCTAAAAATAGTTGATGCTGTTTACCATGACAGTAATTACAATATATTCACTACAGGTACACACTTATCGGCAATTAACCAATAATTGGATAACCGGCTCATCAGAATAATTATAATTAATCAGTTTGTTTTGACTTTAAACATTAACTTGTCAATAATTAGTGCAAAATGACATGTTTAAATTAAACAGAATACAGAAGACTATTTAATTGATTATTAGTTTATTACTAAATGAATGAACCGCTATTTCATCAGCGATTTTTTATCACAGTTTCGATTTTTTATCACAGTTTCGTATATAAATGTTATTTACATGTATGTGCTGCATTTAATAAATATTTAATACGATATTACAGTGTAATTTTATCATGTCACGGCATTAACAGACAATGACAACTTGGAAAATAATTTATTATGGGATAAATGTAAGACGGGTAAGGCTTGTGATCTCCGAGAAACATCATCTTGGAATTGGGAAATATGGTCAATATCCGTTATGTCAAACTTCGGTTATGTCGAAGTATTTTGTTTGGTCCCACGGAATTCAGCATAACGGATGTAGACTATAATATTAATAAATGTAATACCTTTTTTGACAAATCAGATAGTCCAGGAGGTGTTGGTCCATTAATGGCTTTCCTGCCGTGGTTACCAGCACCCTTACTGTTTGTTGCTATGCAGCGCAATCTATGAGCACAAATATATAGCTATACCAACAAAACATTATTTTACCTACATTTGAAATTATGCAAAATGCAACAAGATGGCCAAGCGCCTGTACAAAATCATTTTCCGGAACAAACTATAAGTTGGCTGCATTTTGAAATCGGTGACTCTAGCCGTAAATCTATGCACGTCCATTTTGAATATGCTGATGCCAGGGCGATCACAAATTATTTGACCCCAGTGATGGATAAAACTGCTTACAATATAATCTACAAGTTTTTCTAATTTAAAGCTAAACCTGTCTTAAGCTGCTTAGCACAGGTGGCTGCTTAATAGAGGTCAAATGTATAATAAAACAACATATTGGGAATCTGAAAACTGGCTGTTTAATACAGGTTGGCTGCTTAATATAGGTGACCACTAACACAGGTTTGACTGTATTCGACTGTATTGGTAACTAAATATATTTTATGAAAATCACTTTGTTTCATAAGTAATTCCGACTGTTGACATCGCCATCACCAACTATGAATGAAAACATACGGATTTGATCCAGTTTAGAAACAGCTGATCATAATTCCCATTTACTCGCGATAATAACTCGGAATTTTAGTTGATTTCGCAAATGATACGAATTATACACATCATATATGCATAAACATGTGTTTAAATTCAAAGCTTGTTAGATATTGAAATGAATTGTCCGCTTCATATAAGAAATGTATGCCGATTAACAGCTTTACAATGTCGTGGAACCGTGTTCAATCTGTTTCGTACCGATTTCGAGCATAATCAAATGTATATCAGCTTTTTTTGGGGTATAATCGCCATTTCTATTGGTTTGTCACGAGGCAGGTGCAGGACTCCAGAAATGTTGGAAATCAACTACTCGGGATCATTTGGTGACCGTTGCAACTGGGATACAATGTAGAACTATACAAATTACAAAGCAACATGAAACTTATGTAAGGTCCTAAATCCAGATGCAAAGCTCGGTAAACTATTCAATCTTTTCTCTATTTCTGACTAAATACTGAATCACTATTTGCAGTCATTGAAAAGTCGACATCTCCACCACATCTCCCTAAATGTTCTCACTTCTCCCTAAGTCATCTGAAGGGAGAAGTGACTTCATCCAAATATTTGAGTCTAGCTTGAGCCCCCCGTGTGGTCCTGGGTGACTCATGTGAGATAATTGTGAACATCACTATTTGCAGTCATTGAAAAGTCGAAATCTGCCCACGTCTCCCTAAATGTTCTCACTTCTCCCTAAATCATTTGGAGGGAGAAGTACCGTCTCCCAAATATTTTGAGTCTAGCTTGAGCCCCCGTGTGGTCCTGGGTGACTCATCTGAGATAATTTATTTTGATTTCTCTGATAAAAAAAAAATGATCGTCCGCCTCCGTGGTCAAGTGGTTACGGTCGCTGACTTGTATACCACTGTAACCTATCATCACTGATGGTCACGGGTTCGAACCCTGCTCAGGTTGTGTCTCATTTATATGAAAAAGTTGGCAGTTTCTTACGGAGGTTGGTGCACCCAAGTACTGGTTAACCGCTGGAGCCTGCCCAGGAAAGGTGTTGTTAGGTAAACTGCCCGCCGGCGATATAGCCCGAAATGGTGCTGATGCAGGCGTAAAATCCGAAATATAACATATAACTGATAAAATGAATAAGGACCCGTTAACATATGGTAAATACTGCCTTGGAGAACGTTATATACACTGACCTGTGCTCCATCAGAGAATCTTTCTGCACTGCTTTCCATAGGTCTGACAATGGTTTGCTCAATTCGTTTGCAACTTCCATAGCCATTATAAGAAATTTGTCCTTCTGTACAGTACTTTGGTAACCTGAAAATAGGTTTAGTTACGACCAGTTTGTAGGTTGTATTATGGCAACGTGGATACAGAGTGGCCAAGATGTGTTACACTACTACTCGATTGCGAAACAAGTTCTTACAACTTATATCACTCTCGCGACCTCATTCCTCATGGAATCCAGTGCCACCAGGAGAGAGAAGAGGCAACATGGAATTTAAATGCCGTGCCTAAGGGCATAATCGTAATGGCTCCAGCGGGGCTCGAACTCGGGACCTTTCGCACCTGAAGCGAACACGCTACCACTGCGTTATCACGACTCCAACTAATACACATTGCATAAACTAGTCACAAGAGGAAGCATATATTGCCAGATATCAATTGCCCTGCACAAACTGACCTTGATGTAAATGTATGGTCACTTCTGTGTCTGTCCCTGCTTTTATGAGACCAGAACTTGGTTTCACATGGTACTTCTCTGGTGACGTTGTCTTCACCTAAAGTTGGAGAAAAGTAAAACAACTATATACAGTCAAACCTTTGCAAGGACCACAACTTATTGAAAACCTGTCACGTAACGATGACAACCATTTCAACATGTAAAATAAAAACACTTTGTCGTCTCAATCCAGTGGCAGGGCTCATTCTATAGGGTGACTTGGGCGAAATCGTCGCCCTAGGGACTCTGACTTCTCCCTTAAAAAACAGCCCTAGGGACTCTGACTTCTCCCTCAAAAAACAAACATTTTTTAGGGAGAAGTCAGGGAGAGAAAAGACATTTTTAGGGAGAAGTCAGGGAGAAAAAAACATTTTTAAGGGAAGTCGGTGAGAAAAAAAAACATTTTAGGGAGAAGTCAGGGAGAAAAAACAAACATTTTTTTTTACAATTTACATACAAAATATTGTCCAGTAAGATACACTGGCCCATTATAAAGGCCTGCTTGGCTGCTTCTATTCATTCATATGTTCTATTTAATGGTGATAATGTGTATTTTAACCCTATTTTGATGAAATATATTAAATAACACCATTGAAAGACGCAACCGTGCGCTTTCTCACTTCTCCCAAAAAATCTGACCTAGAATGAAGCCATACTGTGGGACTCAATACAGACAGGTTTGACCGTGCAACAATTGAAGGAAATCCGAACAGATTTATATTTATATATTTATTTATATTTCGGGTTTTACGCCTGCATCAGCACCATTTTGGGCTATATCGCCGGCGGGCAGTTCACCTAACAACACCTTTCCTGGGCAGGCTCCAGCGGTTAACCAGTACTTGGTGCACCAACCTCCATAAGAAACTGCCAACTTTTTCATATAAACGAGACACGGCCTGAGCGGGGCTCGAACCCGTGACCATCAGTGATGATAGGTTACAGTGGTATACAAGTCAGCGACCTTAACCACTCGACCACGGAGGCGGACCAAATCCGAACAGAACAGTTGATGTCCACGTAGTCTCAAATTTGTATAAAGAAGCCATGTAATTTTTACATAAGCTTCACGTTGAACCTCAATACATCTCCCGAGGAATATTTCACTGTACAAATTCAAGAATACATGTATATGTGACAATTTTTCGTAACGTATACCAAACATGAGCCATGCCACAGGAATAAGACAAATATTACATATTATAACAGGTTTTTGCAATGCAGAACAAACAAAGGAAGCAAATTAGCATACCAATATTATCATTGATTTATACATATAAACATTACATCCACACAGACAAACAAGGGGCATAACTCAATTGGAGTAATGATACACATTACCTTGTAAGCTATTGTATAAGGCAGTGTAGAGAGCAATTGTAACGTATTACCTTGTAAGCTATTGTATAAGGCAGTGTAGAGAGCAATGTAACGTATTACCTTGTAAGCTATTGTATAAGGCAGTGTAGAGAGCAATTGTAACGTATTACCTTGTAAGCTATTGTATAAGGCAGTGTAGAGAGCAATTGTAACGTATTACCTTGTAAGTTATTGTATAAGGCAGTGTAGAGAGCAATTGTAACGTATTACCTTGTAAGTTATTGTATAAGGCAGTGTAGAGAGCAATTGTAACGTATTACCTTGTAAGCTATTGTATAAGGCAGTGTAGAGAGCAATTGTAACGTATTACCTTGTAAGCTATTGTATAAGGTAGTGTAGAGAGCAATTGTAACGTATTACCTTGTAAGCTATTGTATAAGGCAGTGTAGAGAGCAATTGTAACGTATTACCTTGTAAGCTATTGTATAAGGCAGTGTAGAGAGCAATTGTAACGTATTACCTTGTAAGCTATTGTATAAGGCAGTGTAGAGAGCAATTGTAACGTATTACCTTGTAAGCTATTGTATAAGGCAGTGTAGAGAGCAATTGTAACGTATTACCTTGTAAGCTATTGTATAAGGCAGTGTAGAGAGCAATTGTAACGTATTACCTTGTAAGCTATTGTATAAGGCAGTGTAGAGAGCAATTGTAACGTATTACCTTGTAAGCTATTGTATAAGGCAGTGTAGAGAGCAATTGTAACGTATTACCTTGTAAGTTATTGTATAAGGCAGTGTAGAGAGCAATTGTAACGTATTACCTTGTAAGCTATTGTATAAGGCAGTGTAGAGAGCAATTGTAACGTATTACCTTGTAAGCTATTGTATAAGGCAGTGTAGAGAGCAATTGTAACGTATTACCTTGTAAGCTATTGTTATGTTATGTTATATTTCGGGTTTTACGCCTGCATCAGCACCATTTTGGGCTATATCGCCGGCGGGCAGTTTACCTAACAACACCTTTCCTGGGCAGGCTCCAGCGGTTAACCAGTACTTGGGTGCACCAACCTCCGTAAGAAACTGCCAACTTTTTCATATAAATGAGACACGGTCTGAGCGGGGCTCGAACCCGTGACCATCAGTGATGATAGGTTACAGTGGTATACAAGTCAGCGACCTTAACCACTCGACCACGGAGGCGGACTTTGTAAGTTATTGTATAAGGCAGTGTAGAGAGCAATTGACCTTTCTGCAAACGCTACTTAGGCACGCCCCCCATAGTTACAGGTGCTCGCTGTAACCACGCGAGACAAGCTATCTAACAAAATGGCGTCTAACGCAGACCTGCATCGAGTTAATCTAGATAAAATTCCATCGAATTTCTCGGTTTTATTTCACCCAGATAAGAATATCTCGTTGAAAGCAAGAAGGCAAGGGTTTTAGGTGAATTCAGGTGATTTCGTATAATCCCTTGTTCGTCTAATGGTAGTTTCGTATACTAGTGCATTCGTATAATCACAGGTTCGTATTTTATATATATAGTACTGCACTATACAGGCCCATTATAATAATGCTATTATTAGCTATTTAGGTAATTAGACACAATTATGAATGGGACTATGTAGCCGTGTGTTTGCCATACCAGGAGTGATTATCTATCTAGGTTTCAGGCCACTAATCAAGATTAATTCAAGTGAATGGGGGAGAATAAATAAATCTTTCCGCATTTTTGATGATTCCAACGGTGGCACTTATCGCAGCTAAGAGCATGCATACGGCTGGAAACGTGACGAGAGCAAAAAACGCATGGAAAAATAGACGCCATGGTTGTAATGAAATTGATGTGAAGAGCATGATATTTATACATGATTCAAGGGCTTGGACATATGGCACGGCTCAGCTCTAAAGCTGATAAAACATGGGCATACAAGCCAGCATCACAAATGTTTGAGCCGACCAATCAAGGTGTGAAAAATAATATATTCTCCAGTAATTGATTAATTTGTCAACAGCCCATCTAAAAATCGGGTATTATAACTCGGCGGTCTCTGTGATGTACCGTTAGTGGGTAAGTTGTTGATTGCTCCCAATAAACAGTATGACACGCTTAAATTTGATTGCTGTGTTTGTGAGAAAAGAATGACTATATGGGGTCAGTCGGTGTTTTTATAGATGCATTGTTTTTAAAGCAACTGTCTGGTATTTTGTGGTTCATATACACACTTTTAGATTTGTCCAAGGATTTTGAAATGGGTTGAATTTAACGTCGATCACCAGGTTATCAACTAATTTTGTACTATAACTAACCCACACACCAAAGCTACACATTTTCAACATCATTAAAACAATTTTAAACCCGTATTTTCGATCAAATTCATGCCTTTTCAAATTTGTCTACTCGTTACTAGTGTGTCTAATATGCATTGTTTGTATAACAAGATGGCGGCGATAAACCGTTGCCGGGGGTGTGCGCGAATGGTGCGATGCGATTGGCTAACGCCAGCTGTCAATCAAAATCGGCAGAAAGGTCAATTGTAACGTATTACCTTGTAAGTTATTGTATAAGGTAGTGTAGAGAGCAATTGTAACGTATTACCTTGTAAGTTATTGTATAAGGCAGTGTAGAGAGCAATTGTAACGTATTACCTTGTAAGCTATTGTATAAGGCAGTGTAGAGAGCAATTGTAACGTATTACCTTGTAAGCTATTGTATAAGGCAGTGTAGAGAGCAATTGTAACATATTACCTTGTAAGTTATTGTATAAGGTAGTGTAGAGAGCAATTGTAACGTATTACCTTGTAAGCTATTGCATAAGGCAGTGTAGAGAGCAATTGTAACGTATTACCTTGTAAGCTATTGTATAAGGCAGTGTAGAGAGCAATTGTAACGTATTACCTTGTAAGCTATTGTATAAGGCAGTGTAGAGAGCAATTGTAACATATTACCGTGTAAGCTATTGTATAAGGTAGTGTAGAGAGCAATTGTAACGCATTACCTTGTAAGCTATTGTATAAGGCAGTGTAGAGAGCAATTGTAACGTATTACCATGTAAGCTATTGTGTAAGGCAGTGTAGAGAGCAATTGATCTTTCTGCAAACGCTACTTAGGCACGCCCCCCATAGTTACAGGTGCTCGCTGTAACCACGCGAGACAAGCTATTTAACAAAATGGCGTCTAACGCAGACCTGCATCGAGTTAATCTAGATAAAATTCCATCGAATTTCTCGGTTTTATTTCACCCAGATAAGAATATCTCGTTGAAAGCAAGAAGGCAAGGGTTTTAGGTGAATTCAGGTGATTTCGTATAATCCCTTGTTCGTCTAATGGTAGTTTCGTATACTAGTGCATTCGTATAATCACAGGTTCGTATTTTATATATATATAGTACTGCACTATACAGGCCCATTATAATAATGCTATTATTAGCTATTTAGGTAATTAGACACAATTATGAATGGGACTATGTAGCCGTGTGTTTGCCCTACCAGGAGTGATTATCTATCTAGGTTTCAGGCCACTAATCAAGATTAATTAAAGTGAATGGGGGAGAATAAATAAAACTTTCCGCATTTTTGATGATTCCAACGGTGGCACTTATCGCAGCTAAGAGCATGCATACGGCTGGAAACGTGACGAGAGCAAAAAACGCATGGAAAAATAGACGCCATGGTTGTAATGAAATTGATGTGAAGAGCATGATATTTATACATGATTCAAGGGCTTGGACATATGGCACGGCTCAGCTCTAAAGCTGATAAAACATGGGCATACAAGCCAGCATCACAAATGTTTGAGCCGACCAATCAAGGTGTGAAAAATAATATATTCTCCAGTAATTGATTAATTTGTCAACAGCCCATCTCATAAAAGACGTAGGTGTGAAGGTTATTTCTCTAAAGTACAGATATACGGATGAGGACGTGTTAAGTGTTCGTGGTAAATGCTTGCGCAGTCAACGGAAGAGTGAACAACCACATCGTGTCAACTTTGACATCAAAAGAAATGAAATATGCCACCGTCTTGAGAGACTCGACCCTATGCCTCCTAGAAGACTCGAACATTAGGCCCAAAAACTGAACACCAGTACGTTCACTGAGCTAATATGGGAATCCCACAGCTCTGCACATGCATGGGTACTATTACTACTATCTGATCCCTAGTCCACCATCCACGACAATATGTATGAACCACATGTATAATCACCACTATACTCACATATCTCTTGTGAACGGTAGATCTATTAATGCAGAATATATTTTTTCGAAATATTTTATTATGCATAAATAAATTAATTTCAACTTACTTTTGTGCAAATATATCTGTTTGCATTAATTTTGGATGTATTCAGCTGGTCGTTTGGTCGTTCACACAACTTAATCCACCTTAGACATGTTTTCAAGATTTGTCTTAGGTTTTGAAAATGGCACGAATTTAACGTCACCTATCAATCGATCTGGATATCTACATCACTGTCACACAGCCCGTAACTACATCTTTTCACCATTGTCAATGACAGACAGCATTAATTAATTTTAAATATTTTTCAAAAAATAATTTCAGATCACGATCACTCGTTATCAGATTTGATTAAAATTTTACTACATAACTCGTTTATCTAACAGAACGATAAAACAATGACTCGGTGTAGTAATCAATTATATAATTATGTGCACACATTTTATAATTGACCAATTAGCACAATCAGTGCTAAATTCCGATGTGAAATACTTTGATCTTGATAGCAGTGGCCCCTATCGGGTATGCGCGCTACATGACCTTAGATGTCGATGCGCCGTAAAACACCATTCATTCCTATCGGGTATTATAACTCGGCGGTCTCTGTGATGTACCGTTAGTGGGTAAGTTGTTGATTGCTCCCAATAAACAGTGTGACACGCTTAAATTTGATTGCTGTGTTTGTGAGAAAAGAATGACTATATGGGGTCAGTCGGTGTTTTTATAGATGCATTGTTTTTAAAGCAGCTGTCTGGTATTTTGTGGTTCATATACACACTTTTAGATTTGTCCAAGGATTTTGAAATGGGTTGAATTTAACTGTCGATCACCAGGATATCGACTAATTTTGTACTATAACTAACCCACACACCAAAGCTACACATTTTCAACATCATTAAAACAATTTTAAATCCGTATTTTCGATCAAATTCACGCCTTTTCAAATTTGTCTACTCGTTACTAGTGTGTCTAATATGCATTGTTTGTCTAACAAGATGGCGGCGATAAACCGTTGCCGGGGGTGTGCGCGAATGGTGCGATGCGATTGGCTAACGCCAGCTGTCAATCAAAATCGGCAGAAAGGTCAATTGTAAAGTATTACCTTGTAAGTTATTGTATAAGGTAGTGTAGAGAGCAATTGTAACGTATTACCTTGTAAGCTATTGTATAAGGTAGTGTAGAGAGCAATTGTAACATATTACCTTGTAAGTTATTGTATAAGGCAGCATAGAGAGCAATTGTAACGTATTACCTTGTAAGCTATTGTATAAGGCAGCGTAGAGAGCAATTGTAACGTATTACCTTGTAAGCTATTGTATAAGGCAGCATAGAGAGCAATTGTAACGTATTACCTTGTAAGCTATTGTATAAGGCAGCGTAGAGAGCAATTGTAATGTATTACCTTGTAAGTTATTGTATAAGGTAGTGTAGAGAGCAATTGTAACGTATTACCTTGTAAGCTATTGTATAAGGCAGCGTAGAGAGCAATTGTAATGTATTACCTTGTAAGTTATTGTATAAGGCAGTGTAGAGAGCAATTGTAACGTATTACCTTGTAAATTATTGTATAAGGCAGTGTAGAGAGCAATTGTAACATATTACCTTGTAAGTTATTGTATAAGGTAGTGTAGAGAGCAATTGTAACGTATTACCTTGTAAGTTATTGTATAAGGTAGTGTAGAGAGCAATTGTAACGTATTACCTTGTAAGTTATTGTATAAGGCAGTGTAGAGAGCAATTGTAACGTATTACCTTGTAAGTTATTGTATAAGGCAGTGTAGAGAGCAATTGTAACATATTACCTTGTAAGTTATTGTATAAGGTAGTGTAGAGAGCAATTGTAACGTATTACCTTGTAAGTTATTGTATAAGGTAGTGTAGAGAGCAATTGTAACGTATTACCTTGTAAGTTATTGTATAAGGCAGTGTAGAGAGCAATTGTAACATATTACCTTGTAAGTTATTGTATAAGGCAGTGTAGAGAGCAATTGTAACATATTACCTTGTAAGTTATTGTATAAGGTAGTGTAGAGAGCAATTGTAACGTATTACCTTGTAAGTTATTGTATAAGGCAGTGTAACGTATTACCTTGTAAGCTATTGTTGTAACATATTACCTTGTAAGCTATTGTTGTAACATATTACCTTGTAAGCTATTGTTGTAACGTATTACCTTGTAAGCTATTGTTGTAACGTATTACCTTGTAAGCTATTGTTGTAACGTATTACCTTGTAAGCTATTGTTGTAACGTATTACCTTGTAAGCTATTGTTGTAACGTATTACCTTGTAAGCTATTGTTGTAACGTATTACCTTGTAAGCTATTGTTGTAACGTATTACCTTGTAAGCTATTGTTGTAACGTATTACCTTGTAAGCTATTGTTGTAACGTATTACCTTGTAAGCTATTGTTGTAACGTATTACCTTGTAAGCTATTGTTGTAACGTATTACCTTGTAAGCTATTGTTGTAACGTATTACCTTGTAAGCTATTGTTGTAACGTATTACCTTGTAAGCTATTGTTGTAACGTATTACCTTGTAAGCTATTGTTGTAACGTATTACCTTGTAAGCTATTGTTGTAACGTATTACCTTGTAAGCTATTGTTGTAACGTATTACCTTGTAAGCTATTGTGTAAGGCAGTGTATTTTTAAGAGTAATTATATCACAGGGTTCTTTCACTCCATCTTCTATCACAAACTCTAATTCTTCTGCCGGCCTAAAAATAAAGTATTCTAAAAATAAATTCTTGTTTCGATACCGATTGTGCACATTAAAGTTCCAAGTTGGGTTTCTTGTCTTCAAATTATGACTAGATCTATAGTTAATATGCAAATGTAACCCAGGTATTAACATTAGTATACCACCATATTAACATTGGTATACCACCATATTAACATTAGTATACCACCATATTAACATTGGTATACCACCATATTAACATTAGTATACCACCATATTAACTGTAACATTAGTATACCACCATATTAACATTAGCAGGGCCCACACTGGGCAGAAAAAAGTTGGGGCCACTTATCTGTTTGAAAGATGGGGTGTGTGCGGGAGCGGTGTCGTCCCCTCCGTGAGGGGTGTCGTCCCCCTCCGGGAGGGGTGTCGTCCCCTCCCTGGTTTGATTTTTTTGGTATTTTTATTTGTAAATGGTGAGATTCTAGCCCGTTTTTTTCTGGAAGAAGTATTAATATAGACATTAGAATGAAAGAATGCATACCTGTTAAGGCTAAAAGTTTATTTTACAATGTAGCCCTGTGACAGTGATTAATAATGGAAGCCAACACAGGATTACATTTCAAATGAACTTTAAGCTCAAAAAGACATGCATACTAATCATTTTTGAAGACAATCCAATGAACTTTTACAACTTTAATTATTTTCTTGGTCATAATAATTTAAAAATACATCAGAATTACATACATGTACAAGTATCCACTATGTCTAACAAATTGCACAACATTCAGTTCAAAATGCGTCTGTTCTTCTTGGACCACATTACAAATGCCGATTTGAAGTTGAACTTGTCTGGGCCGTCAATGGAAATTTTCATCAGGCTGTCTAGGTTTCATTCACTAAGTCCATTTCGGACGTTTAAAACCGAAAGTAGCCATTTTGACACGTGACAATTTGGATTTTTTTTTACGTTTATTTATCGGCGATTTGGACAAGTTTCATTCACTTTTTATAGTTGAGGACACGAAAATCATATTTTTCACAACTACTACCTTTGATCTTATTTGTGAAAAACAACGCCAATAATGATTACCTAATTATGTACACAAGTTATTCGGTCATCCGTATAATCTTCAAACAATGTCATCATTTCACCGATCAAGTACTGCCGTTTTCATAAAGGACCTCAATTATCAAATCATTCCCATTATACAAAACTGTAAATGTGTGATCATATACCGCTAATTTACATGTTTGTTTTGTTTTGATTGCAATTTATGATGGGAATATGCCTCAAGCACATGTACACAGCTGTTTTGACTGTGAATCGATTGTTTCGCCAAACGATAGCGTATACCAGAGCAAAAAAATTGTAACCAGTCAAAGATACAATGAACACAGACTGTGTATCGATTTTTCTTTAACTGGAACGCGCCGTCGTCAATGGTAAATAAAACCAGTCGAGTATGAAAGGTTAAAATATGGCACAAACGTTATTTATGCCGATTTTTTGTGCAATTTTCTGAAAATCGCCAAATTGAAATTTTAGGAGCCATTTCTATTGCAAAATCGCCATTTGGCTCTTGTGGCGACTGACAGCGTGGCCCCTGACATTAGTATACCACCATATTAACATTAGTATACCACCATATTAACTGTAACATTAGTATACCACCATATTAACATTAGTATACCACCATATTAACATTAGTATACCACCATATTAACATTAGTATACCACCATATTAACATTAGTATACCACCATATTAACATTAGTATACCACCATATTAACATTAGTATACCACCATGTACAGAGTTATTGGTGATAAATATCCAGAATTGGAGGCTATTTACAAATAACAATTTCAAACACACAAGACCCTGGGTGCCTCTGCCCCCTTTTACTATTGGTAGAGGAAGACCCTGGGTGCCTCTGCCCCCTTTTACTATTGGTAGAGGAAGACCCGGGGTGCCTCTGCCCCCTTTTACTATTGGTAGAGGAAGACCCTGGGTGCCTCTGCCCCCTTTTACTATTGGTAGAGGAAGACCCTGGGTGCCTCTGCCCCCTTTTACTATTGGTAGAGGAAGACCCGGGGTGCCTCTGCCCCCTTTTACTATTGGTAGAGGAAGACCCTGGGTGCCTCTGCCCCCTTTTACTATTGGTAGAGGAAGACCCCCAGGTGCCCCTCCCCCTACTATTGGTAGAGGAAGACCCCGGGTGCCCCTACAAAAACCCCCCCCCCCAAAAAAACCCCCCCCCCCCAAAAAAACCCGGGTGCCCCTCCCCCTACTATTGGTAGAGGAAGACCTGGGTGCCCCTCCCCCTACTATTGGTAGAGGAAGACCCTGGGTGCCCCTCCCCCTACTATTGGTAGAGGAAGACCCTGGGTGCCCCTCCCCCTACTATTGGTAGAGGAAGACCCGGGTGCCCCTCCCCCACTATTAAAAACCCCCCCCCCCCACAAAAAACCCCCCCCCCCCAAAAAAACCCCCCCCCCCCACAAAAAACCCCCCCCCCCCACAAAAACCCCCCCCCCCACAAAAAACCCCCCCCCCCCACAAAACCCCCCCCCCCCACAAAAAACCCCCCCCCCCCACTATTGGTAGAGGAAGACCCGGGTGCCCCTCCCCCCACTATTGGTAGAGGAAGACCCGGGTGCCCCTCCCCCTACTATTGGTAGAGGAAGACCCGGGTGCCCCTCCCCTCACTATTGGTAGAGGAAGACCCGGGTGCCCCTCCCCCTACTATTGGTAGAGGAAGACCCGGGTGCCCCTCCCCCCACTATTGGTAGAGGAAGACCCGGGTGCCCTACCCTACTATTGGTAGAGGAAGACCCGGGTGCCCCTCCCCTCACTATTGGTAGAGGAAGACAAAAAACCCCCCCCCCCACAAAAAACCCCCCCACAAAAAACCCCCCCCACAAAAAACCCCCCCCCCCCACAAAAAACCCCCCCCCCCACAAAAAACCCCCCCCCCACTATTGGTAGAGGAAGACCCGGGTGCCCCTCCCCCCACTATTGGTAGAGGAAGACCCGGGTGCCCCTCCCCTCACTATTGGTAGAGGAAGACCCGGGTGCCCCTCCCCTCACTATTGGTAGAGGAAGACCCGGGTGCCCCTCCCCTCACTATTGGTAGAGGAAGACCCGGGTGCCCCTCCCCTCACTATTGGTAGAGGAAGACCCGGGTGCCCCTCCCCTCACTATTGGTAGAGGAAGACCCGGGTGCCCCTCCCCTCACTATTGGTAGAGGAAGACCCGGGTGCCCCTCCCCTCACTATTGGTAGAGGAAGACCCGGGTGCCCCTCCCCTCACTATTGGTAGAGGAAGACCTGGGTGCCCCTCCCCTCACTATTGGTAGAGGAAGACCCGGGTGCCCCTCCCCTCACTATTGGTAGAGGAAGACCCGGGTGCCCCTCCCCTCACTATTGGTAGAGGAAGACCCGGGTGCCCCTCCGAACAGTATTTCAGGTAAGGACGGGCAGAACCAACAACCTTCTGCAAGTGATTGGAAGTCAACGACAGTAACCACTCGGCCACGTAGGCCGCCCCTTGTGACAAAGTCTGGGAAAGTTGAAACAAGTACCGTATAGTAAGCAATCTGCCGATGTAAGAGTTATCTGCCCTACTGCCACGAGTGTGCCTCTGGCTATGTGCAGGGCCTCGTCGGTCACGTATCATACCATTAGTCGTGTTGTTGTTTCCATTCTGTAATACATTTTACATGTGTACACATCTACAAATTATCAAACAGTATAGAAAGAATGCTATGACTTAAACTAGATATTGAAAGAGGGACTAGATATTGAAAGAGGGAGAAATATTTAAAACGACACTACATTGGTGAAAACACAAATTTCTACAGAAAGTAATTTGCTATTATATGGTAATATTTTTCTCAAATATTTGCCTCAAAAACTGCGTATTTCAACAAATAAACAAACATCGTATACGCGGTTTGTCGACATAACAAATAGGGTCGACATTCATGCGTAATACAACGCGTTTATCCTGAATAACACAATTTATGCTACATATTTACCGTGATATCTCACATTTGTGCCTAAGCATATTTATTTGTAGACTAAGCATATTTATTTGTAGACTAAGCATATTTATTTGCAGACTAATCTTAGTTAAAGTATCTGTAAACATTGTATGTTTAGTATTGACTCCAATGACAAACACACATCAATTCAGGAGCGTAGATGTCAATTCAGGAGCATGGATGACCGTTATATGAAATCCTACTTTCCCTTTTGAAAGTTTGTATACCACAAAAACACTGTTTATTGATTCAATGCTATGTATTCAGAAGAATGTGTAGTAGCAATGCATTTATACGTGGAAAAATGCATTTTATTTGCTTTTTGCGATGTAATGTCGCTTTAATTATTATGGAGAAATCTTCAAACTGTCAACTGCTCTCTTGTAGTCAATATGAAACATGTTCTCCCTCAGCTGCAAGCTCTGTAACAGGGAGATGTGAGGCAGTTATGTAACAGGGAGATGTGAGGCAGCTCTGTAACAGGGAGATGTGAGGCAGCTCTGTAACAGGGAGATGTGAGCAAGCTCTGTAACAGGGAGATGTGAGCAAGCTCTGTAACAGGGAGATGTGAGGCAGCTCTGTAACAGGGACATGTGAGGCAGCTCTGTAACAGGGAGATGTGAGGCAGCTCTGTAACAGGGAAATGTGAGCAAGCTCTGTAACAGGGAGAGATGTGAGGCAGCTCTGTAACAGGGAGAGATGTGAGGCAGCTCTGTAACAGGGAGAGCTGTGAGGCAGCTCTGTAACAGGGAGATGTGAGCATGCTCTGTAACAGGGAGATGTGAGCAAGCTCTGTAACAGGGAGATGTGAGGCAGCTCTATAATAGGGAGATGTGAGGAAGCTCTATAATAGGGAGATGTGAGGAAACTCTGTAACAGGGAGATGTGAGGAAGCTCTGTAACAGGGAGATGTGAGGCAGCTCTGTAACAGGGAGATGTGAGGCAGCTTTGTAACAGGGAGATGTGAGGCAGCTCTGTAACAGGGAGATGTGAGGCAGCTCTATAATAGGGAGATGTGAGCAAGCTCTGTAACAGGGAGAGATGTGAGCAAGCTCTGTAACAGGGAGATGTGAGCAAGCTCTGTAACAGGGAGAGATGTGAGGCAGCTCTGTAACAGGAAGATGTGAGCAAGCTCTGTAACAGCCTGAGATGTGAGGAAGCTCTGTAACAGGGAGAGATGTGAGGCAGCTCTGTAACAGGGAGATGTGAGGAAGCTCTATAATAGGGAGATGTGATGCAGCTCTATAATAGGGAGATGTGAGGCAGCTCTGTAACAGGGAAATGTGAGGCAGCTCTGTAATAGGGAGATGTGAGGCAGCTCTGTAACAGGGAGAGATGTGAGCAAGCTCTGTAACAGGGATATGTGAGGCAGCTCTGTAACAGGGAGATGTAAGACAGCTCTGCAACAGGGAGATGTGAGACAGCTCTGTAACAGGGAGATGTGAGCAAGCTCTGTAACAGGGAGATGTGAGCAAGCTCTGTAACAGGGAGATGTGAGGCAGCTCTATAATAGGGAGATGTGAGGCAGCTCTATAATAGGGAGATGTGAGGAAACTCTGTAACAGGGAGATGTGAGGCAGCTCTGTAACAGGGATATGTGAGGCAGCTCTGTAACAGGGAGATGTGAGGCAGCTCTATAATAGGGAGATGTGAGGCAGCTCTATAATAGGGAGATGTGAGGAAGCTCTGTAACAGGGAGATGTGAGCATGCTCTGTAACAGGGAGAGATGTGAGGCAGCTCTGTAACAGGGAGATGTGAGCAAGCTCTGTAACAGCGTGAGATGTGAGGACGCTCTGTAACAGGGAGATGTGAGGCAGCTCTGTAACAGGGAAATGTGAGGCAGCTCTGTAACAGGGAGATGTGAGGCAGCTCTATAATAGGGAGATGTGATGCAGCTCTATAATAGGGAGATGTGAGGCAGCTCTGTAACAGGGAAATGTGAGGCAGCTCTGTAATAGGGAGATGTGAGGCAGCTCTGTAACAGGGAGAGATGTGAGCAAGCTCTATAACAGGGAGAGATGTGAGCAAGCTCTGTAACAGGGAGATGTGAGGCAGCTCTGTAACAGGGAAATGTGAGGCAGCTCTGTAACAGGGAGATGTGAGCAAGCTCTGTAACAGGGAGATGTGAGGCTGCTCTGTAACAGGGAGATGTGAGCAAGCTCTGTAACAGGGAGATGTGAGGCAGCTCTGTAACAGGGAGATGTGAGCAAGCTCTGTAACAGGGAGATGTGAGCAAGCTCTGTAACAGGGAGATGTGAGGCAGCTCTGTAATAGGGAGATATGTGAGGCAGCTCTGTAACAGGGAGATATGAGCAAGCTCTGTAACAGGGAGATGTGAGGCAGCTCTGTAACAGGGAGATGTGAGGCAGCTCTGTAACAGGGAGATGTGAGGCAGCTCTGTAACAGGGAGATGTGAGGCAGCTCTGTAGCAGGGAGATGCGAGCAAGCTCTGTAACAGGGAGATGTGAGCAAGCTCTGTAACAGGGAGAGATGTGAGGCAGCTCTGTAACAGAGAGATGTGAGGTAGCTCTGTAATAGGGAGATGTGAGGTAGCTCTGTAATAGGAAGATGTGAGGCAGCTCTGTAACAGGGAGATGTGAGGCAGCTCTGTAACAGGGAGATGTGAGGCAGCTCTGTAACAGGGAGATATGTGAGGCAGCTCTGTAACAGGGAGATGTGAGGCAGCTCTGTAACAGGGAGATGTGAGGCAGCTCTGTAATAGGGAGATATGTGAGGCAGCTCTATAATAGGGAGATGTGAGGCAGTTCTGTAATAGGGAGATATGTGAGGCAGCTCTGTAACAGGGAGATGTGAGGCAGCTCTATAATAGGGAGATGTGAGGCAGCTCTGTAATAGGGAGATGTGAGCAAGCTCTGTAATAGGGAGATGTGAGGCAGTCCTGTAATAGGGAGATATGTGAGGCAGCTCTATAATAGGGAGATGTGAGGCAGCTCTGTAATAGGGAGATGTGAGCAAGCTCTGTAATAGGGAGATGTGAGGCAGTTCTGTAATAGGGAGATATGTGAGGCAGCTCTGTAACAGGGAGATGTGAGGAAGCTCTATAATAGGAGATGTGAGGCAGCTCTGTAATAGGGAGATATGTGAGGCAGCTCTGTAACAGGGAGATATGAGGCAGTTCTGTAATAGGGAGATGTGAGGCAGCTCTGTAACAGGGAGATGTGAGGTAGCTCTGTAACAGGGAGATGTGAGGCAGCTCTGTAACAGGGAGATGTGAGGCAGATCTGTAACAGGGAGATGTGAGGCAGCTCTGTAACAGGGAGATGTGAACAAGCTCTGTAATAGGGAGATGTGAGCAAGCTCTGTAATAGGGAGATGTGAGGCAGCTCTGTGATGGTGTGATAAAATGTCAATGTCACCACATACCATCTGGATGTAAAAGTTTACAGAGTGAATGCAATTGCAATGTTGGTTTAGACAAGAATATCTGAATATCCTGCAAACAGTTTAGGTCATATGGCAACTCTCCAGCAATTACTTGTGGAGGAAAACCCCAGGTGACATGTCGGCATCCGAGTTTATACAAATTTATTTTAGCTCGATTGCGAAACTAGTTCTTACAACTTATATTTTAATCACTCTTGAGACCTCATTCCTGATGGAATCCATCGCCATGGGGAAGAGAGAAGAGGCAACGTGGAAATTAAATTCCTTGCCTAAGGGCACAAACGGAACGGCTCCAGCAGGGCTCGAACTCCGCATCCACTGCGCTATCACGACTTGAACCAACGAGTTGAACCAACTACCTTCCGCAAGCCAGCATAATGACATGCAATCGAGATCTGGAGACTATAAATATCATTCTGTGTCTCAAGCTGTCCGATTGGCTCAGTCAAGAGTAAGTCTCAGATTTAAGCAATCAGATACCTTGAGCTCAAGCTTGACATCTGAGCTTAGCAGTATAAGACTGGGGACTGAGCTATGAATATCTAGTATGACAACCGAGCATAGCAGTATAACACTGGGGACTGAGCTATGAATATCTAGTATGACTACCGAGCATAGCAGTATAACACTGGGGACTGAGCTATGAATATCTAGTATGACTACCGAGCATAGCAGTATAACACTGGGGACTGAGCTATGAATATCTAGTATGACTACCAAACATAGCAGTATAACACTGGGGACTGAGCTATGAATATCTAGTATGACTACCGAGCATAGCAGTATAACACTGGGGACTGAGCTATGAATATCTAGTATGACAACCGAGCATAGCAGTATAAGAATGGGGACTGAGCTATGAATATCTAGTATGACAACCGAGCATAGCAGTATAAGAATGGGGACTGAGCTATGAATATCTAGTATGACTACCGAGCATAGCAGTATAAGAATGGGGGCTGAGTTATGAATATCTAGTATGACTACCGAGCATAGCAGTATAAGAATGGGGGCTGAGCTATGAATATCTAGTATGACTACCGAGCATAGCAGTATAACACTGGGGACTGAGCTATGAATATCTAGTATGACTACCGAGCATAGCAGTATAACACTGGGGACTGAGCTATGAATATCTAGTATGACTACCGAGCATAGCAGTATAACAATGGGGACTGAGCTATGAATATCTAGTATGACAACCGAGCATAGCAGTATAACAATGGGGACTGAGCTATGCATATCTAGTATGACTACCGAGCATAGCAGTATAACACTGGGGACTGAGCTATGAATATCTAGTATGACATCCGAGCATAGCAGTATAACACTGGGGACTGAGCTATGAATATCTAGTATGACTACCGAGCATAGCAGTATAACACTGGGGACTGAGCTATGAATATCTAGTATGACTACCGAGCATAGCAGTATAACACTGGGGACTGAGCTATGAATATCTAGTATGACATCCGAGCATAGCAGTATAACACTGGGGACTGAGCTATGAATATCTAGTATGACTACCGAGCATAGCAGTATAACAATGGGGACTGAGCTATGAATATCTAGTATGACTACCGAGCATAGCAGTATAACAATGGGGACTGAGCTATGAATATCTAGTATGACAACTGAGCATAGCAGTATAACAATGGGGACTGAGCTATGAATATCTAGTATGACAGATATGTGAACTATGGTTTGAAATACCAGTTTCGTAACAGCGCTGTCCGTGTCTTTTATGTTGTCATCACTTATACTCTTGTACATTCTACTGTCCTCTTCAGCAAATGTCACCTAAAAATATATTTACTATTTGCACTTTTTCTGATAACAGAAACACAATTGTGCATGTTTGTTGAATGGCAAAAGAATATTCAAATGGATATATTGTGCATGTTTGTTCAATGGTAAAAGAATATTCAAATGGGTATTTGGAAATGGTGTGATACTCTAGTCTAGTTATGTTGTGGGCTTGTGTAAAGCATATTGCCCGCCCGGGTCCTGCAATAATAGCATTCAATCTTACCCTTTTTCTCACAGCGCTATCGGAATCCAGTTCAGCACCCGCTCCATTCGTGTAGAATTTGGACGTTGCATATGTATACACAAACTTGTTCTGAAACAAGAACGGGTCATATACATGTTACATATGATGTACAAACTGTTCAAGATTTTGTTTGTTTGCTTGGGTTTTATGCCTGCATCAGCACCTTTTTGAGCTGTATCGCTGGTGGGCAGTTTACCTAACAACACCTTTCATGGGCAAGCTCCAGCGGTTAACCAGTACTTGGTGCATCAACATCGGTAAGAAACTGCCAACTTTTTCATACAAACAGACACAGTCTGAGTGGGGCTCGAACTCGTGACCATCAGTGATGATAGGTTACAGTGGTATACAAGTCAGCGACCGTAACCACTCGACCACGAAGGCGGTCTATATAACTGGTCAATAAACAAGAAATTTCAAATACGGGGTTCCCTCTGTCTGAATTTTTGCATGTGCCAATTCTGTCGCCAATTGAAAAAAACTGGAGCCAATTTGAAAACCTTGGAGCCAACTAAGAGCCATATAGTTCACAGATAAATATTTTCGCCAATTCACAAAATTTAGCGCAAGTATTGGTTTTTTGTCGCAATTGGCGCCCGACAGCGGGAACCCTGAAAGATTTCTCCCACATTTTGAGAGAAATATGACCAGTGCTCATGGAATTTTGATTTATCACCATGGCCATCTCTTAATGATGAGACTCCATTAGATTCATGTTCATGTCAGGGCACTACCAACAAAACATACGGTGAAAACATGCAGGTTTAACCCATTACATGCTGAGTAAAATAAAATCACATTTGCAAACACCATAGATCCAGATCAGCTGCGGGCGGCGTAATGCCGCCTTACGCCGCCTCTGATGAGGATCTATGTTGTTGCTATTCAGCCAAGTGTTTTAACTCCACTATCCGAATAGCAAACAGCATAGAGCCTGATCAGATGAACGGTCTGTGCCATCTCATCTGGCTCTATGCTGTTTGTAAAAGTGATTTTATCTGCCGCTAGTGTGCAAAGGTTAATAATTGACTGAACACTTGTACGCTCTCCAGAAAGTGTTAGTGGATAAATCACGTCTATGGGCTGTCCGATTAGCGCAGTGGTTAGCGCGCTCGCTTCTCATCAATGCGACTCGGGTTCGATCCTCGGACCGGGACGTATGTGAGATGGTACGGTGGTCGCCAGATGGGACAGGTGGGTTTTCTACGGGTACTCCGGTTTCCTCCCACACGAATGACCACATTTACGCTTTCATCCACGCCAACAAGAGTGATTAATATAAGTTGTTAAACTTGCTTCGCAATCGTAAAATAAATAAAAGTTTAAACTTTTTTTAAATCACTTTCTACAGTAAAATGCACAAATAGTTAGCCATCAAGTAAATCCACCACCTCAAGATAGAACATAGATGTAATCTTACCGTTCCTCCCATGTGGTCCCACCTCAAGATGAACATAGATGTAATCTTACCGTTCCTCCCATGTGGTCCCACCTCAAGATAGAACATAGATGTAATCTTACCGTTCCTCCCATGTGGTACCACCTCAAGATAGAACATAGATGTAATCTTACCGTTCCTCCCATGTGGTCCCACCTCAAGATAGAACATAGACGTAATCTTACCGTTCCTCCCATGTGGTCCCACCTCAAGATAGAACATAGATGTAATCTTACCGTTCCTCCCATGTGGTCCCACCTCAAGATAGAACATAGATGTAATCTTACCGTTCCTCCCATGTGGTCCCACCTCAAGATAGAACATAGATGTAATCTTACCGTTCCTCCCATGTGGTCCCACCTCAAGATAGAACATAGATGTAATCTTACCGTTCCTCCCATGTGGTCCCACCTCAAGATAGAACATAGATGTAATCTTACCGTTCCTCCCATGTGGTCCCACCTCAAGATAGAACATAGATGTAATCTTACCGTTCCTCCCATGTGGTCCCAGAGTTGGTCCTTGTTGATAAACTCTTGAATATTGGATTTGGTGACAAACCGTATTCTCTTCACAGACTCTGCATGCAACATCTGCTTGATTAGCTTCCAGGCAGCTGATACAAGAAATGACCAATCAACCATATTTAGAAATATTAAAAAATACATATTGACACAACAACCGATCCTATTCAACCACTTTTCTCTATACTAATCTCTTTTTCTTCTCGTGCTCCGATTTGATAGTTCATGTTCTTGAACTTTCTTCAAATATTCCTTTAAATATTAACCATTTTCTTTTTTACATCCAAAACTATTGACTCACTAATACAATAACTTCTGAAATTCTTTAGCATATACCTAGAATATATTTCATGTATTTTCATTGTTATATATATATATATTATTCTCCTGCCTATTGTATATCAATCAATTGATAGGGAGAAGAACTATATAAGTTTTCTTTCGTTCTAATCCCTTTCAGTCTACTGCTGTTAAATTATATGTAAAATGTTCATTTCTTGACTACATGTAAAAATACTGAAATAAATAATGTTTAAACTAAATAATACATAAATATTACATTCCTTTTTGAAACACCAATACACAGGTTATTGCTTATGTCAACCATTTTTTTATTTAATCATATTTTATTGCAAATCAATAGTACATAAAGATACAATATATAGCATGAAAATACAAATGGTTTGGGCCACAAGTTTTAACAATATTAGACCATAACCGGTTATTGCTTACGTCGCCGGTAAGCGGTTTTCCCAAGATAATACATAAATATTACATTCCTTTGCACATGTATATGAAAAATATCAACCCAGAGCATGTTTCAAGAGGTGATATTTTTCATATTGCCCACTTGGGAATGAAATATTTATTTTATTATACCGAACCAAAGTATTTGAAAAGAAAATTGGTTACAGCAAACAGTCAAGATTTGAATTGTCTCAGTAAATCTATCTATATAATCTATAAGAAAACGTTTACATGCTTTTCAATAAGTGTCTACTTATTGAGCTATTAATTGTTTTTGGAAATATCCCAATGAGTATTTTACTGAGTTTTTTGGTTTAAACATACAGTCTACATCCGTTATGTCAGTCAGTTATGTCGAACTCTCCGGATATATCGAAGTCGAAGTCAGTTATGTCGAACTCTCCGGATATCTCGAAGTCGAAGTCAGTTATGTCGAACTCTCCGGATATCTCGAAGTCGAAGTCAGTTATGTCGAACTCTCCGGATATCTCAAAGTCGAAGTCAGGCACTATCATTTTGCATATAACTGGATCTGTTTATATCGAATTTCGTTAAGTCAAACTTCGGTTATGACGAAGTATTTTGTTCGGCCCGACGGATTTCACCTGTTATTTCAAACAAGGAAGTCTGCTGTCTGTGGTTTATTCTATTTACTGACTACGATCAAATTACTGAAAGGCTAATAGATTATACAAATGTGCAATTTACACAAATATTTACACACATGTATGAAACAGGATTAGAACCCGATAGCTATAGCTTATAGAGGTCTCCTCCTAGAGTAGTCTACTGATTCAGACTTGAAGCCAAAGGCAGTCAATATTATTTAAATTCCACGTTACCTCTTCTCTCTCCATCGTGGCGATGGATTCCATCAGGAATGAGGTCTCGAGAGTGATTAATATAAGTTGTAAGAACTTGTTTCGCAATCGAGCTAAAATAAACTTCTATAAACTAAATCAAAATTAACTTGGCAGTTTCAGTGTACCTGTAAATATCATTTCCAGCAATTGTGGATATACGTACATACCGTACACTCGGGATACCGGATGATCCACATATACAACCGCAGCCAGACAAGAGCTCATAATAATGTATCATTTAAAACACCCCCAATCCTTACCGTTAAACAGCCAGGGCATCTCATACAGCATCATATAATCTGAAAATACACAACCTCAGCAAGGTCACTGCAAATCATTGCAAATGCTCACATGACAAAATGCTCAATGTCAGTCAAAAAGTACCGGTACCAGAGACTAGGAGGATTGTGCGTGAACATCAAGGGGTACCGTTATGTCCAAAGAGAAAACAATTATGGCTAAGCGTTCAGACAGAGGCAGGACGATGCCAACCAAGCCTTGACACCAACACATCACATTCACTAAAAACTGTCGAGCAAAAACTGATACACGAGTGTTTCTAAAATATTAATACGTAAATATTTAGTTTAATCATATTTTATTTTGCTCTATCATGACACAGAATCTACATACAATATATGCAAAGAAAGCAACAATGGATGGAGCCACAAGTTCGTACAACATTAGAGACGGCTCTTCCCACGTAAATATGCCACAGGACATCTGATTTTCACAGTCTATTGTTAGAACTCAATAAAGATAAGGTATATTTGTGTGTGTTTTACGTTTATTTATCGTCGCTACCGGTTGCCCATATGAACGACGCCTCCTGAAGAGATTAGTTATTTTAGATTTTTGGAGGATAGTGCAATGATACAGACAGAGACCCATTCCAGAGTCTCCTCTGGTTCTTTTACGTACATGGTGTACAGCACTGACACAAGACCTCGGTTTAAAGTCCCACCTGAAAGACTGTTAATTTTATTAGGGTCAGACGGGGGATCGAACCTGCGATCCCTGGATTATCAGTCCAGCGTTTTACCACTGGACTACAGATCCGTCTGTCATATTATCATGTCATCTGTTATATTTGACATTCAAGGAAATATAATTATACAAGTCACTGAGAAAAGACTTTATAGAAATTTGCATGCACAGATTTTTAATTGAAAAGGTGATATAATCTACATCAACTTACTTATTATAAATGAGCTGTCAAAACAGAGTTCTTTAGCAGGTTGTATGTAAAAGTAAAAAGCGATATTGCCTAATCAGGGTTCATTCTATGTCAGAATTTTTGGGAGAAGTGAGAAAGCATGTGATCGCTTCCTTAAATGGTGTTCTTTAATATACTTCTGCAAAATAGGGTTGAAATGCACAGTACAACCATTAAATACAACATTTGAATAGAAGGAGTGCTTTATAATGGACCAGTGTATCTTACTAGACACAATTTTGTTTGAAAATCGTAAAAAAACAAAAACAAAATATTTTTTTTAGAGAGAAGTGGGGCCCCCAGAGGGCGAAGTCAGGGTCCCTAGGGCGACAATTTGGCCCACATCGCCCTCTAAACTGATCCCTGCCTAATGGTGCATTCCAACAAACCCATAAAACTCTATTTCTATGTTATGTGAACAAACTCTAAAACAGTAGATAAGAGGTATAGCAAAAAGTAAAAGTAAAGTGTTTGTTTATTATAGTGTCACCCATATTTAAAGGGCCAGCCATTTCTGACTTATGAGACACCTCTTTTATATGAACACCAGTACTTCCCGAATCCTATGCTTGTAGGCCAGGCGCCAGGCTGGTAGGCAATCTGTAACCATTATTTAACTAGCTGGCGGCTCACCAACCGGAACACCAGTACTTCCCGAATCCTATGCTTGTATGCCAGGCGCCAGGCTGGTAGGCAATCGTAGCCATTACTAGCTGCGCTCACCCGGCTAAACTTAGCCTGGCCCAGCTTAGGCAATGTACCATGTTAAGCTGCCTCACCAACGTATATGTATGCCAGGCGCCAGGCTGGTAGGCAATCGGTAGCCATTGTTTAACTAGCTGGCTGCTCACCAACCGGCTATATACTTGTATGCCTGGCGCCAGGCTGGTAGGCAATCTGTAACCATTGTTTAACTAGCTGGCTGCTCACCAACCGGCTATATACTTGTATGTCAGACGTCAGACTGGTAGGCAATCGGTAACCATTATTTAACTAGCTGGCTGCTCACCAACCGGCCATATCAGAACGAACCCCCGACGAAGTTCGAACCTTCAACATCCCGCTCCGTAGGCAGACGCCTTAACCACTAGGCACGTAGCCGATGTATGGCAAGCCAAGTGTGAATTAACAATAAAATATATGGTTACTGAGATTGGAGTTAACAAGAATATAAAAATATACTGGATTTCCATGTAAAAGCATTATTTTCATTGAACATAACATTTTCAGACTTACCTAGAAGTTTTGGATAATGTATCTTGAAACAGTTAATGATGAACCTTATAAAATCTAAATCCTGCAAATACAAACACATTTCTTCTGACAATAGTTAATACTTAAAGCGACACTACATTAGTGAATGCAAATTTCTACAGAATGTATTTCCACTAATAAGCAAACGTTGTATACGCGGTTTGTTGACATAACAAAATAATGTAAATAGGGTCGACATGCATGCGTAATACAACTTGTGTATCCTGAATAACACGATTTATGGTACAGGCATGCGACACGCTGATGTCTAACTGAATGGTTGGTTTCTATGCTGCTGCGAGATGACCAACAGCGAGGGTGTGGCCCTAAAGGGGGCGTTTCGAAAGAAGAAATACAGAACTTTTCACCAGGTGATGGGAGAGGATGCCTCCTCTGGATGTCAACCAAGTAACTTAGATCGACATAAGCTACATAGACGATTCACACGCCCACATGCCTCGGCGGGGGCGATTATAAATCAACTTATTGGATTGGACCATCTCAGAATTTGCTAGGACAGAAGATGCTAATCTAGTATGGTTTTACATCTCTGTGTCAAGTATAATGAAATACCTCCCATTAATTATTAAAAAAAGGCCAAAACACATCTAGTAGCATAGCAATTCAATGTTAATAACAGCGCAGATCTGGAGAATATTTCGAACGATGCAAGCCAGAATGTGGAAGCATATATTTCTAGTACATTGTAAATATGATTAAATTCTGTTTGTGAATACTAGACTGGTGCGGAAAATATTCAGCAATTAAAGTGCAATAACTTTGAAGTAACGTAGGGTTATATTTCGGGTTTTTATGCCTGCATCAGCACCATTTCGGGCTATATTGCCGGCGGGCAGTTTACTTAATAGGGCGGGTCAATATACCACCTGACCCCAAAAAAATTGCAACAGTTTGTTTTTTGGTTGTTTCTTGCAGTTTAGGATGTGGAAAACACCATATCAAAAGTTTACCAAATTTGACCTATGGGAAAGTCCCTAAAATGACGTCATAAAACAAGATGGCCACCAAACATAAAAATGTACTAGAAATCAGCCTTTTGGACATTTTAAACAGCCAGAAATACATTTTTGAACAAATTATCCAAGGGCTCAAGAAAGTTAAATTTAACCATAAAGGTTTGATTAGTGGCGGCCATTTTGAAATTCAAGATGGCCGCCACCATCAACCTAGAATCATCATTATCTCAGTAATTAAGCCAGATAGGACGATGATTCAAGTGCCTATACCCACATTTGTGGGGTCAAGGAATACAATAACATCAGTTTCAGTAATTAATGGGCTGCCCTAATGTCTGTTTTGTAAAGCAGCCATCTTGGATTTCAAGATGGCCTTTGGCGATTACCTGGTTTTGCTTCTATCTCAGTAATTAAGGCACATAGAACGATGTTTTTGGCACCCTCACTTACATTTCAGGGGCAAGGAATACAATGCTATTAACTCAAGTGATGTTTGGACTGTCCCTGTGTCTGATTAGTAAGGCCGATCAGTGTCTTACACGTCAGATTGTGACTAAAATCATTGAGGATAACCCTCAGTTTCAAGAAGAAGTGGAGGAATTGGAGAGACTTCACGCACTCATGGAGACTGGCAGAAGGGACCTTGACTCAGTGTTGCAATCAGATTGCATTCGTTGTATCGATAAAAGGTTGACAGAGGAAAGGGATAAACTTGCAACAACATCGAAAACCAGTGCACTGTGGATCAACTACCAGCGCATCGGATGGGGTCGTGGGAGATGCACCTCCAAAGTATCTCAGCTTGCCTGCCGATATTTGCAGCCGATGGTCATCCCAATTGTCTGAAGTCAGCGCGTCTCTATCTCGAGAAGATGATAGCATTAGAAGAAGACAACCCTAAGGTTCATCAAATGTTCCAAGTCTGGGTTTCATGTCATCAGGCGCAGCAACCAATACTGGGCTGGCCTTGGCTCTGATCTTGTGATAGAACAGCCACTAATGCGGTCACTAAAAAGCCAAGGTGGTCTCACGCGAGGTAGTGGGATGTCGGAGCACCAGAGAGCAGTTTGGACAATGTCGTCTAGTGTATCATCCTCTTATAACCTCGCAATGCAAGAACTGACCGCGAATAGCTTCACAACATGTGAACAGCATAAAGAGTTGTCCAGCTCCAGAATTATTCGAGATGAAGCTGACCGTGAGAAGGTTGCAGCGAAACTGAATAGCTTCACGCCATTCTCGGATGACAAGTTACTGGTATCACTGCAAATGAGGATGTCAATGTTCATGACCTATTCATAGTAGGAAATGGCGTTGTCAAGAAGATGGATGGTCATTCTGTTTTCTCCTATTCGCACAAAAGGAGTTCAAAAGTCAAGACACTTGCATCAAGCAGGCAAGTCAGAGTTTCTGAGGACCGAACCATAGATCCTGCATTGTTATTCCAGAGGTTCTTAGTTGTGTCACGGACAGGCGATCTCCAGATAGACGAAGTGATGAACTATGAACTCTGTCCATACCCAATGTCTCTGTTCGAAGCAAAGAACATCTTGCGCCAGCCAGATAAGCCACAATTGGCAGAAGCAATAAAAGACTATGCTTCACCCAAATCTGACGATGCCATCACCCAGACAGTTCCCGGAACAGACTGCTATGTTCTCGATGGGGGATCACTTCTGCACCGGTCAAAGTGGAAGGAAGGATGCACCTACAGTTCAATTGCTGACGAGTATGCCTCATTCACAGTCAACCACTATGGCAAAGCCACTGTAGTGTTCGATGGTTATGAAGTTGGGCCGAGTACAAAGGATTGCACTCATCAGCGTCGTAGTAAAAATAAGAATGTAAACAAGGTGAACATCACGGAGTCAACAAAATTTGTTGGCAAAAAGGAGGACCTCCTATCGAATGACGCAAATAAGCAAGCACTTATCAAGCTCATCATGGGATGCTTGCGCCAGAGAGGCTGCGAGGTGATGCAAGCTGAGGGAGATGCCGACGTTGAGATCGCAAAAGCAGCCGTCACAAAGTCTGCTTTCAAGTCTACCACGCTCGTTGGAGAGGACACAGATCTCCTTGTGCTGTTGCTCTTCTACTCGGTGAAAACAAACTGCACTGAACTCTATTTCCGCTCTGACATGGCAAAATCCAATGTGTATAATATTAAGGTCCTCAAGCGGATACTTGGAGAAACAGTATGTAGAGATCTCTTGTTCCTTCATGCCTTCACGGGCTGTGACTCAACGTCCAGAGTCTTTGGGATCGGAAAGAAGTCAGTATTCCAAATAATCATGAAGAAAGAAAATGGACTCAAAAGTTGTTCAAAAGTGTTCTGTACACCACAACAAGGTCAGGATGTTGTGGAAACCACAGGCTGCAGGGCAATGGTGGAATTGTTTCATGCAAATCAGAAAGACTCCCTGGCATCTATCAGATACAACATTCTCTGCAAGAAAGTTGCAAGAGCTAAGGCTTTTGTTACGCCAGAAAGACTGCCCCCAACATCAGCTGCCTGCAAGTTTCATTCCCTGCGGACCTATTAACAGGTCATGGAGTGGATCAGCCATTATGGTGAAATGGAAGCAACTGAGTGGGGATGGAGGGAAGAAGGGCAAAAGCTCGTTCCAGTGATGACAGGCAAAAACCCTGCTCCAGATCTACTCCTCCAGATGATTCACTGCAACTGTTCAGGAGTGTGCAAAACTCTGAGATGTACCTGCAGAAAGCATGGGTTAGAATGCACCGGTGCATGTGGACATTGCCAAGATGGCAACTGTGACAATACGAGCAAAATGACATTTGAGTAGGCATACAGTTGCATACTATCGTCTTAGTGTCAATGTTGAGCAACACATATGTGGTCACTTAATGATCTCTCTGATGACGTCATGGCATCATTTCACTTCTGAGGGTAATTTTACCTAAACAAACTAGTGATCTGATGGTTATGAGGTTTCTCTGTTGACAGGCATCTGGTTTTCTGATGTCATTTTATGAACGTTGGACTTGCGTCAAAATTGCCCAACTTTTGATACGTTGTTCTCATCATCAAACACTGCAGGAAACAATTACGAAGTATTCCAAGATGGCTGCCTTACTAATCAGACACAGGGACAGTCCAAACATCACTTGAGTTAATATCATTGTATTCCTTGCCCCTGAAATGTAAGTGAAGGTGCCAAAAACACCATTCTATGTGCCTTAATTACCGAGATAGAAACAAAACCAGGTAATCGCCAACGGCCATCTTGAAATCCAAGATGGCTGCCTTACAAAACAGACATTAGGGCAGCCCATTAATTACTGAAACTGATGTTATTGTATTCCTTGACCCCACAAATGTGGGTATAGGCACTTGAATCATCGTCCTATCTGCCTTAATTACTGAGATAATGATGATTCTAGGTTGACGGTGGCGGCCATCCTGAATTTCAAAATGGCTGCCATCAATCAAACCGTTATGGTTAAATTTAGCTTTCTTGAGCCCTTGGATGATTTGTTTGTGTCCAAAAATGTATTTCTGGCTGTTTAAAATGTATCTTCAGCTCACATAATGTCCAAACGGCTGATTTCTAGTACATTTTTATGTTTGGTGGCCATCTTGTTTTATGACGTCATTTTAGGCACTTTCCGGTGGGTCAAATTTGGTAAACTTTTGATGTGGTGTTTTCCACATCCTAAACTGCAAGAAACAATCAAAAAAACAAACTGTTGCAATTTTTTTGGGGTAGGGCTGTCTTGGCCATATATTGACCCATCATAACAACACCTTTCCTGGGCAGGCTCCAGCGGTTAACCAGTACTTGGGTGCACCAAACTGCCAACTTTTTCATATAAATGAGACACGGCCTGAGCGGGGCTCGAACCCGTGACCATCAGTGATGATAGGTTACAGTGGTATACAAGTCAGCGACCTTAACCACTCGACCACGGAGGCGGACCAAGTACCGTAGGGGCCTGAGAACGTATTTGGTAGACAATGATGGAACATAATGCATATTTATACAACATAATAATTAAATTCCACACATTTTCCAAAAACTGTTCCGGACGGACGGACAGTCAGATAAACAATAAGGATACAATACCCAGCCACCTTTGACATGGTAAAATATTTGTAAAGTATTACAACATATCCTTACTAAGTGAGCATCCTTACTTACTAAGTGAGCAGTGAGCACTAAGTTAGCATCCTTACTTACTAAGTGAGCAGTGAGCACTAAGTTAGCATCCTTACTTACTAAGTGAGCAGTGAGCACTAAGTTAGCATCCTTACTTACTAAGTGAGCACTAAGTGAGCATCCTTACTTACTAAGTGAGCACTAAGTGAGCATCCCTATTAAGTGAGCGTCCTTACTAAGTGAGCATCCTTACAAAGTGAGCATCCTTACTTACTAAGTGAGCAGTGAGCACTAAGTGAGCATCCTTACTTACTAAGTGAGCAGTGAGCACTAAGTGAGCATCCCTATTAAGTGAGCATCCTTACAAAGTGAGCATCCTTATAAGTAAGTGAGCATCCTTACTAAGTGAGCATCCTTACTAAGTGACCGTCCTTACTAAGTGACCGTCCTTACTAAGTGACCATCCTTACTAAGTGACCGTCCTTACTAAGTGACCGTCCTTATTAAGTGACCGTCCTTACTAAGTGACCGTCCTTACTAAGTGAGCATCCTTACTAAGTGAGCAGTGAGCACTAAGTGACCGTCCTTACTAAGTGAGCATCCTTACTAAGTGAGCGTCCTTACTAAGTGAGCGTCCTTACTAAGTGAGCATCCTTACTAAGTGAGCATCCTTACTAAGTGAGCAGTGAGCACTAAGTGAGCATCCTTACTAAGTGAGCAGTGAGCACTAAGTGAGCATCCTTACTAAGTGAGCATCCTTACTAAGTGAGCAGTGAGCACTAAGTGAGCATCCTTACTAAGTGAGCGTCCTTACTAAGTGAGCGTCCTTACTAAGTGACCGTCCTTACTAAGTGAGCATCCTTACTAAGTGACCGTCCTTACTAAGTGAGCGTCCTTACTAAGTGAGCAGTGAGCACTAATTGAGCATCCTTACTAAGTGAGCGTCCTTACTAAGTGAGCAGTGAGCACTAATTGAGCATCCTTACTAAGTGACCGTCCTTACTAAGTGAGCATCCTTACTAAGTGAGCAGTAAGCACTAAGTGAGCATCCCTACTAAGTGAGCATCCTTACTAAGTGAGCGTCCTTACTAAGTGAGCATCCTTACTAAGTGACCGTCCTTACTAAGTGAGCAGTGAGCACTAAGTGAGCATCCCTACTAAGTGAGCATCCTTACTAAGTGAGCATCCTTACTAAGTGAGCAGTGAGCACTAAGTGAGCATCCTTACTAAGTGAGCATCCTTACTAAGTGAGCGTCCTTACTAAGTGAGCGTCCTTACTAAGTGAGCATCCTTACTAAGTGAGCATCCTTACTAAGTGAGCATCCTTACTAAGTGAGCAGTGAGCATCCTTACTAAGTGAGCATCCTTACTAAGTGAGCATCCTTACTAAGTGAGCATCCTTCCTGCATCCTTACTAAGCGAGCATCCTTACTAAGTGAGCATCCTTACTAAGTGAGCAGTGAGCATCCTTACTAAGTGAGCATCCTTACTAAGTGAGCAGTGAGCATCCTTACTAAGTGAGCATCCTTCCTGCATCCTTACTAAGCGAGCATCCTTACTAAGTGAGCATCCTTACTAAGTGAGCGAGTCCAGCTCCCACCATGTCCAGCAGAACTACAATTGTTTCGTTGGGGTGTTTTCTCAGTTGAATCTCCAACGTGTAGGCAAAGAACTTCTTTATGATGGGCAGTAGTTGTGGATCCTTTCTATGCTGTTTTACTTGTATATATACTGAAAACATACATCATTTGCACCTCTTCATATGGATACCATAAATAGTGCCGTACCTGGAATACACGTCACAAGTACAATACCACACATATGTGAAGGATCTCTCTCCATGCACGATACTTTCCCGGAATGCAAACTTTTTCTTTCATAGGCAAGGACATTATCTAAACAACCGTACAGTTTTAAAGCAGCATTACATCGTATGACATAAAACTGTACAGATTTAAACACCATACAGAAGCGCACATAATTAAAGTGCTAAATTTTTATATTAATTTTCTTTTTTTTTCTTTTTCAGAATGGTTTTAACTTCCTTCTTCTCAGGATTCAAAAGTGTGTTCAAAATGTACCCATCAGACAAGATGAATATTTTTATAATACGTACATAGAAATGAATTTGTGAAATAAATCAGGGTTCATTCTAGGTCAGAATTTTTGGGAGAAGTGAGAAAGCGCGTGATCACTTCCTTAAATGGTGTTCTTTAATATACTTCTGCAAAATTTGGTTAAAATGCACAGTACAACCATTAAATACAACATTTGAAAGGAGTGCTTTATAATGGGCCAAGTGTATCTTACTAGACACAATTATGTTTGAAAATCGTAAAAACCAGGGAGAAGTGGGGCCTCCAGAGGGCGATGTCAGGGTCCATAGGCGACAATTTCGCCCACATTGCCCTCTAGAATGATCCCTGAATAAATGTTAATATATATACAAGTATATATTACATATTCATTTAATGCTTGCTATGTATATTGTTAACACGTGAAAATTATGTTTGTATGTTATTAAATAACAAAATAAATTATATATAAAAATCCTTCTTTCTTCAGTATGAATATTTTAAATGTCCCAATTTGGATTTTCATCAGCCCATTAAACACCAAGTAACTGACATGGACTGGTCCACGATATATTTTAGACCAGAAACTTACATTTGAACCAGTCCATTTATACTAAATGGGATATTTTTGTCCAAAAATAATAAAATTACTTGAAAAAATGGAGATACTGATGAGACAACTCACTACATGGTTATACGGTCAAACCTGTGTTAGTGGTCACATCTATTCAGCAGCATGTTTCCAGTTTCCCAAATGTTGTTTTTTATACATTTTACCTCTATTAAGCAGCCACCTGTGCTAAGCAGCCATGATCAGTGATTCCATTGGCTGGCTGCTTAAGACAGGTTTGACTGTACAAGTATTGCAAACATATTTAAAGGGTATTAGTGTTGTAAGAGTTCAGGTATGTTGCCCGTACCAGGGCTCATCCTAGGTCAAAATGTTTGGGAGAAGTGAGAAAGAGCGTATTTACATCATTAAATGGTATTATTTAATAAATTCCACTTTGACAATTATTAAATATTCTAACACGACTCAGCTAATAACATACATACTTGTAGAGTAAAATCTACCTCCGGTTATTCTGCAATATACATACCTTGAACTATGCTGCGCGCGCACCGTGTTTTGGCTATTCCATTTATACAATGCGTGTAAAGTTTTATGAATGAAAGTCACGTGTTTGTAAATAATACTGTGGGAATTCGCAGAAGTGAGCTATTTTTAGAATCAGATAATCTCTTGTCCGTCTTGTTTTTCTGTTAAGTAACGTTAAGTTACTATTCTGTACAGTTTTATTTGACAAAATAAATAATATTATTGATCATTTACAAGTTTTGTTCATTTATGCACTAGATTGATATTTTCCATAAAAAATAACGTCATCACCCCTTACGCGAGAGGAAATTTCTAAAGCCAAATGGAGCGGCGTTTGAAGAAAATACTCAAGTAAGTCGTGTTAGAATCAAAATAATAAGTATCAACCGTGGTATATCGCAGAATAACCCTCGTTTGTCGTTCTTATGTGTAGAAATATATCACTCAGGCCTTCGTGATATATTTCTACGCATAAGTACCATGGTTGATACTTATTATTTCTTAAATATAAGAGGAGGACAACCATAAGCTATATTGTTTTCTGTCCAATTATAACATTAGAATACAAGGAGCACTTTACAATGGCAAGTGTTTACTGATAGAATTTTGTATGAAAATTGGGAAAAACTATTTTTTCTTTAATTTGTTTTTATGGAGAAGTTAGCCCCCCTCCCCGGACGATGATAGGGTTCCAAGGGTGACTATTTCGCCCACTTGGTTCACATCGATGATATCAGACAAAGTAAGCAATAGAAACACCAAAATGTCAACGAAGTATTGGTAGTAACCACAATTTATAGCAAAATTATTCATATTTCTAGAACAATTTTGTATTACAGTCAGGGTCAGATGTTTTGGGAGAAGTGAGAAAGCGTGCGATTGTGTCCTTAAATGGTGTTTTTTAATAAATTTCAACAAAATATGGTTAAAATGCACAGTATGACAATTAAATACAACATTTGAATAGAAGGGGTGCTTTATAATGGGCCAGTGAATCTTACTGAACAAAATTGTGTAGGAAAATTGTAAAAAAATAATAACAAAAATTACATTTGTGGGGACCTCAGAGGGCGAGGTCAGGTCCTCTAGAATGATCCCTGTACTGTATTGTCTACAATATAATTCATCATGAAAAGTTGCTTACAGATACTGCGTCCATCTTTGTCCGTGTTATGGTAGTATACTGCTCCACTCTCCCACATCTCTAACGGGAAGCTTTCCGGGGTCAGGTCTGAAATAGTTATACAGTCGTTCAACATTATAATACACAAGAGATGTTCAACCTTGAACTTAACGGTTCCAGAATTAACCTAAATCTCTATGAAGGAACGAGTTAAATGGCTGTTGTTTGTATGGAAATATAATAGTATATTAACCTAAATCTCTATGAAGGAAAGGGTTAAATTCCCATAAATAGTCCTTTTTCTTTAATAAGAACACTTGTTTACATATTTTTCACGAGTCCATTCTCAAGTTCTTGATAAGAACAAACTAAATTTCAGGTAGGTCAATGAATTTCTCGCTGTTTCAGTATTTCAACATTGATCGTAGTGTACGATAAGTGCTTTACAATTTAACCCACTTACACAAAGTCAAATAAGGGATATCTTGAGGTCTACAAAGGTTGATGAAGATGACAAGAAAATTGTGTAGGCTAATAACCGTTAATTCCAAACTCGAGACGAAAGCGCAGTGATTCGTGCAGGTGATCACAGGCATCTTGAAGTGTCTCGTACGTTCTAATGAAGGAGGCCACGTATACATCATCTTCCCGGAATTTCTCAACATCTCTGTCATCATAATGCCCAGCCTCGATATCATCTGCAGAAAACACATAAATGTAAGTTAATACGATATAACCGTCTTTGGTATTTACAATGTAGAGGAGGTAACAGATTCCAGCTAGGTGACCCAACGAGGTGCTCAAACTCCCAACCTGCTGAACATTAGTCGGACAGCTCACCAACCGAGCTAGGCAGTGTGATGTCTAACCATGCCGAAATACACTACAATGTAATGCAGCGGATTGTAATGAGATTGATAAATTAACCAAAATATCAACAATTTATTAAGCCTACATTCTTATTTGTAAATGATTGCGAAACAAGTTCTTACAACAGAAGTTTAATAGCTATCGAGTCTACAGATGGATTCCATCACCATTAGGGAGAGAGACGATGCAATGTGGAATTTAAGTGTTTTGCCTAAGGGCACAATTGTCTCATTAGCGAAGTGGTTAGCACGCCCGCTTCTCACCAATGCAACCCGGGTTCGATCCTCTGATCGGGAAGTATGTGAGATGGTACGGTGGTCACCAGATCGGACAGGTGGGTTTTCTCCAGGTACTCCGGTTTCACACGAATCTCCCACACGAATGACATTTACGCTTTCATCCGTGCCAACGAGAGTGATAAAATATGTCAGAACTTTCTTCGCAAACGTTGTAAAATAAATAGTTTTTAAAAAAGGGGGGGGGAGCGCATTTGTAGATGGACACAATCATCACAGCTATAGAATCCTGAGACTCTCACACCTGACGCAAATGCACTACCGCTGTGCTATCAATACTTCCACTCAACATGTTAACTACATTTACTCAAATACTTTAGAAATTTGATGCAGACCTACAATTTATCAATCTGAAATACAGGGCTATATATACTGTCAAACACTCGCTCAAAATTCAACCTAATGCACGAGTTACAGAGATAATCGAATGCATCAAGTGATACTGATAGTGCATCGGATTTAGAAGGGTCTTTGAGCAAGGCATCTTACACACATGACTTAGTATTGGACAACCACTTTGGTCAGCTAAGCCTGTTCAGGAAAAACATGTCTAGGTCCCCACAAGGGGTTTGACATAAATGGAGTATTTGATATAAATGGAACAGTCATAGAATATATTTATTTGTGCAGCCTACCTGAATGCTTGGAAAGAAACAATTCCCTTAATTTCTGTGCCTGTTCACTGGCAGCCTGGAATGTATGACATATGGGACAGTGATTAAATATGATTAAAAAGAATGAAAACTACTGAAATACAATAAAAACATCATATTTTCAAATTACCGAACTGATCCTTTCCTCTGCCATCCTACTTCCGGGAGGAATATCGAACATGTCGGCCTCAATATTATTCGAACCCAAAATACCGTATCTCAGATATTTCGACCACACAAGCAATTAGGCCCCAGGACATTTAGGCACATTAAAATATAATATTTCTTAGATTATATGTATGTAGTGGTCTAACTATGATAGTAACGTTAAACCAAAAACATTTAACATTCAACAAACTATTAACATTCTAGAAAACAAGGCTACAAACGATTCTAAGTGTCATAATACTCATGTAAAACAGAGCAGTATAAACAATCGTTCTTCCCCAAAACAGTATTAGACTGGAATAAACTAAATGACAGTGTCGTGTGTGCAGATACAGTAGGACATCTCTGAACCAGCACTCATAGACTCTCTCTCTCTCTCTCTCTCTCTCTCTCTCGTTGCACTTTATGTCGTAACTGGCCCTGCCACGTATTCACCCAGATACAGATATTATATATATTATAATACTAAAATAACAATGTTATATTGTGATCTCACATTATGAGGGTATCGAAACTCTTGTTTAGTTTACTATAATTTGATGTTTTGATGGTAATTTTTTTTAATGAATTAATTTACAGGGTCACACCTGTCCCATTACCGTTTTGGATTACTGTTCATGTATTGTTCCCCTTTAATAACAGAGCAACAATGCTTTAATATGGCATCGTAAACCAGTCAATCAATGATATGTATTACAATTGAAAGGATACTAATGCATAAGCATACATTAGAATTATTCACACTGCTTCGCTTAATATCATAAACTGTCACACTAATATATGTAAATGATTAATGCTACACCATAAATTTCAGAAAACATATGTAACCGTTACTGTTTACTGAATGCGGTCGAAATGTCATGGGGTCGAAACGTAATTTCTTCATGGTCCCGTGAGAAGAAGTCACCGTCAAAAATACAATAAATACACATTTGCATAATCCTATCAGGGTAAGTGTTTGTTAAGTGTTCGACATAATAGTATCTATTCTTTTGTTGTGTCCGTATTAATATTTTTGTATATCGTACGCAGTTGTTTCTGTATACATGTATTGAATATCGAACCTGTAAAACTGGCTCTGTTCACATATGCATGCAGCAATATATACAGGTCAGACAACGCTATTGAAATCTACATAGGACACCATTATAACATGTAAACAGTGACCTTATCTGTACCCCAAATATAGTTGGACACAAAATACTTTATCTTTCAACAGGCTTACCTTCGATACACAAGAAAATGCAAATCCTGCTGTATGTATGTATGTTCCATTAATGTCAAACCCCTTTTGGGCTGTCCGATTAGTGCAGTGGTTAACACACTCACCAATGTGAATCGGGTTTGATCCTCGGACCGGGAAGTATATGGTACGATGGTCGCAAGATCGGACAGGGGGGTTTTCTCCGGTTTCCTCCCACACGAATGACCACATTTACGCTTTCACCCGCGCCATTGAGAGTGATTGATATAAGTTGTTAAAACTTGCTTCGCAATCGTTACAATAAATAAAGATTTGTAGCGAAAATGGTATTTGGTGTACTTCGCAGGGCTGATGAGTGGTAGATTGAAGGTCTGATCCCCGCATTTCTGTCAAGTACTTACTAGTCCTGTTTATTCTGCCGTTTCAGGAAGTGCTCGTTCCATGAATTAAGTACTCTTTCATGGCTTGCTCCTTCCATGGATTGCTTCTTCCCTGGCTTGCACCTTCCATGGCTTGCTCCTTCCATGGCTTGCTCCTTCCATGGATTGCTCCTTCCATGGCTTGCTCCTTCCATGGCTTGCTCCTTCCCTGGCTTGCACCTTCCATGGCTTGCTCCTTCCATGGATTGCTCCTTCCCTGGCTTGCTCCTTCCATGGCTTGCTCCTTCCCTGGCTTGCTCCTTCCATGGATTGCTCCTTCCCTGGCTTGCTCCTTCCATGGATTGCTCCTTCCATGGCTTGCTCCTTCCCTGGCTTGCTCCTTCCTTGGCTTGCCCCTTCCATGGCTTGCTCCTTCCATGGCTTGCTCCTTCCCTGGCTTGCTCCTTCCATGGCTTGCTCCTTCCATGGGTTGCTCCATCCATGGATTGCTCCTTCCATGGCTTGCTCCTTCCATGGCTTGCCCTTCCATGGCTTGCCCCTTCCATGGCTTGCTCCTTCCTGGCTTGCTCCTTCCATGGCTTGCTCCTTCCATGGCTTGCCCCTTGCATAACTTGCTCCTTCCATGGATTACTCCTTCCATGGCTTGCTCCTTCCATGGCTTGCTCCTTCCTGGATTGCCCCTTGCATAACTTGCTCCTTCCATGGATTGATCCTTCCCTGGCTTGCTCCTTCCTGGATTGCCCCTTGCATAACTTGCTCCTTCCATGGATTGATCCTTCCCTGGCTTGCTCCTTCCCTGGCTTGCTCCTTCCATGGGTTCCCTGGCTTGCTCCTTCCATGGATTGCTCCTTCAATGGATTGCTCCTTCAATGGATTGCCCCTTGCATTGTAAGGATCATACTCGCTTTGCTTGAGTAAGTTGAGTATCATGATATATTCATGATTTATATGCACATTAGTTAAGAAGGATCATACCTACCATATATATATATACTCTGACATTGTATTATTTGTGGAGATTGAGTTTTTGTAGCAGTATGTGTCCTGTTTGAGGAATAAATTGTTAAATAGCAGAAGGTTGTATTCAATAGAGAAATGGCAGTAGAAGTAGAAAATGATATATATATTGCAGTAATTCTCAGAAGTCACTGCTCCGAGATTTGGTCACTCCATACCCAAACACTGATCAATGTTGAAGGTGTCCAGCGAAGAGCAGCCAATTGGATAAAATCTTGTGTCAGTTATTAGTGACAACTCATTATATGCTAGTTCAAAGACATAGCTTGCCAGGCCTTTTATATACCCTTTGAATACTCATGAAACATTGTTTTGGACAATTATTGTATGTCCGTGTTCCCGCCCGTCATACTGCCCATGATTGAGTCCATTTGAATTCTTGTCAGGTTGACCCCTCGCTCAGTTTTCGACTAATTTGGGCCAGACTGGCAGAAACTTACATCATTATGTATCGTCCGGATGTTGTGTTTGGATAACTTTTCATGGAGTTATGGATCCTTGTAGTCCAAATATATAGACTTGAAAAATGTGACATTTTAATATCCAGGCATTTTTCAAATAACAGAAACAAGATGTTATGTAGAGGTCCTATATATAGGACTATGGTTCCTTGATGCTTAGGTAATATTTAACATACATGCGGAACAATCAGTACTTCCATTTATATGTTTGGAGTGTATAAATTATTGACTTACATAAAGTGAAGTTAATCTGTAGATATGTCCGTCAATTAACTGTATATTACATGTACATACTAATTTCCACATTTGTTATGTTTCTAAGAATAATTAATTATATGTTTAGCAACATATTTTATTGTTTATATTTCCAGAAAGCATGACATCAGCTGCAGTTATTCAGCGGTTGGTGCAACGAGCCAAGCAGGCAGAGGATATTATAGCCCAGCTCAAAGTGCATATAGAGGTAGTCCAGCAGGCAGCGGGTAAGTAATTGTTGCACTACAGAATATACATTTATACAGTCAAACACCTGTTAGCTGTCAATACTATTGATCTATGACATCTATTAGACTGATGACACCTGTTGCTAATCAACCACTTATTTATTTCTTTTGATATGTACATTGTCCGCCTCTGTGGTCGAGTGGTTATGGTCGCTGATTTGTATACCACTGTAGCCTATCATCACTGATGGTCACGGGTTCGAGCCACGCTCAGGCCTTGTCTCATTTATATGAAAAAGTTGGCAGTTTCTTACGGAGGTTGGTGCACAAGTACTGGTTAACCGCTGGAGCCTGCCCAGGAAAGGTGTTGTTAGGTAAACTGCCCGCCGGCGATATAGCCCGAAATGGTGCTGATGCAGGCGTAAAACCCGAAATATAACATAACATAACTTGATATATATTGCATTGAATGTACATATATTACATTGACTGTACATATATTGTATTGTATTGAATGAACATATATTGTATTGACTGTACATATATTGCATTGAATGTACATATATTGTATTGTATTGAATGTACATATATTGTATTGAATGTACATATATTGTATTGAATGTACATATATTGCAGTGAATGTACATATATTGTATTGAATGTACATATATTGTATTGAATGTACATATATTGCATTGGATGTGCATTGAATGTACATATATTGTATTGAATGTACATATATTGCAGTGAATGTACATATATTGTATTGAATGTACATATATTGTATTGAATGTACATATATTGTATTGAATGTACATATATTGTATAGAATGTACACATATTGTATTGAATGTACACATATTGTATTGAATGTACATATATTGTATTGAATGTACACATATTGTATAGAATGTACACATATTGTATTGAATGTACACATATTGTATTGAATGTACATATATTGTATTGAATGTACATATATTGTATTGAATGTACATATATTGTATTGAATGTACACATATTGTATTGAATGTACACATATTGTATTGAATGTACACATATTGTATTGAATGTACACATATTGTATTGAATGTACATATATTGTATTGAATGTACATATATTGTATTGAATGTACATATATTGTATATTTCAGCGCTGAGTGTAAGTAAACCAGAGGAGGTGAGGATGAGACAGGAGAATGAACAGCTGCGATCTAAGCTGAACACACTCAAATCAACGTTGGTAATGTGTGAAATAAAGAATGGAGGTACGGTCACTACGATCACTACGGTCACTATGGTCGCTATGGTCGCTACGGTCACTATGATCACTACGGTCACTATGATCACTACGGTCGCTATGGTCGCTACGGTCACTATGATCACTACGGTCACTACGGTCGCTATGGTCACTATGATCACTACGGTCACTACGGTCACTATGGTCGCTATGGTCGCTACGGTCACTATGATCACTACGGTCACTATGGTCGCTACGGTCACTTTGGTAAACATGCAGACCAATCATTCCTATAATACAACACAAGCACAAATCTCACTGGTATCTAAACTCTATATGCATTTCTCCTTCAATTATCAAATTCTAATTCATATATGTGTACGTTTATAGCACCCGAGTGCTTGGTTTATACACATTTATTTTAGCTTGATTGCGAAACAAGTTCTTACAACTTATATTAATCACGCTCGATACCTCATTCTTGATGGAATTCATCGCCACGAGGGAGAGAGAAGAGGCAATGTGGACTATAAATGCTTTACAGTTTTAAGAGCTCAATCGAAATGACTCCAGTGTGGCGCAAACTCCGTACCTTTCGCACCTGAAGCGAACGCGCTACTACTGCACTATCACGGCTTCCCAAGTTTATTTAGCCATCATTTACAAAGTTATTGATGGTTTATGTAACTGAATATCCATTAAGGAACATAGTTTACAATAATTCCACTAAAACCTCTTCATCTGTGACCAGAGCTTCATAATTTTACATCAAATTGGAATTCACTAAATAATGAAATTGTATTGAAAGCAGGGATCATTCTAGAGGGCGATGTGGGCAAAAAATTGTCGCCCTAGGGACCCTGACTTCGCCCTCTCCCTAAAAAAAATGCATATTTAATATTGGTTGCTATGAGAACAAATTTACCTTTCTATTACATGAAACATCAATTTTTACATGTGATAAGATGCACACCAATTATACATCGTTTTATGGAAGTCGTGATAGTGCAGTTGTTTATGGAAGTCGTGATAGTTCAGTTGTTTATGGAAGTCGTGATAGTTCAGTTGTTTATGGAAGTCGTGATAGTTCAGTTGTTTATGGAAGTCGTGATAGTTCAGTTGTTTATGGAAGTCGTGATAGTTCAGTTGTTTATGGAAGTTGTGATAGTGCAGTTGTTTATGGAAGTTGTGATAGTTCAGTTGTTTATGGAAGTCGTGATAGTTCAGTTGTTTATGGAAGTCGTGATAGTTCAGTTGTTTATGGAAGTCATGATAGTTAGTTGTTTATAGAAGTTGTGATAGTGCAGTTGTTTATGGAAGTTGTGATAGTTCAGTTGTTTATGGAAGTCGTGATAGTTCAGTTGTTTATGGAAGTCGTGATAGTTCAGTTGTTTATGGAAGTCGTGATAGTTCAGTTGTTTATGGAAGTCGTGATAGTTCAGTTGTTTATGGAAGTTGTGATAGTGCAGTTGTTTATGGAAGTTGTGATAGTTCAGTTGTTTATGGAAGTCATGATAGTTCAGTTGTTTATGGAAGTTGTGATAGTTCAGTTGTTTATGGAAGTCGTGATAGTTCAGTTGTGTATGGAAGTCGTGATAGTTCAGTTGTTTATGGAAGTCGTGATAGTTCAGTTGTTTATGGAAGTCGTGATAGTGCAGTTGTTTATGGAAGTCGTGATAGTTCAGTTGTTTATGGAAGTCGTGATAGTGCAGTTGTTTATGGAAGTCGTGATAGTGCAGTTGTAGCACATTTGCTTCAGGTGTGAGAGGTCTGTAGTTTGCGCCCAGCTGTAGCCGTTATGATTGCGCAATTAGGCAAGACACTTAAATAACACATAGTCTCGAGAGCAATTAAGCTAATATTGTAAGAACTTGTTTCGCAATCGAGCTAAAATAAATTTGTACAAATAAATATCGTGTTTAAGAGGACTTGCAATACTGTTTGAATGACTGGCAGTTTATCTAACAACACCTTTCCTGGGCAGGCTCCAGCGGTTAACCAGCACTTGGTGCAGGCTCCAGCGGTTAACCAGCACTTGGTGCACCAACCTCCGTACAAAACTGCCAATGTTTTCATATAAAGAGACACGACCCGAGTTGGGCTCGATCCCATGACCATCAGTGATGATAGGTTGCAGTGGCATACAATTCAGCGACCATAACCACTTGACCATGGAGGCGGACATATTTAATCAGACGCGATCACATATAAAGATGTTTTTCTGATCAATCATGTTTGTTATAGTGAAGCAGATTCCAATTCCTCTGAGGAAACCTAAGTTGGAGACAGCTGCAGCTGGCGATGCCCCTTCCGCTACCATGGCAACGGAGGAGACACTGCAGGTTGCCAACGAGGCCCAGCCACAGAAACGAAAAGAAGGAAAATCGGAGAATGCATCAAAGAAACAAACAGATGGTGCATATAAACAGTAATTTATTATTTTACCCCACCCCCCCCCCCCCACCTCCTTCCCTCTGGGGTACATATTGTTTTTGCCTCTTGTTTTCTGTTGTGTCTGTCACACTTCATTTCCACCCAATAACCTTTGAGACCCGTATGACCCCCAGTCTTCAAACTTGGTAGACACTCTGGTGTGGGTCAGTAGAAGAGCCTATTGGTGCTGAAGTACATGGACCAACGGCTGTCCGATTAGCGTAGTGGTCAGCGCGCTCGCTTCTCACCAATGCAACACAGGTTCGATCCTCGGACAGGGAAGTATGTGAGATAGTACGGTGGTCGCCAGATCGGACAGGTGGGTTTTCTCCGGGTACTCCAGCGGTTTCCTCCCACACGAATGACCACATCTACGCTTTCATCCACACCAACGAGAGTGATTAATATAAGTTGTTAGAACTTGCTTCGCAATCGTTGTAAAATAAGTAAACTTTAAACCAATGGTCAAAGGTCACTGCACTGACACCTAGAATTAAACAAGGACAAGTTGTGATCATGGCCTGGTCGCAGTCGTTTCTCCATCTATCATACAGCTTTAAGATTGGTTGTAACTTCATCATGTCCTAACAGAGGTTAACATACAATATTCCTAGTCACTAGTGCTCCACATAGACATATAATTTATCATGACATTGACCTGTTCGACCTTTGTTCAAGGTCTTTTGGCCACAACTTCTTCATCTCATGTGACAGACTTAGCCGATAACACACACAACCGCTGCTAGTAGATAGCGCTCTGCGTTGATTTATAAATTCATACCTGTAGCGGTCATAACTTTTAGGATGTGCTGTATTTTAACCCAGCTAAATACTTTGAAAATGCGCTATCACTTCGATTCTTTACTGTTTCAGATGTTTATTTTCAAAAGGCTTAACCCATTTCATTCTGGATACATTTAAAGGCTTTTGCAAACAACATAGCTCCAGATCAGCTGCAGCGTGACACTGCGTGCTGATCAGTATCTATTTTGTTTGCTACATAGCCAAGTGTCTTAGCAAGATCATCTGAATAGCAAACAGCATAGAGTCTGATCAGACGGAACGTTCCGTGGCAGCTGATCTGGCTCTATGTTCTTTGCACATACTGTTTGAACGGTATCCAGAATCAACTGGGTTAACTCTGACCTTTTTCAAGGCTATAAAGTTATAAATAGTCGGCCATATCTTGATCAATTCTTGACAGATTTAGCTGATTTTGTAATACGACTAGTGAAGAGTGTTCCACAATGACATTTACATATATGTCTATGAAGGTCATTAACTTGAACGTAACACAGTTTAGTTTATATAAATTTATTTAACATGCTAATATGACTCACCACATGTGGTCTGGGTAGACCCAGGTCTGACAGTGGCACATTCTGTAACATGCTAATATGACTCATCACATGTGGTCTGGGTAGACCCGGGTCTGACAGTGGCACATTCTGTAACATTGCTAATATGACTCACCGCATGTGGTCTGGGTGGGACTGCTATAAAATCTGAGAGCAAACACAAACCCAATATTGGCTATAAAATCAGCAATGATATGTTCGCAAGGATTGTTCCGTGCTGATGCAATGTTTTACTTCTGTTTGGTTTGGCCAGTACATCTATTCTAAATTGCAGAATATTGAGTGTTCTAAAAAACGAACTTCAAAAATCATTGCCAAACTGATATTATGATGATTTTCGCAAAGTTAGTTATCGAAGTAAGATAGGTTCTTTGTGTAATTCTAGAAGCATCTAAGTCGAAGAAAGTGAAAGGTGAAGAGAAGAAGAAGCCTGCACCAGCTGTTGAGAAGCCAATAGATATATCAAGACTAGATCTACGCGTAGGAAAGATCGTTGATGTAAAGAAACATCCAGATGCAGACAGTCTGTATGTAGAAGATGTGGATCTAGGCGAAGGACAGAATCGGACGATCGTGTCGGGGCTTGTGAAGCATGTACCTATCGAGGAGGTAGACAGACTGTTATAATTACCATAAATAACCATTAATTACCATACATTACCATTAATTACCATAAATTACCATTAATTACCATAAATAACCACTGATCCTTGCAAGGACTTGGATGTATATCAATGTTGGATTACTGAAACAGTTTAACCCATTTCATTCTGGATACCGTTCAAACAGTATTTGCAAAGAACATAGAGCCAGATCAACCGCCACGGAACGTACCGTCTGATCAGGCTGTTTGCTATTCAGATGATCTTGCTAAGACACTAGGCTATGTAGCAAACAACATAGATCCTGATTAGCACGCAGCGTCACGCTGCGGCTGATCTGGATCTATGTTGTTTGCAAAAGCCTTTAAATATATCCAGAATGAAATGGGTTAGCAGTTATTCAAACTTCACCATCTACCACACAACTGAAGAGGTCAATTACTCATTTTATTTGCATAATGCGGATAAGCAATGAATACACAGTACTACACATACCGTGGCGTCCGCGGTCCAGTGGTAGCAGTGGAACATACATACATACTCGATAATATACTATGAGACTAGAAAAAGGCGTGGCTATATGTGGGAAGCGATAAATGTGTTGTCTCAAATTTACATAGCTATTTTCTACATAGGATCATTATGTCTCTGCCCCGCCCCCACCTCCCCCCCCCCCACACCCAATGTCTCTTAGACTCCTTGTATGGATTTCTTGGCAAGAAGCATCAGTAAGGGTTTGATCCCCCCTCAGACCGTGTATATTTATATGAAAAAGTTGGCAGTTTTTTTACGGAGGTAGGTGCATCAAGTAGTGGTTAACCTCTGGAGCCTGCCCAGGTACGGTTATGTTAGGTAAACTGCCCTCCAGCGATATACCCCAAAATGGTGCTCATAAAGGCATATAACCCGAACTAACAAACAAACATCAGTAGGATATCCAGGTGTGCATGTTGTAATCACGGTTGGATGATATTTATCGGATGTGCATGATTTGCACATTTTGACAACAGGCCCTGTGGTTATAAAACTTTGATCTCAAGTTCTGTGCTCATCTCGAGTCTCAAACTCAGAAACTATGGTTATAAAACTTTGTTTCAGTTTTAGTTGATCTCAGGTTGAGATTGAAATTGAGAAAAACTTGATTGGTTTTAATCAAGCTCAACAGCCAATCTGAGTCTCAAAATATTATGGATATTTAAGCGTCCGTACCACAAGTTAAGCTCAGTTGAGCTTGACCTCAATCTGAGTCTCAAAATGTTATGGATTTTTAAGCGTCCGTACCACAAGTTAAGCTCAATTGAGCTTGACCTCAATCTGAGTCTCAAAATGTTATGGATTTTTAAGCCTCCATCCCACAAGTTAAGTTCAGTTGAGCTTGACCTCATGCTGAGTACAGTCTCAAAATATTTTATGACCTACTTTTCTATCTCCAGTCTCCAGTGAGTTTGAGATTCGAGTTTTGAGCTGAGATCCAAAAGGTTTTCTGACCTACTTTTCTATCTCCAATCTCCAGTGAGTTTGAGATTTGAGTTTTTTTGAGCTGAGATCAAAAACGTTTTCTGACCTACGTTTCTATCTCTATTCTCCAGTGAGTTTGAGATTTGAGCTGAGATCAAAAATATTTTATGACCTACTTTTCTGTCTCCATTCTCCAGTGAGTTTTATAATCTCAGAGGGCCAGGCTATACATATATTGTAATGATTTCATTAAATGTAACTTCCATGAATTCGCAGATGTTAAACCATGGATGAGAAGGGGTGTGTTTAATTTTTCATAGATACTATCTAATTACACAAAAACACTATCTAATTACACAAAGACACTATCTAATTACACAAAAACACTATCTAATTACACAAAAATACTATCTAATTACACAAAAACACTATCTAATTACACAAAAACACTATCTAATTACACAAAACACTATCTAATTACACAAAACACTATCTAGTTACACAAAAACACTATGTAGTTGCAGCGCCGAATAAATTCAGAGCATTTGCAAACAACATAGATCCAGATCAGCCGCGTCTGATCAGGATCTATGTTGTTTGCTATTCTGACAGGTGCATGAGCAATCAGCATGCATCCTGATCAGACGGCACGTTCTGTCTGATCGGGTTCTTTGCTTTTTGCAACGTCGCTTTTATGCGCCATTGGCGGTGAAAGAGTTAAAAAAGACTGCACGATAATAGTATGAGGTCACGATTCAAGCGTCTGTGTGAATGTTACCTTTTATAATGTCAAAAATAATGTAAACACGCTCTATATGTTCAGTTTGTTTCTATTCCAGGCTAAAATACAAGGTTTTGTTACTAATTATTAATTAAAGACAAAACGAATAATAGTACGATTTCATTTGTATTGTTGATCGTAGATTTTTAGATGTTAGCCCACTGAGATGATGAGGTAACGGGTTGGCATTTCTCAGTTCATTACACATGCTCTGTATTTACCAGATGCAGGACAGACTGGCTGTGTTCATGTGTAACCTAAAGGCAGCTAAGATGCGAGGTATCATGTCACATGGGATGATAATGTGTGCCAACTGTCCGGAGATGGTTGAAGTACTCTTACCACCACCCGGTGCTGAGATAGGTGACAGGGTGTTTGCAAAAGATTTCCCAGGTAAAATTATATGTTCGGTGATAGGGTGTTTGCAAAAGAGTTTCCAGGTGATGGTATATGTTCTATGATAGGGTGTATGCTAAAGATTTCCCAGGTATAGGTGCATGTTCTATGATAGGGTGTGTGCAAAAGATTTCCCAGGTATAGGTACATGTTCTATGATAGGGTGTGTGCAAAAGATTTTCCAGGTATAGGTACATGTTCTATGATAGGGTGTTTGCAAAAGATTTCCCAGGTAAAATTATATGTTCGGTGATAGGGTGTTTGCAAAAGAGTTTCCAGGTGATGGTATATGTTCTATGATAGGGTGTATGCTAAAGATTTCCCAGGTATAGGTGCATGTTCTATGATAGGGTGTGTGCAAAAGATTTCCCAGGTATAGGTACATGTTCTATGATAGGGTGTGTGCAAAAGATTTTCCAGGTATAGGTACATGTTCTATGATAGGGTGTGTGCAAAAGATTTTCCAGGTATAGGTATATGTTCTATGATAGGGTGTGTGTAAAAGATTTCCCAGGTATAGGTACATGTTCTATGATAGGGTGTGTGCAAAAGATTTTCCAGGTATAGGTACATGTTCTATGATAGGGTGTGTGCAAAAGATTTCCCAGGTATAGGTGCATGTTCTATGATAGGGTGTGTGCAAAAGATTTTCCAGGTATTGGTACATGTTCTATGATAGGGTGTGTGCAAAAGATTTCCCAGGTATAGGTGCATGTTCTATGATAGGGTGTGTGCAAAAGATTTTCCAGGTATTGGTACATGTTCTATGATAGGGTGTGTGCAAAAGATTTTCCAGGTATTGGTACATGTTCTATGATAGGGTGTGTGCAAAAGATTTCCCAGGTATAGGTATATGTTCTATGATAGGGTGTGTGCAAAAGATGTTCCTTGTATAGGTACATGTTCTATGATAGGGTGTGTGCAAAAGATTTCCCAGGTATAGGTACATGTTCTATGATAGGGTGTGTGCAAAAGATTTCCCAGGTATAGGTACATGTTCTATGATAGGGTGTTTGCAAAAGATTTCCCAGGTACAGTCAAACCTGTGTTAGTGGTCACCTCCATTAAGCAGCCAACCTGTATTAAGCAACCAGTTTCCAGATTCCCAATATGTTATTTTAATATACATTTGACCTCTATTAAGCAGCCACCTGTGCTAAGCAGCCACTTTCTGTGACTCCCTTGGTTGGCTGCTTAACACAGGTTTGACTGTATGTTCATTATGTCCCAATCAACAATCTGTTCTGACACCTCTTGTTTATGGTGTTGGTACGGAGACCGCGGAGTGACTAGACTGCCAAAGTTAGCTGGAATCATTCCAATCAAGTTATTTTGAGATACAGAACACATAAATGTAGAAAACGTTTTATGTTGCAGGGAAGACAACTTTATCGATATTGTGAAAACGATACAAGTATTTGATTGTTATTAGAAAAATGGATTGTCTCCCTTACACCAGAAAGTGATACACATTGTTATGCTGTTATAAGGTGTAATCAGTTTACACACATTGATTTAACATTAAAATTTTGATTGATTTAAATGTGACATCATTTTATTAGCATTTAGTGGGTGGCCTAGGATAGAGGTACAGGGTTACTGGTGCCTTGTGGATAATATCTGAAGTACCTGTGATGAGACATCCAATATTTGTCAATCTTCTAAGAAGGTTATGTTGAATCTATGTTGCTTGGTAGCTTGAACATCAGGAGGAGGCATTTTCTCTCTTCGCAGGGTGGCAAGTCCTGTAGTACTTCTTTCGAAGCGGTCCTGTTTAGGGCCACCCCACTCACTGTTGATCATCTCGAAGCAGCATAGGAACCGACCATGCAGTTCGACATCAGCGCGTCGCATGTCACTTCCCGGTGAGCACAGGTTGATCTTCTTGACTGCTGAACAAAGGCTGTGAGTACTCGTAAACTCCAGCAAGGTCAAGTCGAAGATACGATGCACTCGCACACCGGAAGAAGTGTGACACGTTAAAGATCAGTGTCTCCTAGACTGCTGCTGCGAGATGTGCCGCGTTCGCTACGTGCACGCCATGAGGAGATCGGCCAGGTGATGAGACCTTGGTTTACATTCTCCATTTCCTAAGCTTCAAATGTATGTAGTTTATTTTACCTCTTTTTCAGGAGAACCGGATACATTATTAAACCCAAAGAAGAAGATATGGGAGGCTATAAAACCGGACCTTCAAACTGACTCTGACAAGGTGGCATCATACAAAGGGTCCCAGTTAATCATTGATGGAAAGGGTCCAGTTGTAGCCCCAACAAGGGCCAATACACAAATTTCCTAGTGCTTTGATATTTGTTTGGATGCATAATTTATGTATTTATAAGAATAAGAAAATAAAACAAGTTACTCTGTAGTATAGTTTATATCATTATGTGCTGTTAAAAAACCTTATTTAAAATTGGGTCATTCTTTGTTTTCGAAACTTAATTGATTGAAATTTAAACAAACATATATTTCCTTTTAAGTTATGATTTAACTGCAATTTATTAAAATTTGATTTGAATTTTTTTTTTTTTATATTCGGACGTTCGAATGAATATTCGGACGTTCGAATGAATATTCGGACGTTCGAATGAATATTCGAACATTCGTTGCCATACCTACTTATTTTATGATCCGAGGGAGGAGTGGGGGGAGAGAGATAGAGGGAGATTTTAAAAAAAGGATATGTGGTCGTTTCTATTGCTCGGCTCTTTTGAACGATTTATTTGAGTATTGTAAATGTTTGCTCTTTATTCATGATGGCTGGTGATATTTCTTGTTTGTTACTGATGTTCCCTAAACTAGATATGGTTGTATGATCAGTGCCGTAGCCAGAAGCTGAATATAACCGAGGTGAGCCTTCTATGGTGTTGCGGAGGCATGCGAAGGTCTATGCAGAGGTAAGCCTTCTATGGTGTTGTGGAGGCATGCGAAGGTCTATGCAGAGGTAAGCCTTCTATGGTGTTGTGGAGGCATGCGAAGGTCTATGCAGAGGTAAGCCTTCTATGGTGTTGTGGAGGCATGCGAAGGTCTATGCAGAGGTAAGTCTTCTATGGTGTTGTGGAGGCATGCGAAGGTCTATGCAGAGGTAAGCCTTCTATGGTGTTGTGGAGGCATGAATCTCATGTAGTCCCAGTAATATCTATGGAGGTGGGTAGATATGGCGACTACTTATCCACTGCATGATAGCTAAATGGCTGTCGTTTGTATGGAGATATAATAGTATATTAACCTAAATCTCTATGTAGTCCCAGTAATATCTATGGAGGTGGGATAGATATGGCGACTACTTATCCACTGCATGATAGCTAAATGCTGTCGTTTGTATGGAGATATAATAGTATATTAACCTAAATCTTATGTAGTCCCAGTAATATCATGGAGGTGGGATAGATATGGCGACTACTTATCCACGCATGATAACTAAAGACTGTCGTTTGTATGGAGATATAATAGTATATTAACCTAAATCTATATGTAGTCCCAGTAATATCTATGGAGGTGGGATAGATATGGCGACTACTTATCCACTGCATGATAGCTAAATGGCTGTCGTTTGTATGGAGATATAATAGTATATTAACCTAAATCCATATGTAGTCCCAGTAATATCCATGGAGGTGGGATAGATATGGCGACTACTTATCCACTGCATGATAACTAAATGACTGTCGTTTGTATGGAGATATAATAGTATATTAACCTAAATCTCTATGAAGGAAAGGGTTAAATTGAGCAGATACAAAGAGCAGCATTTAGGGCATTAGTTACAAAAGTCCCTATGAGACGGCTATCTTTGATTGCCACACTGGGTATGAGACATATGCGTGTGTTTTACGTTTATTTATCGTCGTTACCAGTTACCCATATGAGCGACATTTTGGAGGATAGTGCGATGATACAGACCTGTTCCAGAGTCTTCTCTGGTTCTTTTACGTGCACTGTGTAAAGCACCGACACGAGACCTCGGATTAAAGTCCCATCTGAAAGACTTAATTTTATTAGGGTCTGACGAGGGGATAGAACCTGCGATCACTGGATTACCAGTCCAACGTGTTAACCACTGGACCACAGATCCGTCTGTATGAGACAAATGGTGTAAATATAAGAGTCCTGCAACTGAACACACAAATGGACTTTACATATAACTCGCTAACCATACCAAAGATCTTGAAATAACGTCAGTTTTTTACCTGAACGGAATGATATTTCTGCATTCATAGTCAACAGACGGATATGTAGTCCAGTGGTAACACGCTGGACTGGTAATCCAGGGATCGCAGGTTCGATCCCCCGTCTGACCCTAATAAAATTAAAGTCTTTCAGATGGGACGTTAAACCGAGGTCTCGTGTCGGTGCTTTATACCGTGCACATAAAAGAACCAGAGGAGATTCTGGAATGGGTCTCTGTCTGTATCATGCACTATCCTCCAAAATCTAAAATAACTAATCTCTTCAGGAGGCGTCGCTCATATGGGCAACCTGTAGCGACGATAAATAAACGTAAAAACACACACACACATTCGTAGTCAAATGGTTCAAACTGTACTCTTCGAGTTGACAGCCACATGGATTTCCGCGCATTGTTCTTAGTTCTAGGTACCTCCGTCGCCGAGTGGTTATGGTAATCTACTGCAAATTCAAGTGCCCTCACCTGTGTAGTTTCGACTCCCACTGGTGGCGTCGTATGAGGATGCTGTCTTGCGGAAGGTCGGTGGTTCCGCCTGGGTGACGGAAATACTGCTGTGAGGGGCACCACTAATAGCCGGAGAGTCGCCATATGACCTAAGCTATCGTGGTAACTAAAACCACATAAAAAGCCCAAACCCTTAAGTAGTAAGTTTGGCCTGGAACTGACATGACTGAAGCCACATGAGTCGTTCATAATCTGTTTAAGACTTCGATGCTGTATAATGTTCTATTAAAATAAGATAGGTCACGCTGTATGAAAATCCATACAATTGACAAGCACATAGCACTTACTGCTTCACTTGAAATGAATGTACTGTTGTATTATTTAGAATATTTGCTCGTATAATTTATGCAAATTATCTTCATCGTATGAGCTTGTAATTCGACACATCAACATGATATTCTGTGCGTACGTGCGTGTGTAGATTTTTGGAGGATAGTGCAATGATACAGAGACATATTCCAGAGTCTCCTCTGGTTCTTTTACGTGCACGGTGTAAAGCACCAACACGATACCTCGATTTAAAGTCCAATCTGAAAGACTGTTAATTTTATTAGGGTCAGACGGGGGATCGAACCTGTGACCACTGGACTACTATTCTACTGTATGTTTTACGTATATTTATCGTCGCCACCGGTTGCCCATATGAGCGACGCCTCCTGAAGAGATTAGTCATTTTAGATTTTTGGAGGATAGTGCAATGATACAGAGAGATACCCATTCCAGAGTCTCCTCTGGTTCTTTTACGTGCACGGTGTAAAGCACCGACACGAGACCTCGGTTTAACGTGCCATCCGAAAGACTGTTAATTTTATTAGGGTCAGACGCGGGATCAAACCTGTGATCCCTGGATTACCAGTTCAGCGTGTTACCACTGGACTACATATCCGTCTGTTACTATTCTACAATATACCCTTGGAATTATATAGCAGACGGCATCCGTGGTCGAGTGGTTAAGGTCACTTACTTGTATGCAACTGTAACCTATCATCGCGCTCGCTTCTCACCAATGCGACCCGGGTTCGATCCTCGGACAGAGATGTATGTGAGATGGTACGATGGTCGCCAGATCGGACAGGTGGGTTTTCTCCGGGTACTCCGGTTTCTTCCCACATGAATAACCACATATACGCTTTCATCCGAGCCAACGAGAGTGATTAATATAAGTTGTTAAAACTTGCTTCGCAATCGTTGTAAAATAAATAAAGTATAAAAAAACCCTATCATCGCACATGGTAATTGGCCAGAATGTCTCTTTATATGAAAATTGCAGTTTCTTACGGAGGTTGGTGCATCAAGTACTGGTTAACCGCTTGAGCCTGCCCGGGAAAGGTGTTGTTAGGTAAGCTGCCCGTCGCTCAAATGGGCAACCGGTAGCGACGTTAAATAAACTTTTTTTTATTACGTTTATTTATCGTCGCTACCGGTTGCCCATATGAGCGACGCCTCCTAAAGATATTAGTCATTTTGGAGGATAGTGCAATAATACAGAGAGAGACCCATTCCAGAGTCTCCTCTGATTCTTTTACGTGCACGGTGTAAAGCACCGACACGAGACCTCGGTTTAACGTCCCATCTGAAAATGTTATTAGGGTCAGACAGGGGATCGAACATGCGATCCCTGGATTACCAGTCCAGCGTGTTACCACTGGGCTACAGATCCGTCTGTCTAAATAAACTTAAATTAAAAAAACAATTTATACCAATAGGCCTATAATCATTGTGTTGATTTTCATAGATCTCTAATTATGCAACTCTATAACAAAATATAGCTATGCTATATCTTTTCAGAGGTATTTACTTTGTTAAGGCAGTTCTTGTGTCAACAACATCCTAGTATAATCTGGGCTTTGATGGCATTCGCCAAGTTATTTGAAGTAAATAGGTAATAAATACGATTACAAGCACGGAATAGGAAAGGACGGCCATAACCTAAGTAGCTTTCTGTCAAATCCTACCAGTGTACATTATAAATGATCATGCGCTGATTCGTAAGATAAATATGTTTAGCCCAAGCACGGAATAAATTGAATCAATGTTCGTAAATAGAGGTTAAGCTATATATAAGTAAGTAAGTACGTAAACATTATTATAGTGGCATTGTGCTATGTACATTTACAAGCAATATTACATAGTTACAACAACACTCGTCAGCGTTGGGCCTATAAATCACTTAAAACTATTTAAACAGTTTTGAATATCGAATACAGTGTATATACAAACTAATATATATTATACATGCGTAAATATAGCAATACATACAGAACTATTTATAATACAAAATGTTACCACCAGTTTAGAAATGCATTGAAATATGCATATCTTGTACTTGTGAATGAAACCACAGGGATTCGGCACGTTTGGGGGTACTAGTATATATATTTAAGTACAGGGATTCTACTCTGTGGGCTGTCAGATTTCGCATCGATCAGTAAAATGGCCCTATCTGAGACAATTGTGTACAAAGCTGTCCAAATATAACACCTATCCCGAGTCTTTATATTGTTCTTCAAATAAAACACAACTTTAAGCTGCATGCATGTATACTTTGCAAACAATTGCCACAAACATTGGCCATAGCAGGTCACATTTCCGTACTAGGACACGGGTTCTGTCAGCAACAACAAAAAATCTTCGTCTGGAGAGTTTTAACTGTGAATAACATTATCAATAAAATGTGTTTCCACTAACGTGTAGGTTTATTCGGGCAAAAATGTACGTCAAAAAGAGATTTCGTAGCATTTTCAATTTGTTTTGAAAAATTCTAAAGCGGCGCAACGAGCGTTGAAACGAGCGTTCTGATTGGATTATTAGAATGTAACAAGATGTTTTTTTATATATGAAGAATAATCAAATACTTAAATATATATACTAGTACCCCCAAACGTGCCGAATCCCTGTGAATGAAACTATATATATACGATTAATTTTCTTTACTTGACTTGTTCCGTTGCTCGCTAGGCCAGAATAGAATAGTGTAATTAGCAAATACTGCAAAATGTATTTAAAATATGCTCATTTAAATGCGTTATAAGCTGATTTAAATTCTGCTCAATTTGAATAGGAAATACACATTCACACGAGATTGTAAGCGGAATGTAAAATTGTATCTATATTTCATCATACATTTAGGTTGCGCAAAGCAAATATATCTATAGTTTAACCCATTTCATTCTGGATACCGTTCAAACAATATGTGCAAAGAACATAGAGCCAGATCTCAACCGTCATGGAACGTGCCGTCTGATCAGGCTCTATGCTGTTTGCTATTCAGATGGTCTTGCTAAGACACTTGTCTATGTAGCAAGCAACATAGATCCTGATCTAAAAGGTAAGGTAAGAGAAATTTGGGGTATTAGAACTTGTGTTGTGTATAATGTTTTTGAATATCAAGCTATGTGAATTGATCATCACATCATGTGTTATACTGTATATATGTATCAAGAAACTGTGTATGGTTTACGACAATAAAATATTCTGTCTGTCTGTCCTGATCAGCACGCAGCGTCACACTGCGGCTGATCTGGATCTATGTTGTTTGCAAACACCTTTAAATGTTTCCAGAATGAAATCACAGGGATTCGTGCCGAATCCCTGTGAATGAAATGGGTTAATTAGATGTTATCCTGGTGGATTTAAACCGGCTGGCAATTGATTGATAGGCGTGATGCGTGATGTTTTCTGGACGAATGGGAATTCATGTGATAAGAACTACTGCTATATATTCGTATTACAGGTATTAAAATTGTCCAATTGTTTTCAGGGAACTAGTTCACTGGTGTGCGCATAGAAATACAGGATTGAGATGGAATCCAGAAATGGCCAGGTCAATCTATTTACGTAGTTGGAATTCTGCAACAATATTTGGTTCCCATATGATTCGCGGATGTTCCAGCAGGGGTGTAGTATATATTATTATGTTGGGATGTTATTGTCAACATGTTTGCATTTAATTACTAAATTAAACTATACACTAAACATTAAATCCGCATGTTTTAACTGACGTACGCACGCACGGTGCTAGGGTGTTCTTTCGCGATTTATCACGAAATTAAAACTCGCGCGAACAAAACATGATGTACAGTATGTTGACAATTCTGAATGTGTGGCTAGTATATTATTAGTATTGACAAACTGCCACTATGTCGGATTAAAGAATTATCTAAGTTAAGAAATGACAAGATTTACTCGACCACGATGATACATGAATTAAGCCAGCTATGTATACGTAATTGCCTCGTCATTTGTGTAAAATGTTGTTTAGTCTATACAGGTAGATATGAAAACATACCACGTAACCAACGAATCTGCAAATCATGTAATATGAATCTTACGGAAAATGAATTTCATTTTTTGCTTGTGTGCCCTAAATTCCGAGAACTAAGAACACGATATTTTAGACCTTACTATTGTCATTGGCCAACACTGTTTCAATATCTATTAGAATCTCGGTCAAGAAAATTTTACATAATCTATCAAGGTTTATATATCTTGCCAACATATTGCGTACGCCGTAACACAACTTACCTCTGTTCAACTTTTATGCTCAACACATCTTATACCCTAATTTAGATCTCTTCAGAAAATTATAACATGTTGTTCTCACTATATCACAGTTTGTATTTTGCTATAAAACATTGTATATGTTTTCATGCAATACAATGTTTTGTATTGTATATTGTATTGTTTAGTCTATACAAATTTATTTGAGCTCAATTGCGAAACAAGTTTTTACAACTTCTATGAGTCACTCATTTCTGATGGAATTCATCGTGGGAGAGGAGTCATGTGGAAATTAAATGCATTCAGTAAGGGCACAATCGTAACAACGGCTCCAACTGTTTCATTACTACCTCATTATATCATGTCATTTCATGAAATGAATGCAATAAATTAATTGAAATTTGAAACCTAGTTTCCTTTGTCCCTCGTGACGAGTCGGACGTGTGAGATTTCAAGCGTATCTCATATGCATAATACTACGTATATGAATGTCTACACATTGGGTTAACGCACTGAGGTCGCCTAAATGGGACTTATAACCGAGGTCTCGTGTCGGTGCTTTACACCTGCACGTAAAAGAACCAGAGGATACTCTGGAATGGGTCTATCATCATTGATGTGACCGTGTCTCATTTATATGAATAAGTTGGCAGTTTCTTACGGAGGTTGGTGTATTAAGTACTGGTGCGAAAGGTCCAGAGTTCGAGCCCCACTAGAGCCATTGCGATTGTGCCCTTAGGCAAGGCATTTAAATTCCACGTTGCCTCTTCTCTCTCCGTCGTGGCGATGGATTCCATCAGGAATGAGGTCTCGAGTGATCTATATAAGTTGAAATAACTTATTTCGCAATCGAGCTAAAATAAATTTGTATAAACTAAGTACTGGTTAACCGCTGGAGCCTGCCCATGAAAAGTGTTGTTAGGCAAACTGTCGCTCAAATGGGTAACCGATCGCGACGTTAAATAAACTTAATTTTAATAAAATCAACACAATTCGGTTCATGACTGAACAGCAAAAACACGCGTGTTTTCACAAGTGATTCAGAAGTAATGAACTCGTGAATTCGTGTAGCTGAAATCGTATATTCGTAAAGGTGAAGTAGAAATCGTGAATTCGTGTAGCTGAAATCGTATATTTGTGAAGGTGAAGTAGAAATCGTGAATTCGTGTAGCTGAAATCGTATAGTCGTGAAGGTGAAGTATAACTCGTGAATTCGTGAAGCTTAAATCGTATATTCGTGAAGGTGAGGTAGAAATCGTGAATTCGTGTAGCTGAAATCGTATAGTCGTGAAGGTGAAGTATAAATCGTGAATTCGTGTAGCTGAAATCATATATTCGTGAAGGTGAAGTATAAATCGTGAATTCGTGTAGCTGAAATCGTATATTCGTGAAGGTGAAGTAGAAATCGTGAATTCGTGTAGCTGAAATCGTATAGTCGTGAAGGTGAAGTATACATCGTGAATTCGTGTAGCTGAAATCGTATATTCATGAAGGTGAAGTATAAATCGTGAATTCGTGTAGCTGAAATCGTATATTCGTGAAGGTGAAGTATAAATCGTGAATTCGTGTAGCTGAAATCGTATATTCGTGAAGGTGACGTAGAAATCGTGAATTCGTGAAGCTGAAATCGTATATTCGTGAAGCTGAAGTAGATATTGTGCAAAACCCCAATTTGCACGAAATGTTTATTATTGTTATATATAAATAGTAATGTATTATATAAATACATTAAACTGTTTCTATATATGGCCAAATGTTTACCATGTTCAGCCATAGAAGAAACATAGAGTTTCGGCGAACCATATAGAAGGTGATTAAAAGTTAATCTAATCAGAAACAGTGATTAGATTATAGTGATATTGAGTAATGACGGATTAGAAAGATTGGATGTTAAATATACTGTGTAAGCGCATATTCGGCTCACACAAATGGATTGTTAAATAAGCTTTTAATGATACGATGTATATATATATAGATCACTGATTATATATATATGGATATTTCTGATGCCAATTTAAACAAGATATTATATAGAAGAAATGTAATACTGTGTTGAGTTATCAGTAATACATATAATAACGAAGAAACCCCCTAGACAACTCCAGCGAGTCTACAATAGGATAGGCCCTGGTAAGAGCCGTAGCAACCGAGACATATTATTACGAGAAGAAAAAGGAGAGTTTGCGACAATTGGGACGCTCGTCCGGGATTGGAAATAAAGAAGAGGTGACATATCGTGACATATTGTGAAGGACACTAGAATTTATATATGGAATATTGTGAAGGACACTGGGATTTATACATGAAGAATACAAGGGACTATTAATTAACGTGGGAAAACAGAAGTGCATGCGAGACAGTGTTAGAATTTGGAAATAAGTGAAAGACGTCAACGAATTATTAAATTAATGAAATGGATTAAATTATTGGAAATGTGCAAAATTTGAATATGTGATAAATTATATATTGGATTAACGGACGAGACAGACTTCGGTAAGTACCAGTTTTCTTTTCATAGAGGCTTAATATTATCATTAAAATTATATTAGTGATTTACTTCCTTTTATTGAACTCAATTCTATAATACATTTGGAGATACATTCTGGGGATTAAAAATTTTTGGAAATAAAAAAATAAAATGGCTACAACTAGGAGTGCTAATAAGGAAACTGAGGGGCCGGTTCACCCCGACTTGCAGACAACAGGTGATGAGATATGGGACAAATTAATGAGACTTCCCTTCTTTAATCAGGCAAATCTGGAACGTCAGGGTGAGATTTATGAGAAAGAAAGAGAGAGGGAAAGAGAGAGGGAAGAAGTAAAACAAAGAGAGAGAGAAAGAGAGAGGGAAGAAGTAAAACAAAGAGAAGAAAGAGAGAGGGAAAGAGAAGAAAGAGAGAGAAAGAGAGAGGGATGAAGTAAAACAAAGAGGGGAAAGAGAAGAGAAAGAAAGGGACAGGGAGGAAAGAATGCAAAGGGAGAAAATGCAGACGGAGATTCGCCTGAGAGAAATCCAGAGAGATCAGGAATCTCAGCAAAATAACCCCCTCCATACAGATAATAGGCCCTCTAAGACAAACATTTCTGTTCCTATTTGGACCCAGACTATGAGGCCAGATAAATTCTTCGCAACATGTGAGAGACTGTTCGAAGCTAGCCAGGTCGCCAAACAAACTTGGGTGGGCCATATTATAGACAAGTTGTCCGACAAGGCCAGAAATATATATGCCACTCTTCCTGTCCAAGACGCTAATAATTACGATACCCTCAAGGCCGCCATCTTGGATGAATATAGACTCTCACCCACTGTATATAGAAAGAATTTCTTCTCTTGGGTAAAGAAACCTCAGCAGACATATTCCGAATTCATTAAGGAATTAAGGGAGCAAATGACTCTATGGACGGAGAACAATGATCCGAGCGAGGTCAACTGGCTCGAGCTGCTCTTGAGATATAGATTCGATTCCCAGCTAAGTGATGAGCTTAATTTGTTCATTCTGGATAAGAAAGCATCTACTCTCCAGGAATGTATTTCCCTGGCTGATGAATATAACCTCCATCGCAGATTAGCGCCCAGGACACGGATTAATTCAAATCCGAATGTGAAAACCAGAGATACAGAACACCGACCTCCAGCCCCAAGGCCATATATCCCATCACCCATGTATCGACCCAATATTAGGATAGATAATTCCCAAGCTACCCATAGAACTCCCCGGATAGAAAAATATTGTAGTTATTGTAGGCGTAATGGCCACGGACGAACAGAGTGTTGGGCAGATCCCAATTCACCTAGGTACAGGGGTACTAGAAATCTAGCAAACGGACACCAAGTGTCAAACACTACTCATAGTTCAGCCTTTATAACCAATGAGCCAGTGAACTCATATGAAAATACCGAGATGGTAAATCCATTACTTGTCAAATATACAGGTCAAGCACGCATAAATAATAACACCGCACAAGTGACGTATTTGAGAGATTCAGGTGCGACAATTAGTTTATTTTCGGCTACTGATCAGACCGCTGATCATTTAGAATACACAGGTGAACGGGTAACAATCCGCGGTGTCAATTATATCCCTGGTAATTATCCGATAGCAAAGATTAGCGTCGATTGTCCAATATACCAAGGAACATTGAAGGTGGCTGTATTAAAACACAGATGCACCGCGGGGTGGATCTTATAATAGGTAACGACTGTGAAACTGCCCCTGTCACTGATTTGATTACCTGTGGCGTGGTTACACGCTCAAATAAGAAAATTATCCCGTTTGATGAAATTGTCACGTCCAACCCAGACTCAGAAAACACGACCGATACAAATCACAATGTCTTACCTTTTCGGAATACAATTGAGATCAATTCCCCCTCTGAGAAAGCCAGTACAGTTAAACCCCAAAATATTCCCTCTATTGAAGATTTGAGTCCTGATAAATTATTGCAAGAACAGAATAATGACCCGACCTTAGCACCCCTCTGGGAAATGGCTCAAGAAGGAACACCTATTCGGCAAGGATATTACATCCAGCTCGAACCCCGACTACTTATGAGGAGAGAAAAACCTCAAGACACGTCCAAAGTTCGACCCTGGAAAATATATGATCAGGTGGTAGTTCCACGGGGATTCCGTGATCATATAACGGGACTCGCCCATGACAGTTTAAGTACGGGACACCAGGGACCTAGTAAGACCCTGAAGCGCATTAAGCGCCGCTTCTTTTGGCCGGGAATCCGCGCAGATGTTAAACGATTCTGCCATAGCTGTGGGCCGTGCCAGAGAGCGGGTAAGGGACAGAAAGCCACTGTAGCCCTATTGAAACCCCTGCCCATTATATCCCAACCATTCAAATTTATATCCGCTGATTTCGTTGGACCCATGAAGAAAACTATAAATGGGAACCAGTATATCTTGAATTTTATTGATCATGCCACTAAATATACGGAATCTTTCCCATGCGCCGCAGCGACAGCTGTTAATGCACAAAAAGCCCTGATCGAGATAATATCTCGACATGGAAAACCCAGACCCTGTTGAC
>CM026391.1:71575320-71590297 GCA_014843695.1 Archivesica marissinica
GTACCTTTGTAAGCCGTAACATCCATGTCAAGTATTCGTTCCTTCGTTAAGTACGCGGTGAAAACAATTACATTGTAATGTTTATGTTACACAAACAAACAAAAATGCCCCCATCCCAACCCCCAACCCCCCCCCCCCCCGCCCTAGTCTGGGTTCATGTATGTCGATGTATCACCTTCTTTTTTTTACTTCTGATAGTTGATATTATCAGAAACTCATTACGGCTTAATTAACGGGCTCGGGGTATAAACAAATATATTTATTTTACGGACAAGGCAAATAAATACCGACCCCCGTTGACGCCAAATGATACGGCCGCACCATTAATTGATTTAAATTGCACCTCGTATAATACAGTATTTACACTATGCACGTAAAAGAACCAGGGGAGACTGGAATGGGACTCTGTCTGTATGTATCATTACACTATCCTCCAACATTTATACTGACTAATCTCTTTCAGACGGATCTGTAGTCCAATGGTTCAAACGTTGGACTGGTAATTCAGGATCGCAGGTTCGACCTCCCCCCGTCTGACCATAATAAAATTAACAGTCTTGCAGATGGGACTCTAAACCGAGGTTCACGTAAAAGAACCAGAGGAGACCCTGACATGGGTATATATATATGTCTGTATCATTGCACTATCCTCCAAAAATCTAAAATGACAAATATCTTCGGGGAAGTGGCGTCGCTCATATGAGCAACCGGTAGCGACGATAAATAAACGTAAAACATACACCCACAAATCTCTTCAGGGGGCGTCGCTCATAAAACACACACCCACACCGTTACAACAATCCTACTTGTGCTTAGGGCAGTGGTTAAATGTTTCGCGTGATTTACGCAGCTTAAACTGTACATGCTAACATTTATACAACATTTTGTTAATGTCGTTACAGCGTGTATTTATGCGTTATATAACTGTTAAGGCTATACTATTTCAAGTGTCAATGGCTATGTTTTGCTGAGCGTCTAAAAAAAGCTATACCAGCAACATATATGATCAGCCATACCGGAGTTATTGCTGGGGCAATTGCACATGTGTTCATTCGCATAATGGCGAGTAAATTATCATACTCTGGAGCTAGCATATAATAGATTTCAATTCCCAGTGATGATCAGACTGATTGGTGTGTATGAACGCAGCAGACGTTTCCGCAGCCGCATGTGTTACACAGCATAATGTACTATGATGTAGCTTGTACAGGGTTGTCAATATGTTTACTTCCTAAAATTGTGTGGATCTTATTGTAAATGATTTTACGACGAAATTAATGTTTTTGGTACACTAAGCAAGGCAGTTTAATTACGGATATCGTCGTTTCTGACGTTTACAATTACTAATTCAGTGAATGGTATAGAACTTTATTTCGACACCATAACTTAGAAAGTTCATTTTACTTACAGGTAAGAAATACTTTATTGACTCAGTCGTCAAGCTAATATATAATATTGTAATGCAGAATTTATTTTTATTTCCTGCCCGTCTCTTATAGTTCCTGTAGTGTGTGTGTTTTTACGTATATTTATCGTCGCTACCGGTTGCCCATATGAGCGACGCCTCCTGAAGAGATTAGTTATTTTAGATTGTTGGAGGATAGTGCAATGATACAGAGAGAGACCCATTCCAGAGTCTCCTCTGGTTCCTTTACGTGCACGGTGTAAGGCACCGACACGAGACCTCGGTTTAATGTCCCATCTGAAAGACTGTTAATTTTTTTAGGGTCAGACGGGGGATCGAACCTGCGATCCCTGGATTACCAGTCCAGCGTGTTACCACTGGACTACATATCCGTCTGTCCTGTAGTGTTCTCATTCGTGCTCGTAGGCCTACCCAAAGCTTGGCAATCCAAAATGGCGGCCTCCATATTCACACATTAACCGGTACAACTGTATCGTATACCCCCATTAAACGAAACGCCGGTTGATTTTATTCCTTAAATAAAAGTCTTCAATTTCGTACTTGTTCATTGATTCGAATATGTGCATGTGTAAAGTCCAATTAATGAAGATTAACATTGATCGCAAAGTGGCTCTATCTCTATTTATATAATCTCGTCTGCGTCTAATTACTCTCTAAAATATGTAGGTCAATATGTAAACCCCCATACGGGCGATACGTGTCAGTTAAAATACAACATTACAGTATTCGTGTATATGAAAGAAAAAGCTATTGACCCATTTAACTTCACCTAGCAAATAACGTACTCAAATATCGATAGTCTCTGTTCAAACCAGTCACACCCGATTACACATTGCTTTAACAGAATACACTGTATGGTATAAACACTGATACAGATAAATATAGCTGACATCGAACGAGGCTTAAATTTCACGCTACTGATTCTAAAACGTCGTACGATGTGCGGGACTTTCGCAATATTTAAAGCGTATATATTACTCGATTTTGGTGTGTGAATATTCGTCATAAATGTACTTTTGAAGATAAAAAATGTTGATATATGAGACAGCTGACACAGTGTAAACAAGTGTGCTGATATAACGAGATTTCCCGAGATAATACAACTTCCACTGAGATATTCATTAGAGATACACTATATATATATTAAATGTTGAAACAGGTTGGAAGTTAACAATTGAGGTAAATTTAAATATTTAATGCTGTATTTGAAATTCTACTGATTGTATTGATTAAATCGTATTCGATTGTCTCGGACACTGACAGCGAGACTAAGCAGTTAGTATTGTGGTGGCAGTCAACTCTTAATGTAGATATATAGATATATAGATTCTTTATTATCTTCCATTATAGGAGAGCTATACTATATAGCTATAATGATTCGTTATTATATATAATTTTATTATGTACAATCACTGTAACAGTGTTTAACGATTTGTCTTGTAGTCGAGTCATTGACACATGTATGCGCACAGCTGATGCATACAGTCGATATCATAGATACGTCCCTGCACTCTCCCCACCCTCACCATGGCCACTGTAGGCGACGATGCTCGATATTAATCGATTAATCATACCATAAAGATAACACAATTTACCGTGAATGTCATTTTCTTTAATTATTAAAAACTCCAGTCAATTGAACCCAGTAGCCGGGTAGTGTCTGTCATGTGTGATTGTACGAGACAATGCATTGACAAGTCAATCTTATTTTATTTGGCATAAACATACAAAAATGAGACGTAAATAAATATTTATCTACACAATGTTCATCGCCATTTATAAACATAAATATGGCAGTTACAATAAATACAACGTACATCAATATATTTTGTAATATATTTATTATTAATTAGAAATTATTATTATTTGCATAATTTGTAACACTTAAGGCCATAATAAAATAAATCCTAGATTTTCATCCAAATTTTTTTGAAAATGGGGGCGGGGGGTGAAATTTTATTTTTTATTTTATATTTTCAGGATATCGATATTTATGCTGATAAAATGGTGTTTTGACAAGATTTTTTTTTTTTTTTTCAAATAGTAATAAAAAAACGGGGCGGGCCCTAAAAACGGGGGCGGGCGGGGATGAAAATCTAGGAAATATTTTATTATGGCCTAATCACAATTATTTATCTAATATATTGATGAACCCTACAGTTGACAAATACTATTTACCTATGCATTGCTGAATCCTACAGTTGACAAGGCTATTTAACAATATATTGATGAACCCTACAGTTGACAAGGCTATTTAACAATATATTGATGAACCCTACAGTTGACAAGGCTATTTAACTATATATTGATGAACCCTACAGTTGACAAGGCTATTTAACTATATATTAATGAACCCTACAGTTGACAAGGCTATTTAACTATATATTAATGAACCCTACAGTTGACAAGGCTATTTAACTATATATTAATGAACCCTACAGTTGACAAGGCTATTTAACTATACATATATTAATGAACCCTACAGTTGACAAGGCTATTTAACTATATATTGATGAACCCTACAGTTGACAAGACTATTTAACTATATATTGATGAATCCTACAGTTGACAAGGCTATTTAACTATATATTAATGAACCCTACAGTTGACAAGGCTATTTAACTATATATTAATGAACCCTACAGTTGACAAGGCTATTTAACTATATAATGATGAACCCTACAGTTGACAAGGCTATTTAACTATATAATGATGAATCCTACAGTTGACAAGGCTATTTAACTATATATGATGAACCCTACAGTTGACAAGGCTATTTAACTATATAATGATGAACCCTACAGTTGACAAGGCTATTTAACTATATAAATGAACCCTACAGTTGACAAGGCTATTTAACTATATAATGATGAACCTACAGTTGACAAGGCTATTAACTATATAATGAATCCTACAGTTGACAAGGCTATTTAACTATATATTAATGAACCCTACAGTTGACAAGGCTATTAACTATATAATGATGAACCCTACAGTTGACAAGGCTATTTAACTATATATAATGAACCCTACAGTTGACAAGACTATTTAACTATATAATGATGAACCCTACAGTTGACAAGGCTATTTAACTATATAATGATGAACCCTACAGTTGACAAGACTATTTAACTATATAATGATGAACCCTACAGTTGACAAGACTATTTAACTATATAATGATGAACCCTACAGTTGACAATACTATTTAACTATATATTGATGAACCCTACAGTTGACAATACTATTTAACTATATATTAATGAACCCTACAGTTGACAATACTATTTAACTATATATTAATGAACCCTACAGTTGACAAGGCTATTTAACTATATATTATGAACCCTACAGTTGACAAGACTATTTAACTATATATAAGAACCTAAGTTCAACTATTTAACATATTAATGAACCCTACAGTTGACAAGACTATTTAACTATATACTGATGAACCCTACAGTTGACAATACTATTTAACTATATATTAATGAACCCTACAGTTGACAAGGCTATTTAACTATATATTAATGAACCCTACAGTTGACAAGGCTATTTAACTATATAATGATGAACCCTACAGTTGACAATACTATTTAACTATATAATGATGAACCCTACAGTTGACAATACTATTTAACTATATAATGATGAACCCTACAGTTGACAATACTATTTAACTATACATGTATATTGATGAACCCTACAGTTGACAATACTATTTAACTATGTATTGATGAACCCTACAGTTGACAATACTATTTAACTATGTATTGATGAACCCTACAGTTGACAATACTATTTAACTATATATTAATGAACCCTACAGTTCACAAGACTATTTAACTATATATTAATGAACCCTACAGTTGACAAGACTATTTAACTATATAATGATGAACCCTACAGTTCACAAGGCTATTTAACTATATATTAATGAACCCTACAGTTGACAATACTATTTAACTATGTATTGATGAACCCTACAGTTGACAAGGCTATTTAACTATGTATTGATGAACCCTACAGTTGACAATTGTGTTTTATACTATATACATTATTTTTAATTTTTAAAAAAGTTGTGCAATACAGTCAAACATGCTTAGTTTATACAAATTTATTTTAGCTTGATTGCCAAACAAGTTCTTATAACTTATATTAATCACCCTCGAGACCTCGTTCCTGATGGAATCCATCGCCACGAGGGAGAGAGAAGAGGCAACGTGGATTGTTAATGCCTTGCCTAAGGACACAATCGTAACGGCTCCAGCGGGGCTCGAACTCCTGATATTTCGCACCTGAAGCGAACACGCTATTACCACACCCATACATGTTTATTAACTTGGTACAGCATTGTAGTTGTGACTAGAAACTGACGGATATATTGCCCAGTGGTAACACGATGGACTGGTAATCCAGGGATCACAGGTTCGATCCCCCGTCTGACCCTAATGTAATTAAGTCTTTGAATTGGGACTTTAAGCCGAGGTCTCGTGTCGTTGCTGTACACCATGAACGTAAAAGAACCAGAGGAGATTCTGGAATGGGTGTCTGTCTGTATCAGTGCACTATCCTCCAAACACTAAAATGACTAATCTCTTCAGGAGGCGTCGCTCATATGGGCAACCGATAGCGACGAAAAATAAACGTAAAACACACATGGTAGTTGTGAAAAACCCACAGATGGCCCACATAACAGTTTCAAGTAATTGGGTAAATTAATAAAAGTAATGTGAAATCTTAAGACAATCGAATTTGAATAAGTGTTGTTGAATCTGATGTGCAGTCATGTGCTATGTATATACACCATGTTTAACTGTATTACACTAGATTTCCCTCATACACCACTTGTGTTAACAACATAGCATATACTGTTATTATACATGCAATATAAGTATATCGGTCCGCCTCGGTGGTCGAGTGTTTAAGGTCGCTGACTTGTATACCACTGTAACCTATCATCACTGATGGTCACGGGTTCGAGCCCCGCTCAGACCGTGTCTCATTTATATGAAAAGGTTGGCAGTTTCTTACAGAGGTTGGTGCACCAAAGTACTGGTTAACCGCTGGAGCCTGCCCAGGAAAGGTGTTGTTAGGTAATATGCCGGCGATATAGCCCAACATGGTGCTGATGCAGGCATAAAACCCGAAATATAACATAATATAAGTATACTAGATGATAATCTTCATAGAAAACTCAGTCTCTCATGCAGTTAGGCGGTGGCGACATTTAAATAAATTTACTAGTCAGTCAGTCCATCAGGAATGATGTCTCGAGAGCATTTAATCTAACGTTGTTAAAACATGTTTCGTAATCAAGCTAAAATAAAGTTGTATAAACAAATCTTAATAGTTTACGGTTGGTGGATTATTCACACAGCACAAGTGTAATCTCGAGTAATAATACATATTGACAAGTATACTAGAGGACATAGGAAACGTACACTTCGGATAAGTGTGTTTTTACATGAAAAAACAATATAACTATATACATAGATACATAGTTACCACAACAAACATTTTGGAATATTTTTAGTTGTTCAGTTTGTGTTTTCGTTTACATGTAATAATAATCATATAATGTAGGTGTGCGTTTTCTATGTCCTCTAGTATATAATGTAGGTGTGCGTTTTCTATGTCCTCTAGTATATAATGTAGGTGTCCGTTTTCTATGTCCTCTAGTATATAATGTAGGTGTGCGTTTTCTATGTCCTCTAGTATATAATGTAGATGTGCGTTTTCTATGTCCTCTAGTATATAATGTAGGTGTGCGTTTTCTATGTCCTCTAGTATATAATGTAGGTGTGCGTTTTCTATGTCCTCTAGTATATAATGTAGGTGTGCGTTTCTATGTCTCTAGTATTAAGTAGGTGTGTGTTTCTATGTCCTCTAGTATATAATGTAGGTGTGCGTTTTCTATGTCCTCTAGTATACAATGTAGGTGTGCGTTTTCTATGTCCTCTAGTATATAATGTAGGTGCGTTTTCTGTGTCCTCTAGTATATAATGTAGGTGTGCGTTTTCTATGTGCTCTAGTATATAATGTAGGTGTGCGTTTTCTATGTCCTCTAGTATATAATGTAGGTGTGCGTTTTCTATGTCCTCTAGTATATAATGTAGGTGTGCGTTTTCTATGTCCTCTAGTATATGTTCAGATATGGAGATATATATGGATATTGAGAACATAATTTACATATCACGTGTAGCATATTGCTTGACCTTTGAAACTGACACATTAATAATACATGCATCTAATTCACATGGGTTTTCCCCCCTAGTTTCTGTTTGTCTCTTCCTATATCAAAACGAAAGATTCCAACACAATCGTAAATTTCCGAACGTTTTTGTTGCATGTTTTATTTCCTTCTTGTGCTTAAACTCGCTTTACAGCATTAGAAAATATGTCATACTAAACAATACTTGTAAAGTAACAGAATATATGTGTGTATATAATTGTATGGAAGGAAAGGGATTCGAATAAGTCACTATGTAAGTTTTTCCCCAATCTTAACTGTGCTATTGCAACTATTCCTATGTTATGTACCATTCTTGAATACAATATTGTTTAAAGGAATCTAATTGTACAGTATCGTCGGGTTTCATGAACTTGGATTTCCGTGCACTTCCGTGTAACGTAATATTTCCGTGCACTTCCGTGTAACTCCGTGTAACGTAATATTTCCGTGTAACGTAATATTTCCGTGTAACGTAATATTTCCGTGCACTTCTGTGTAACGTAATATTTCCGTGCACCTCCGTATAACGTAATATTTCCGTGCACTTCCGTGTAACGTAATATTTCCGTGCACTTCCGTGTAGCGTAATATTTCCGTGCACTTCCGTGTAACGTAATATTTCCGTGCACTTCTGTGTAACGTAATATTTCCGTGCACTTCCGTGTAACGTAATATTTCCGTACACTTCCGTGTAACGTAATATTTCCGTGCACTTCCGTGTAGCGTAATATTTCCGTGCACTTCCGTGTAACGTAATATTTCCGTGCACTTCTGTGTAACGTAATATTTCCGTGCACTTCGGTGTAACGTAATATTTCCCTTTACTGGTTTAACAAACCGAATTACCATTTATGCATGAACATACATTAATTATTACCATTTATGCATGAACATACAACAAACTTATCAAACAGTTTAGAGGTAACGTGGTTTACTAATATTAAAGCAGTAGTTGGAACTAGTGGCAAAGGACGAAATAAATTAAGACAATATAGCCAGTTTAAGAGTGAATACAAGACAGGATCATATGTGCAAAATATAGCAATACCTAGAAACCACAGAAGCGCCTTAGCCAAATTCCGTTGTGGCGTCGCACCAATTAAGATTGAAACTGGTAGATATCAAGGATTACCACTGTATGCACGAACCTGTTTTCAATGTTCAAATACAATCGAGAGCGAAATACATGTATTGTTGAAATGTCCATTGTATGAGCATTTACGCACTGGACTTATATTATATGCGCAGTCTATTACTACATCATTCAACACGATTAGTTTCTCTGAACAGTTTGCTTATTTAATGTCTGATAAAGATATTGCTAAATTATGTGCCAAAACCTGCAATAGAATTTTAATGGAAAGACGTAATATTTTATATAAAACCTGAATCATGTATATAGAAATCAAACAGCTTTATTTATACTAAATAGCTATGTTACATGATGTAATAACCGCTGTATCTCAAAAGTCATGTTGACTGGTTTTACGCATTTTATATTTTGTTTTATATGCATTTAAATTTGTTTAAAAGTGTCAAATACACTGTCCGCCCGTCGGCGTCCGTCCGTCTATTCGCGTACCTATACCATTGTCCTAGCTATATATATGTGTAATGATCATGCATAAATGGTAATAATTAATGTATATTTACACACAAACTATAAACAAATAGTGGTGAGTGACAAGTATGTGGAGAAGGCAAATTATGCAATACAACATGATGATATAATGAAGTCGTATATATTTTTTTAGTTTTTCAGGTCCAATTATACTATCGTCGAATCGTCGAATTAGTCAATTTCACGTGCACTGACGTATTAAAGCCTAAGCTTTAGTTATTTTACAACGATTGCGAAGCAAGTTCTAACACCTTATATTAATCACCCTCGTTGGAGCGGATGAAAGCGTAAATGTGGTCATTCGTGTGGGAGGAAACCGGAGTACCCGGAGAAAACCCACCTGTCCAATCTGGCAATCACCGTACCATCTCACATACGTCGCAGTCCGAGGATCGAACCCGGGTTGCATTGGTGAGAAGCGAGCGCGCTAACCACTGCGCTAATCGGACATTCAATAGCGTATTTAATAGGCCTACTGGAAAGCATATTGGCAGAAACGTGTATATCTTCGGAATGTGACAGCCAATAGCGTATTTAATAGACCTACTGGCAGAAACGTGTATATCTTCGGAATGCGACAGCCAAGTTCGCGCATTATGCTCATCAGTCTTATTTTTATATTCGGCAGATATTCGACTAGATGAACCTGTGATTCTGGCAGAGCATTTGGACGACTCTGCGAGTGTGGTATAAAAATTGTAGTTGTGGGCAGTCACGTGACCGATCAACATGCAGCAGTTCGGCGCAATAATCTCTCAGAACCAAAGGTTGTTACTGTATGGAATAGGACTTACCATACTGTGCTATTATCTACTCATGGACGGTATCCTGTATTCAACCTTGCAGTCGATGGATCTAGTGAATCAGAAGCTGACGAAAGTGACGTCGTGGTCACCTTTTCATCCACTGTCCGTGAAATTGATAATGACGGACCCATCAACGCACTACATATTGACACCATTATCGGAACACTTTAACAGCGATACAAACTTTAGTAAAACGTTTTATTTCATAACGCCTAACATGATTACTTTCACGCATCTAATCGTATCCTTTATTGCTGCTAAATTTGTTTTCTCCGCTTCTCTACAAAACAGACGCATAGGAGTTTTAATTTACCAATTTCGATCGTTTTTGGATGCATTCGATGGGACGATATACAGGAGTCATGCGTCATATACGGGATATAAATCAGATCATAGCAGGTTTGGATTCTGGTTTGACAGCGTCTCTGATATCATTGGTGGGTTCGCTTTATTGTGTTCAGTATTGTTCTTCTTGTGGTGGAAATGTCCGCCAGAAATGATGATACCCATGACGTCACTTCCGTGGAAACCTGACGATACATGCGATTCGAAAGTAGACCTAATCACAGAGAAACCCATCAACAGATCTCATTTAGGATTTGGCAAACAGTTTATATTTTGGAGATGCTTTTGTGTAGGTCTTCAAACCGGTGTGGCGTCAGCAATATGGGACCAACTTACAATGCAGTTTGAAAAGGTTTTCATGGTGAAATTAGAAGACCCGGATCTAGTCGTAAGTTTCCGTACACTATTGGGTCAGAAGAACAGTATGGTATTTACTTAACCCATTCAACACCAAGTAACTGACATGGACTGGTCCATGATATTTTTAGACCAATAAATTAATAACAAAATTACATTTGGATCAGTTCATTTATCAAAATGTGTAATTTATTTTTCTAAAAATAGTTATATTACTTGAAAAAAAGTGCAGATCCTGATGAGACGGCTCGTCACGAGCCGGCTCATCTGGATCTACACTTTTTTGTAAGCCAATTTAGAGGTATGTGGTGTTGAAAGGGTTAAGATAAATGGTGGCCTGGATCACAATAGCTGAGTTACGCCCCCCACTAACAAGGCTTCAATAAAATCAATGAATAACGAACGGATTCACCTTAACATTTGAACAGAGTTTTTTTAGATTACCCTCTAAATACGACAGTCTCTCCGACACCAGTCTAGTGGTTAACACGTTGGACTGCGAATTCAGGGATCGCAGGTTCGGTCTCCCGTCTCGCACTAGTATTATTAACAGTCTCTCAGATGAGCCTTAAACCGAGGTCTCGTGTCGGTGCTTTATACAGTGTAAGTAAAAGAACTAGAGGATACTCTGGGAAAGGGTATCTGTATGTATCATTGCACTATCCTCCAAAATCTAAATTGACAAATCTCTTCAGGAGGCGTCGCTCATATGGGCAACCGGTAGCGACGATAAATAAACATAAAACACACACAAATTGTACATTTGTATATGTTATATCATTGTTTGAAATAAACTATGTTTAAATGTTTAACCTAAGTAATAGATGCATAAAGTACCCATGATCCGTTTACGAAGAATTTGTTGTAGTTGAATTTACTATCTTTCCAGGGTTCATTCACACATACACCAAGATACGAATTTGCACAGAAACTTGGACTTTTATCCATAGGCGATCGAACGTCTTTACATTTCTAGACCACGGTTTATATTTCAGCATATTCAATCTGTAGCTCTGCATTCCGCCAGTACATGGTTGATATTTTGGCTATGGCGAATATTGAATGGACAGTCAATAGAGCAGATGATACTGTTAGCCATTTTTACAGACAAAGTCTGGGTATGTAAAATCTGCAAAATATGTTCAATATGTCAACATTTATTTATAAAGTTATAGACTTTATTTATTTTACAACAATTGCGAAAATAGTTGAAGTGAACAACTTATGAGTTATGCTAATCGCTCTCGGTTGCGCGTATATGATGTGGTTAGGCGTCCGCCTACGGAGTGGGAGGTCGAAAGTTCAAACCTCGTCAGGGATTCGTTCTGCTATGGCCGGTTGGTGAGCCGCCAGCTAGTTAAATAATGGTTACCGATTGCCTACCAGCCTGGCGCCGTGCATACACCCATAGGATAGTACTGATGTTCAAAAAAGGTGTCTCATAATTATTGGCCCTTTAAATAAGTATAAATCAAACATTTTACTTTTATATGGTCATTCGTGAGCGAGGAAACGTGAGTAGACAGAGAAAATCCACCGGTTCGATTTAGCGACCACCGTATAATTTCACGTACTTCCCGGTACGAGGATCGAACCCGCGTCGGACAGCCATTCTAAAGATTAAAGTTACAAATAATTATTTGGTGGATATATCGTCGTTAACTACATGTGTCTGGCATTATAATGCAATACGTAAACGAACCAGATACCTTGGAATGTGTCTGTCTGTATCCACCATCATATCCAGGTTGTATTACACGTGTGTACATACACGAACATATCTGATGGCTGTATTAAACTAAATACAGGCAGCGTTATGTGATCATCAATTATAATACACTGCTTGTATTTACCAGTAATCCTAATATAGACGGATATGTAGTCCAGTGGTTAACACGATGGACTTGTAATCCAGGGATCGCAGGTTCGATCCCCCGTCTGACTTTAATAAAATTAACAGTCTTTCTTTCAGATGGGACTTTAAACCGAAGTCTCGTGTCGGTGCTGTACACTGTGCACGTAAAAGAACCAGAGGAGACTCTGGAATGTGTCTCTGTCTGTATCATTGCACTATCCTCCAAATATCTAAAATGATTAATCTCTTCAGGTGTCGCTCATATAGACAACCGGTAGCGTCGTTATATAAACTTAAAAACACTTTGTAGTAAAAGTATAATAAAATAATACTTAATTATACCATTAAAAACGCCCGCCTTTACCAAATACAATGCCCATGGGGCCCTAATAAGGAACATTACTTTTTAGATTAATCATATTTTATTTTGCTCTATTATGACACAGAATCTACATACAATATATGCAAAGAATCTACATACAATATATGCAAAGAAAGCAAAAATGGATGGAGCCACAAGTTCATACAACATTAGAGACGGCTCTTCCCAAATAAGATAGAGGGGATGGGAGGGAGGGGGAGGGAGAGAGCATTACTGTATGCTCGTGATGACATCTCGTGTGAAAATCGCGGTAGACCAGTGTCGTCCCTTCGGCTATATATGTTGTTATCGCAGCCGCCATACATACTGTTAATGTAGAATGTGGTTTGGGTGTACATCTGTACTTGTATCGCATTGTGATAGTGCTGATAGCATCGAGATAATAGAAGGGAAATGTATGCACTTAAATATAAATGTCTAGAGTGTAAACACTTTCGTCATGAGCATAACTATCCTTCAACTAGACACTCCTCAGCGAGATAAATGTACTCGTCAACCGCCACTGACTACATATATATTCAAACACAAGCATGTGTCTGGTTAGGTAAAATCTTTATCTCAACCAGCCGATCAGAATATAGTATCAACCACGAATAATATCAACCACGCATAACGCGCCTTCATCACTTGCGCTGCCCAGGGTTAGGGTCAAAACGCGTGGTTGATGTCATTATTCAGTTGGGTGGTTGAGTAAAAAGGCTTACCGTCTGGTTAGTTACATACATTGTCCAGAGCACATGGTTCACCGGAGGCGAGGGTAAATAAGCTCAATCATCTACTATGCCATAGATGATTGGGATGGGAGCAAATGACGCCCAGTGTTAGGTGTTATGCAGTGTTATGCAGAACACAAATTTAGTCGATGTTTGAGCATGGTTAACCCATTTCATTCTGGATACATTTAAAGGCTTTGCAAGCAACATAGATCCAGATCAGCCGCAGCGTGACACTGCATGCTGATCAGGATCTATGTTGTTTGCTACATAGCCAAGCGTCTTACCAACGCCTGTTCCCAGGCTATAGAATATACGAGGGATGTTCAAAAAGTACTGCAAGTATAGCGAACTATCCAAGTGTTCTATATATATAGCCTGGGAAGAGGCGTTTGTATATGTCGCTCAGAAACGATAAAATTCCAATAAATTTAAACCGTCGTATACGCGAATTTGTTTATCAACACACGAAATATAAAAACACGCACAGTGCGCATGCGTGAAACAACAGAGGATGTAGAAAACAGCGTATATATTTTGAACATGAAATACTATCTATCTATCTATCTATCTATCTATCTATCTATCTATCTATCTATCTATCTATCTATCTATCTATCTATCTATCTATCTATCTATCTATCTATCTATCTATCTATCTATCTATCTATCTATCTATCTATCTATCTATCTATCTATATATCTATCTATCTATCTAATCTATCTATCTAGTCTGTCTGTCTGTCTGTCTGTCTGTCTGTCTGTCTGTCTGTCTGTCTGTCTGTCTGTCTGTCTGTCTGTCTATCTATCTATCTATCTATCTATCTATCTATCTATCTATCTATCTATCTATCTATCTATCTATCTATCTATCTATCTATCTATCTATCTATCTATCTATCTATCTATCTATCTATCATCTATCTATCTATCTATCTCTATCTATCTATCTATCTATCTATCTATCTGTCTATCTATCTATCTATCTATCTATCTATCTATCTATCTATCTATCTATCTATCTATCTATATCTATCTATCTATCTATCTATCTATCTATATATCTATCTATCTATCTATCTATCTATCTATCTATCTATCTATCTATCTATCTATCTATCTATCTATCTATCTATCTATCTATCTATCTATCTATCTATCTATCTATCTATCTATCTATCTATCTATCTATCTATCTATCTATCTATCTATCTATCTATCTATCTATCTATCTATC
>CM026391.1:71591297-71629669 GCA_014843695.1 Archivesica marissinica
TATCTATCGATCGATCTATCTATCTATCGATCGATCTATCTATCTATCTATCGATCTATCTATCTATCTATCGATCTATCTATCTATCTATCGATCTATCTATCTATCGATCTATCTATCTATCTATCTATCTATCTATCTATCTATCTATCGATCTATCTATCTATCTATCTATCTATCTATCTATCTATCTATCTATCTATCTATCTATCTATCTATCTATCTATCTATCTATCGATCTATCTATCTATCGATCTATCTATCTATCGATCTATCGATCTATCTATCTATCTATCTATCTATCTATATCTATCTATCTATCTATCTATCTATCTATCTATCTATCTATCTATCTATCTATCTGTCTGTCTATCTATCTATCTGTCTATCTGTCTGTCTGTCTGTCTATCGATCTATCGATCTATCGATCTATCGATCTATCTATCTATCGATCTATCTATCTATCTATCTATCTATCGATCTATCTATCTATCGATCTATCGATCTATCTATCTATCGATCTATCGATCTATCTATCTATCGATCTATCGATCTATCTATCTATCGATCTATCGATCTATCTATCTATCGATCTATCGATCTATCTATCTATCGATCTATCTATCTATCTATCTATCGATCTATCGATCTATCTATCTATCGATCTATCTATCTATCGATCTATCGATCTATCTATCTATCGATCTATCTATCTATCGATCTATCTATCTATCTATCTATCGATCTATCTATCTATCTATCGATCTATCTATCTATCGATCTATCGATCTATCTATCGATCTATCTATCTATCGATCGATCTATCGATCTATCTATCTATCGATCTATCTATCTATCGATCTATCTATCTATCGATCTATCGATCGATCTATCGATCTATCGATCTATCGATCTATCTATCGATCTATCGATCTATCTATCGATCTATCGATCTATCGTGTTGAACCCCTCGCGGGGGTGTAGAACTGTCCCTAAACGACTTAACTAATAGAGGTATGAATCAACATATCAAGTAATTTAATTTAAAAAGACAATGTGGGACAAATGGGGTCGATGCATTCTGAATGTAAACAAGTGCAGACGATGCGTTCCGATCGACTCGGAAAGTCCTACTTTCTGTTTCGAGTATGTTTTATCGCAAAAAAACAGTTTACCAAATGAACATAAGCACACAAAGTATAATGTTAGAATGTGTAGCAGCATTGCTACCCATACGTGAAAATTGTAAATAAATTCAAATATATTTTATATCATACGATGTAATGCTGCTTTAATTATACCGTTTTGAGATTCTGATAGTCTGGGTGCCAGTCTGTCGAGTTTTCACTTTTTAGCTTCTGGCAAAATGACATTGATATTATCAAGCACTCAATACGGCCCAATTAATAGTCTCGGTGTTAAAAATATATTTATTTTGCTGACCAGGCAAAATATATCGACGCCTGTTCCCAGGCTAAGGTTCCGATAATATCGACGTGTTGCCAGAAGTAAATTAGTGAGATGATGATGTACGTTTATTTACCCTCGCCACCGGTAAACCATATGGGCGAGCGTTTTAAGATGATTATTCTCTGTGATGCTTATGATGACATCCTCAGATGGCTCCTTCCTTCTTTCTGTGCCAGGGTGACAAGTCCTGGTCTGTATGCGATCCTTTTTAGGGCCACATCCTCCACGATTAGTCGGCTCACAGCAGCAAAATGGTTCTGTTGTTCCGTCGTTGTCGCATCCGGGGTCGAGGTCGCATCCCTCCGTCTCCAACTGCTCGCCCGTTGTTGGAGACAGATAAAAGAGTTCGAGTGCGCCATCCACGCGAAACGACTGCCGTCTTCTCCTACCCAGTCACTCGTCGCCTCTTCAACGCCCCAGTGTTAGCTGTCGTTGATCTAGGTTAGTGTAAGACACTCAAAAAGAGTCGATGCGGGTCCTCGTCTGTATGCGTCAGCGGTGTGGATTGGTCACTTCGGAACAGGTGATCCAATTTCCTGCTGTGAGCTGTGCCTTGTTCCCGACATGCACAGTGTGGAGGTACGAACAAGAAATTAATGAGAGAGACAATCGACAGACTAGGAACCCAGGCTACTGTACCTGTATACTTACTAGAGCGTATCTGTGTGTTTTACGTTTATTTATCGTCGCTACTGGTTGTCCATATGAGCGACGCCTCCTGAAGAGATTAGTCATTTTAGATTTTGGCGGATAGATCTGAACATATCTGCTCAGACTGGTTCAGTATATTGTTGGTGTTTTGTGTTTTTTCAGGAGTTTTTGAGACTGGTGCAATATACAGGTTTCGTCGTGCTTGGAGTATTAGCAGCATCTAGTTACTACCATGTAACGCAGGTACACATCTCTAGTACAATATAGCCGTTTTATTCCTGCTATTAGGCATTGTTCATGTCACTAGTTACTACCATGTAACGCAGGTACATATCTCTAGTACAATATAGCCGTTTTATTCCTGCTATTAAGCATTGTTCATGTCACTAGTTACTACCATGTAACGCAGGTACACATCTTTAGTACAATATAGCCGTTTTATTCATGCTATTGAGGATTGTTCATGTCACTAGTTACTACCATGTAACGCAGGTACACATCTCTAGTACAATATAGCCGTTTTATTCCTGCTATTAAGCATTGTTCATGTCATTAGTTACTACCATGTAACGCAGGTACATATCTCTAGTACAATATAGCCGTTTTATTCCTGCTATTAAGCATTGTTCATGTCACTAGTTACTACCATGTAACGCAGGTACACATCTCTAGTACAATATAGCCGTTTTATTCATGCTATTAAGCATTGTTCATGTCACTAGTTACTACCATGTAACGCAGGTACACATCTCTAGTACAATATAGCCGTTTTATTCATGCTATTAAGCATTGTTCATGTCACTAGTTACTACCATGTAACGCAGGTACACATCTCTAGTACAATATAGCCGTTTTATTCATGCTATTAAGCATTGTTCATGTCACTAGTTACTACCATGTAACGCAGGTACACATCTCTAGTACATTATAGCCGTTTTATTCATGCTATTAAGCATTGTTCATGTCACTAGTTACTACCATGTAACGCAGGTACACATCTCTAGTACAATATAGCCGTTTTATTCATGCTATTAAGCATTGTTCATGTCACTAGTTACTACCATGTAACGCAGGTACACATCTCTAGTACAATATAGCCGTTTTATTCATGCTATTAAGCATTGTTCATGTCACTAGTTACTACCATGTAACGCAGGTACACATCTCTAGTACAATATAGCCGTTTTATTCATGCTATTAAGCATTGTTCATGTCACTAGTTACTACCATGTAACGCAGGTACACATCTCTAGTACAATATAGCCGTTTTATTCATGCTATTAAGCATTGTTCATGTCACTAGTTACTACCATGTAACGCAGGTACACATTGTTCATGTCACTAGTTACTACCATGTAACGCAGGTACACATTGTTCATGTCACTAGTTACTACCATGTAGTCCGCCTCCGTGGTCGAGTGGTTACGGTCGCTGACTTGTATACCACTGTAACCTATCATCACTGATGGTCACGGGTTCGAGCCCCGCTCAGGCCGTGTCTCATTTATATGAGAAAGTTGGCAGTTTCTTACGGAGGTTGGTGCACCCAAGTACTGGTTAACCGCTGGAGCCTGCCCAGGAAAGGTATTGTTAGGTAAACTGCCCGCCGGCGATATAGCCCGAAATGGTGCTGATGCAGGCGTAAAACCCGAAATATAACATAACATAACTACCATGTAACGCAGGTACACATTGTTCATGTCACTAGTTACTACCATGTAACGCAGGTACACATTGTTCATGTCACTAGTTACTACCATGTAACGCAGGTACACATTGTTCATGTCACTAGTTACTACCATGTAACGCAGGTACACATTGTTCATGTCACTAGTTACTACCATGTAACGCAGGTACACATTGTTCATGTCACTAGTTACTACCATGTAACGCAGGTACACATTGTTCATGTCACTAGTTACTACCATGTAACGCAGGTACACATTGTTCATGTCACTAGTTACTACCATGTAACGCAGGTACACATTGTTCATGTCACTAGTTACTACCATGTAACGCAGGTACACATTGTTCATGTCACTAGTTACTACCATGTAACGCAGGTACACATCTCTAGTACAATATAGCCGTTTTATTCATGCTATTAAACATTGTTCATGTCACTAGTTACTACCATGTAACGCAGGTACACATCTCTAGTACAATATAGCCGTTTTATTCATGCTATTAAGCATTGTTCATGTCACTAGTTACTACCATGTAACGCAGGTACACATCTCTAGTACAATATAGCCGTTTTATTCATGCTATTAAGCATTGTTCATGTCACTAGTTACTACCATGTAACGCAGGTACATATCTCTAGTACAATATAGCCGTTTTATTCATGCTATTAAGCATTGTTCATGTCACTAGTTACTACCATGTAACGCAGGTACACATCTCTCGTACAATATAGCCGTTTTATTCCTGCTATTAAGCATTGTTCATGTCACTAGTTACTACCATGTAACGCAGGTACACATCTCTAGTACAATATAGCCGTTTTATTCCTGCTATTAAGCATTGTTCATGTCACTAGTTACTACCATGTAACCACTAGTTACTAGTTGTATGTATAGGATATAAGCCGAAAACGATGCAATATGTAAATATTTTAAAATATTAGTGCCATTATTTTACATATTGGATCCGTTTGAGGCTTATATCTTACTAACACACGCTTATATAACAAGATCTTGCTAATTAAAATTGTTAATTTCGTACATTTACGCAAGGGTTTATTATAATACTCTGGGATTTTGAAAGCAGTCGAATATTAATAATAATAGACTGCAAGTACAAAGGTATGACGTTGTGGAAGTCGTGATAGCGCAGTGGATAGGCGTTCGCTCCAGGTGCGAAAGGTCCGGAGTTCAAGCCCCACTGGAGCCGTTACGATTGTGCCCTTAGGCAAGGCATATAAATTCCACATTGCCTCTTCTCTCTCCCTCGTGGCGATGGATTCCATCAGGAATGAGGTCTCGAGAGTGATTTATATAAGTTGAAATAACTTGTTTCGCAATCGAGCTAAAATAAATTTGTATAAACTAGGTATGACGTCACGACAGTGTTTTAAATGAAAATATCATCAGTATTTATTTATCGGCTGATTTTCATAATTCTATTTATAAGTTCAATATCTTGTTTAGCTATTTGATAAAGGAAGTTTCAGAATGTTGCAATATTTTCTTTAACCCTTTCAAAAACACAGACCTCTAAATAGGCTTACAAAAAGTGTAGATCCAGATGAGCCGGCTCGTGACGAGATGTCTCGTCAGGATTTGCACTTTTTGCCAGTGTACTATTTTTAGACAAAATTACCCATTTTGATAAATGAACTGGTCCAAATGTAATTTTCTTATTAATGTATTGATCTAAAAATATCATGGACCAGTCCCATGTCAGTTACTTGGTGTTGAATGGTTAACACATTTAATTGTGAGAAATCCTGAAAGATACGGTTGTAGTTAGTGTATTCATAAAACCTTCACTCGGGGGTAGTCGGGGATTTTGGGGGTGTCATTCGACAGCCACAAATTCCTTATAATAAAACATTGCAAAATGTATCAATCATGAACTATTTATCTTTTAAATGGTCCGCCACCGTGGTCGAGCGGTTAAAGTCGCTGACTTGTATACCACTGTAACCTATCATCTGACTGATGGTCACGGGTTCAAGCCCCGCTCAGACCGTGTCTCATTTATATGAAAAATGTGGCAGTTTCTTACGGAGGTTGGTGCACCCAAGTAACCGTTGAAGACTGCCCAGGAATAGTGTTGTTAGGTAAACTGCCCGTCGGCGATATAGCCCAAAATGGTGCTGATAGCCTGATACAGGCGTAAAACCCGAAATATAAACAAATAAATCTTTTAAATGTAAACAATCCAAGTAATGTAACGCACCAAATTAATATTTCCATCTGTAGTAATTTTTATTTTTGTTTTATACTTTCAGATACGGGCAAGTTTGCAATTAGACATGTGATGTATAATACAGCAATCGATGAACCAGAACTTGCAATGCAATGCCAATCAAAAACATTTATCAAGGGAGCGTGCCTACCTACCTCCCCTCACCCCTCCGTCCTAGCTACCAATACTGGAGCTACACCTGTTGTATACCAGTCGATGGGAAACTATTTAGTATTTTATCATCTTTATCATCTGCAACAATATCGGTATAAGGGTGCAACATCTACTGCATCGCCTATCATCTGCAACAATATCGGTATAAGGGTGCAACATCTACTGCATCGCCTATCATCTGCAACAATATCGGTATAAGGGTGCAACATCTACTGCATCGCCTATCATCTGCAACAATATCGGTATAAGGGTGCAACATCTACTGCATCGCCTATCATCTGCAACAATATTGGTATAAGGGTGCAATATTTACTGCATCCCCAATCATCTGCAATAATATTTGTATACAGGTGCAATATTTACTGCATCATCTATCATCTGCAACAATAGGTCATTTTCTGCAACCGTATGTCATTTTCTACAGCAACAGACAATCTTCTGCAGCGGCAGGTAGTCTTCTGCAGCAGCATGTTATCTTCTGCAGCAGCATGTTATCTTCTGCAGCAGAATGTTATCTTCTGCAGCAGAATGTTATCTTCTGCAGCAGCATGTTATCTTCTGCAGCAGAATGTTATCTTCTGCAGCAGCATGTTATCTTCTGCAGCAGAATGTTATCTTCTGCAGCAGAATGTTATCTTCTGCAGCAGTATGTTATCTTCTGCAGCAGCATATCATCCTCTGCAGCACAGGGATTCGGCACGTGTGGGGGTACTAGTATATATATTTAAGTACTTAAATATATATACTAGTACCCCCCAAACGTACCGAATCCCTGTGCTCTGCAGCAGCAGGTTGGGGAGGGATTTACTATCCCTTGTCCTCTACAACAATAGAGAGTGTGGCAGGAGGATGCTTAAGTCATCTGTTGTATACATCACAAGACCTGGGGATGTTTATACTTTGATAAAACAAATATAATTGTAGTTTATTGCTGTACTATACCTAGTGAATGACATATTTGACTTGAGGCTAATATTTCAATGTTGTATAAAACGTCTCCTTTTTTTATAGTATGCATAGATTTAGTTTTAAACTAAACTAGCTATAATTAAATTTATGTCAAATTGAGATATAAGATTTTCAATTAAGATGACTTCTACAAAATCTTTTTGCGGGTTATGATTTTCTTGATGCGGGTTATTATTTTCACTATTTTTGGGCTTGATAGAAAAATGTAGCAGGAGTGTATGTAGAGATGTTTATCATGCTGCAAAGATGGTTTTTATGTGCATTTATGTCTTGCCATCAGACCGCCTTCGTGGTCGAGTGGTTACGGTCGCTGACTTGTATACCACTGTAACCTATCATCACTGGTTCGAGCCCCGCTCAGGCCGCGTCTCATTTATATGAAAAAGTTGGCAGTTTCTTACGGAGGTTGGTGCACCCAAGTACTGGTTAACCGCTGGAGCCTGCCCAGGAAAGGTGTTGCTAGGTAAACTGCCCGCCGGCGATATAGCCCGAAATGGTGCTGATGCAGGCGTAAAACCCGAAATATAGCATAAATATAACATTGATGCGGGTTATTATTTTCACTATTTTTGGGCTTGATAGAAAAACGTGGCAGGAGTGTATGTAGAGATGTTTATCATGCAGTAAAGATGGTTTTCATGTGCATTTACGTCTTGCCATCAAACCTCCGGTACAGATTGTATCTGCTGTTCCCATTTGTTCCCAATTGTTATGCACTTTCAGACAATTTTGATGCATTTTGGGTATTCATCCTAGTGATACCCTTTAGTTTAGTTTATACAAATTTATTTTAGCTCGATTGCGAAACAAGTTCTTACAACTTATATTAATCACTATCGAGACCTCATTCCTGATGGAATCCATCGCCACGAGGGAGAGAGAAGAGGCAATGTGGAATTTATATGCCTTGCCTAAGGGCACAATCGTAACGGCTCCAGTGGGGCTTGAACTCCGGACCTTTCGCACCTGGAGCGAACGCCTATCCACTGCGCTATCACGACTTCCACAACGTCATACCTTTGTACTTGCAGTCTATTATTATTAATATTCGACTGCTTTCAAAATTCCAATATAATTGCATCGTATTGTGTATTTTAAACCTATTTTGTTGAAATTTATTATATAGATCTATAACCATTTATAGTTTATACAAATTTATTTTAGCTCATTTGCGAAACAAGTTCTTACAACTCATATTAATCACTCTCGAGACCTCATTCCTTATGGAATCCATCGCCACGTGGGAAAGAGAAGAGGCAACGTGGAATTTAAATGCCTTGTCCAAGGGCACAATCGTAACTGGGGCTCCATTGTGGCTCGAACTACGGGTCTTTCCCTCCTTTCATCGGGACTGAGGTTTCGAGAGTGATTAATGTAAGTTGTCAGAACTTGTTTCGCAATCGAGATAGAATAAATTTGTATAAACTACATGTATGCAACTTGTGTTTCTCATGTACATTATGCATGTCTCTACGTGTCTCTCTCATTCTCATTATGCATGCTTAATAGTGCCTTCTCTCATTTATATTTTTGCATACTACACGTGTAGTGTACATGTGCTCAGTCTTTATGCAATTGTGTTTCCAATATTGATAGAGATAAATAAAATGTTCTACATTGTATAACTCAAACTTTTCATTTCTTCTTTTGAAATATCCACAGCCGTTACTTGACCCACCCACCCCCCCCACCCACATATCAATAGCAACTGTTGTAGAAGTCGTGATAGCGCAGTGGTAACGCGTTCGCATCAGGTGCGAAAGGTCCAGAGTTCGAGCCCCGCTGGAGCCGTTACGTCTGTGCCCTTATGCAAGGCATTTAAATTCCACATGGCCTCCTCTCTCCTTCATGGCGATGGATTCCATCAGGAATGAGATCTCGAGAGTGATTAATATATTATTAAGTTGAAATAACTTGTTTCGCAATCGAGCTAAAATAAATGTGTATAAACTAATAGCAATTTATTGTGCAAGACCTAGATCGAGGTTTCTTTTGGTTGTTGTCTCAACAGTTCTAGAATAGAATACTTCATGTACATTTTTTTTATCTAATTAACATTAGCCAGGGTTCCAGTCTGTCGAATTTTTACTTCTGGCAAATCCACATTTGTCCCATCTGAAAGACTGTTAATTTTATTAGGGTCAGACGGGGAATCGAACCTGCAATCCCTGGATTACCAGTCCAGTGTGTTACCATTGGAATACAGGTCCGTCTACTACTACATGTGTAACATACCTAAGGACATTGTTCACCTTTCATCAAATGAAAAAAACATCGAGCCAAGCAAAGTATGAACTGAGATTTCCTGACCTTACATATTAACCCATTCAACACCAAGTAACTGACATGGACTGGTCCGTGATCTTTTTAGACAAATCAAGTAATAAGAAAATTACATTTGGACCAGTTCATTTATCAAAATGGGTAATTTTGTCTTTTTGCCGACCAGGCTTGGTGTCGTTGGTCGGGTCTACGGTTCTTGTGTAGTATTATATGTATGTGTATGTCAGTTGGGGAACTCGCTTGTTGTGAGGTACCGGGGCGGGTCGGGCTATAATTAAAAGATCCAATTCACAATTTAAATTTTACGAAAAGTTTAATTCTTATTTATTTAACCTGGTTCAGATTCTGGATTAGCATAATGCAGCCAGAATATCGGTGTATATATTAGCTAGTGCTGGATTCGAACGCCCACCTATTCAGGTTGGGCAGCCACTGGATGAATTTTTAATCGTCATAGACCAAGAATGCCCATGACACGTTTAGTATTATCCAAATATGCAACAGAACAAACAATTAATGTTTATACTGCTTGACACTAATCTCCTGTCATCATATTGCACAGACGAGTAATATAGATGTTGCATAATAACTATCTAGTGAATGGCAGTAATTATCTGTGTAAAGATATGAAGTATTTGATGTGCTTAATTGTAACGAACAAAATTTCTGAATTATAAACTCTTCGAAATTTAGTAAGGTTGAAAACGGTTACTTATTAGTTATGAAATTGAAGTATCTATAAATAAATTGACTCCCTTATTGTATATACGGTACAAAATGTACATCTAATAGGAATGAACAGGCTATCAATTTGAGCTTGATAGCATTTTACCCTTCCCTTTGGTGGTCTCTTAATACAAGTTTGACTGTACCTCCTATGGTCAACACTTCAAGACAACCAACTCCATATTACTGGCAAAAAGTGTAGATCCTGATGAGACGCCTCGTCACGAGCCGGCTCATCTGGATCGACACTTTTTGTAAGCCTATTTAGAGGTATGTAGTGTTGAAAAGGTTACTAATTCACAAATCAACTAGGTAATTCAGTGGTTCGACGATCAATATTGGCAATAATGATATCTGATACACGTGAATACTCCAGTGCTTGAAAGTTATTAAATATTTAAGAGGAATTCGTAAATTGAAACATTAAAAAAAAATGTTAACCCAATCGTGCATAGACATGCATGCTTCTATCCTACTGTATCAGCATGCATCATATAACTGCATAATACATGGATGAGCAATCAACTTAGTCAGGCCTGAATTGTGTCAAGGCCTGCGATTTTTGAAATCACAAAAGTTAGCGTGCAACGAAGACGATTCGAAATGACAAAACTAATCTTAGCGCGTGGCGAACAATAAACTTGAAGTTTCTGCAGCGTGTGTGTTTTACGTTTATTTATCGTCGCTACCGGTTGCCCATATGAGCGACGCCTCCTGAAGAGATTAGTTATTTTAGATGTTGGAGGACAGTGCATGATACAGACAGAGACCCATTCCAGAGTCTCCTCTGGTTCTTTTACGTGCACAGTGTAAAGCACCGACACGAGACCTCGGTTTAACGTCCTATCTGAAAGACTGTTAATTTTATTAGGGTCAGACGGGGGATCGAACCTGCGATCCATGGATTACCAGTGTTTCTGCAGCTGCCGCCACTTTCAGACGAGCAGACATGTAGATTCTCAAACATTCTTGCATACAAGCCATTCATAAGTCTTGTGTGTTTTACGTTTATTTATCGTCGCTACCGGTTGCCCATATGAGCGACGCCTCCTGAAGATATTAGTCATTTTACAGCGGTTACAGATGAGTTGGTATGTGTATAACAGATGCTACAGATGAGATGTACTTGTATAACTGCTACATTTACAAAAGTATTGATCAGACAAAATATTAGTTTGGTTATATTATACAACGATTGATAACCATATTGCATTTCCATATAGGACTGTTCTCCTTATATGTACTATATACGCAAAATAACAAATAAAATATGATTAAACTAAATGAGAGACATTAGTCAGTTACTTCCCCCTGATTACTCATGAAAGTAGATTTGGTCCTCTTTATCGTTGTTTCCTTTGCATCACATGATCTGTTTTCATTAGTTTTCTTATCTTATAATTATTAAATTACTAAATCGCGACAGATATCCTACAGCATATCCAATGTATACTTTACTGTAAAAAATTGATTATAAATTAATTAACATGCTTTTGATAAAATCACATTTATCATACCGCAACATCTGGTTAGGGAACACCAATAAAAACAAAGGCTTTCAACTAAAAGGACCAATACATATTTCGGGATAAATCAGAATTTATCTGTCAAGAGGTAATCGAAAACCCAATAATGTCTCTCGTTGGTATTACATATATCTATCTATATTTTATTGGCGAGGGCCCATTCAATAATGTGATTTGCATGTGTGGCCCGAACCCTTTTCAATCAGTCTGTATAGCAACCTGTGCTAAACAGTCATTTTCTGTGATTCCCTTGGCTGGTTGCTTAAGACAGGTTTGACTGTGTATTGAAGAGGCAATACAATATGTTTAAGTTCAGTTTATACACATTTATTTTAGCTCGATTGCGAAACAAGTTATTTCAACTTATATTAATCACTCTCGAGACCTCATTCCTGATGGAATCCATCGCCACGAGGGAGAGAGAAGAGGCAACGTGGAATATAAATGCCTTGCCTAAGGACACAATCGTAACGGCTTTTAAGCCATGTCTTATTGGCAGATAAAAACATGTTTTGAATGTACTTCGAAATTGTACATGACAAATTTCTAAACAATCTTATCTTGGTCATAAACATTTACGATCCTTATGTATATTTATATGACATCACCAACTTTAGGAACATAAAAGAAATGTTGTAACTGTGCTAAGTATCTGCAATATTGAACGATAATATTATACAAATGATGCATAATTACTTCTCGTGATGGAACACGTTTATACAGCAGCTTGAAGCCTGTAACAGGTTTATATCGTAGCTTGCTTTTCTATAGTATACAGGTATATGTGTTATACAGTCAAACCGGTCTAGTTGTCACCCTAAGGCCTTTGGAGGGGGACCTTGTCATTGTGTTAAACTGCCTTAAAAATGGATGCATGATAAATCCACTACCAATGCAATATAACTCTACAACAAAAACCACCTTTCTCCAAAGATAAATCCACTACCAATGTAGAGTTAAATTGCATTGGTTGTGGATTTATCTTTGGAGAAAGGTGGTTTTTGTTGTAGAAGATTGGTTTTTAGCACAGGTTATTAGCCTTTAGCACACTGTAGGCAATATGAGCAGATAACAAATGTGTAATATTTTTCAGTGGAAGTCGTGATAGCACAGTGGTAGCGCTTTCGCTTCATGTGCGAAAGGCCCGGAGTTTGCTTCCCGCTGGAGCCGGTATGAGTGTGCCCTTAGGCAAGCATTTAAATTCCACATTGGGTACCTGGTTACCAGCTTATTTAACACAGGTTGACTGCTTAATAGAGGTAGCTGCTAACACTGTAACCAATAACTGGGCAGATGCAGCATTAAATCCATGCACTCGTTCCGTACAAGTGAACGTAACAACGTCATACAGGTACAGAGTAACAGAACACCCAAACTATATTGTATAACCTTTATAGACTTTATTGTCATCCCAATCTTGAACAAACAAGTTCATGGTACATTAAAACAGACAGACACCATTGATGGTATAACTATGTAATAATAACGCTCCTATATAGACGCCATTGACGGCTTACGTACGTCATACATTATATGTATCAGTGCTCATCCTAGGACAGAATGTTTGGGAGAAGATAGACTAGGACAGAATGTTTGGGAGAAGATAGACTAGGACAGAATGTTTGGGAGAAGATATACTAGGACAGAATGTTTGGGAGAAGATAGACTAGGACAGAATGTTTGGGAGAAGATAGACTAGGACAGAATGTTTGGGAGAAGATAGACTAGGACAGAATGTTTGGGAGAAGATAGACTAGGACAGAATGTTTGGGAGAAGATAGACTAGGGCAGAAAGTTTGGGAGAAGATAGACTAGCACAGAATGTTTGGGAGAAGTTAGACTAGGACAGAATGTTTGGGAGAAGTTAGACTAGGACAGAATGTTTGGGAGAAGATAGACTAGGACAGAATGTTTGGAAGATGAAAGACTAGGACAGAATGTTTGGGAGAAGATAGAATAGAATGTACATGACTGCACCCAAAATAAAGCCGTTACGATTGTGTCCTTAGGCAAGGCATTTAAATTCCATGTTGCCTCTTCTCTCTCCCACGTGGCGATGGATTCCATAAGGAATGAGGTCTCGAGAGTGATTAATATAAGTTGTAAGAACTTGTTTCGCAAATGAGCTAAAATAAATTTGTATAAACTATAAATGGTTATAGATCTATATAATAAATTTCAACAAAATAGGTTTAAAATACACAATACGATGCAATTATATTATATTTCGGGTTTTACGCCTGCATCAGCACCATTTCGGGCTATATCGCCGGCGGGCAGTTTACTTAACAACACCTTTCCTGGGCAGGCTCCAGCGGTTAACCAGTACATGGGTGCACCAACCTCCGTAAGAAACTGACAACTTTTTCATATAAATGAGACACGGCCTGAGCGGGGCTCGAACCCGTGACCATCAGTGATGAGTATACAAGTCAGCGACCGTAACCACTCGACCACGGAGGCGGACCCACAATACGATGACCAACTCTTTGCACGCAAAAATGAAAATAACAGTCAAATATGTCATGGAATTTCATTAGACTTGTGTCGATACGACAATGAAATCCACGATATATTAGACTGTTATTATCAATCGCTAGAGTACATAGATCTAATCCTGGTTTTGAATGCATATCCTGGTGTCTATTAACCAGTAACGTGCCAATCACGACTAAAGCCGCTTTTGCAAACAGCATAGAGCCAGATCAGACGGCACAGAATCAAGCTCTATGCTGTTTGCCATTCGGATAGTGGAGCTAAAACACTGGTTGGTCTTCATAGCAAACAATATAGATCGTGAACAGATGCGGCGTCCAATTTATTCGGCAGGTTACGGGTTAAATGTAGTATATGTACACACGTGTAATAACACTTGGAAAGATTCTGATTGGTTGAGAGAATAATCCATATCATTTGTAAATTAAACTTTAAAGTATGCATATTTCTATTTGAATTGGTACATAAAGGTATGACAAGATACGATTTAAAAGAAGTCTCGACGCAATTATAACGCTGTTTAAAACATGAATAAAACGCTGATCTGGATCTATGTTGTTTGCACATTCCGTCCAATTTATTTGGCAGGTTAAATTAAAAATGAAACTCCCCATGATATCCAAAATCTCACATTCAGAAAAAACAGCAGATGCCATTTTGCAAGTATATGAAGGGAAATAACTCTTCTAGTACATGTAAGCATGCTGTACAGAGTTATGGTAAACATTTACAGCCAAAACAGCTGAGGACAGCCAAACATTTTCTCCACTGTAAGAGATTCCACAAGATGGAAGGTCACAAAACCACTGATCAGCAACATTCCTTACTACCACTCATTCTCAGACTTAATTATTGGCAGTTCTGAGAAATTACTAATTCAAAGAAATTTAACAGAAATCAAACTTTATAATAATTATAAATCCATTTCACTCAAGAATTTCAGACATTTTCATGTGTCTCACAAGCTTACAATAATTACATTTTAGACCTGATATGATAATTAAAAATAATTTAATGACCATACATATACAATATATACTTAACGGCATTAAAAACGCAACTGGACTGGTAATCCAGGGATCGCAGGTTCGATCCCCCGTCTGACCCTAATACAATTAACAGTCTTTCAGATGGGACGTTAAACCGAGGTCTCGTGTTGGTGCTTTACACCGTGCACGTAAAAGAACCAGAGGAGACTCTGGAATGGGTCTCTCTCTCTGTATCATTGCACTATCCTCCAAAATCTAAAATGACTAATATCTTCAGGAGGCGTCGCTCATATGGGCGACGATAAATAAACATTAAAAAAAAACGCAACATTGAATGAAATTCTACTTCGTGCATACAAACTCAATTTGGTAACCACTAGCAACAACCATTTACAAACTTTATTGATTATTTCACGAATATAAAAAAAATTAGGGATGGGACCGAATATTCGAATCCTATTTCGGTATTCAAATACCAAAAAATAAAATAAATAATTCTATTTTCAGTTTTTGTTTTAATATTGGTCAGTTTCTAGTTATTTCAATCCATGAAGTCCACTGATTCGCACCTCCTTGTGTGTTTGTTTAAGTGCGGCAACTTGGTCACTTTTTCCCAATCAAGCGCGCCCTGGGGCGTCTCCGCTTGTGTACAAGGTGTTGTTTTAATGGGGGCAATTACATCTGCAGATCGATCAGTACCTTATTTACATAAAATGATCAATATGGTCACTAAAACGAAAAACAATGGTAATTTCCTGTTTGTGAACAACATACCTTTTCAAAGCGTTACCCCGAGGGGATTAAAATCGCAAATGTTATTGGATATTTTATAACTAATTATTTATTCAATAATATTGAGTCAATCTTCATTTTTACACCAATTTGTATATATAGAAATAAAAAAGTAAGGATTTGATTTGTAATATTCATCGAATATTCGAATACTATTCGAATACCACTTTCGAATATTCAAATACTATTTAGCTATTCGGTCCCGTCCCTAAAAAAATCAATAATGGGAGATAATTTTACCAATAGTAATTTCACCAAACCAATTCCTGTGTGGACGGATCTTCAAAAGTGTGCTTATCATCTGAAAATATGACATATATAAGATAGTAATCAGAATGCGTAATCATTCACTCCTTAGAATATCTCGGTGTACAGTATATACATGTACCAAGTAATTGAATATTCACTGGTAATGACTCTATGGGAAACGGTTCTCTATTCCATCGTGTGATTTTAACCATTTGCCTGGTGAATAAATAAAATCACATTTGCACACAACATAGATCAAGATCATCCGTGGCGTAATGCCGAGTCAGGATCTATGTTGTTTGCTATTCAGCCAAGTGTTATGTTATATTTTGGGTTTTACGCCTGCATCAGCACCATTTTGGGCTATATCGCCGGAGGGCAGTTTACCTAACAACACCTTTCCTGGGCAGGCTCCAGCAGTTAACCAGTACTTGGGTGCACCAACCTCCGTAAGAAACTTTTTCATATAGAGACACGGCCTGAGCGGGGCTCGAACCCGTGAACATCAGTGATGATAGGTTACAGTGGTATACAAGTCAGCGACCGTAACCACTTGACCATGGAGGCGGAATAGCCAAGTGTTTTAGCTCCACTATCCGAATAGCAAACAGCGTAGAGCCTGATCAGTTCTGCGCCGTTTGATCTGGCTCTATGCTGTTTGCAAAAGTGATTTTATCTGCCGCTAGCGTGCAAAGGGTTAAGGCAAATGTTATATAATACCTATTAATGGATATTAAGCTGCACGATATTCATTGATTGAGCTTTTAGGGTGCTACTAGCTAAACACGTTTAGGGCACTACTAGCTAACCACTTTTAGGACGCTACTAGCTAAACACGTTTAGGGCACTACTAGCTAAACACGTTTAGGGCGCTACTAGCTAACCACTTTTAGGGCGCTACTAGCTAAACACGTTTAGGGCGCTACTAGCTAAACACGTTTAGGGCGCTACTAGCTAAACACGTTTAGGGCGCTACTAGCTAAACACGTTTAGGGCGCTACTAGCTAAACACGTTTAGGGCGCTACTAGCTAACCACTTTTAGGGCGCTACTAGCTAAACATGTTTAGGGCACTACTAGCTATACACGTTTAGGGCGCTACTAGCTAACCACGTTTAGGGCACTACTAGCTAAACACTTTTAGGGCGCTACTAGCTAAACACGTTTAGGGCACTACTAGCTAAACATGTTTAGGGCGCTACTAGCTAAACACGTTTAGGGCGCTACTAGCCAAACACATTTAGGGCGCTACTAGCTAAACACGTTTAGGGCACTACTAGCTAAACACGTTTAGGGTGCTATTAGCTAAACACATTTAGGGCACTACTAGCTAAACACGTTTAGGGCGCTACTAGCTAATCACGTTTAGGGCGCTACTAGCTAAACACGTTTAGGGCACTATTAGCTAAACACGTTTAGGGTGCTACTAGCTAAACACGTTTAGGGCACTATTAGCTAAACACGTTTAGGGCGCTACTAGCTAAACACATTTAGGGCGCTACTAGCTAAACACTTTAAGGACACTGCTAGATTCTACTGGGTGGCAATTTGTTTTGTTTTTTCGGTTTATAAATTTAACATTTTTACAGTCATTCACGAAAGGTACATGTATCAAATGAAATTATTTAACTTGATCAATGTACATGCACTTTACTCTGTACACCAGCCGTTTCCGGGAAAATTTTGGAAGTTGTTTTCTTGGCTTCAGTTGACATGAATGGGAAATATCAAGCTTGGTACCGATATATGACAGCAATATAACAATAAATATTTTACATAACCTGTGAATGTTTTAAATATTCAACATTTAACAAATACAACTCCCATGAAATACATACATCAACATATTAAATACAACAAGGAAATTAATGAATTGATATCACACACCGGGCTGGGGCTGGACACACGGATGGACACATTTGTGAATCTATAGTCAATAGCTCTGTCGAACCGCAAGAAAAGTGCATATGCACGACCACACTATGCTTATACATATTTATTTTAATTGTCATAGAAATTCCACCCATTGGTTACTGGAAACATATTGGATTTTTTTAGTGAATTAAAGGGCAGTAACTCTGGTGCTACGAGCCCAATAACGTCAATAAATCGTGTGTGGACGACAGTACTATGGTGATATTAAGCTGCTTAAAATTCCACGCATTTGGTACTGAGAAACCGGCCCCACTCCGGATGGACATATTTGTGGATTTTGAGTAAATTAAAGGGCAATAGCTCTGGTGGTACCGGTCCAATCGCGTTGAAAATCATGCATGTACCACAGCACTATGGCGATATTGAACATCATAAAATTCCACGCATAGGATAGATAATCTACACCAAAATCCAAACCACAATTATTTAATCAAACCATAAATAACGCAAAATTTAAACTGGCATAAAAAAATGCCACTTTGGTAACCCAAGAATCTTATAAAATAAACACAAATACTGCACCAAATAAATGGATTTCATACAAATTGGATAGAGAATATAAAATGCATTCTTAAAGCCATTCTAAGCCATGAGTTCTCATTGGCTGCAGCCAAGCTTTGTATTGACTGTTCCCATTGACTGACATCTCTATCTCTAAACCAATCACAGATAAGGATTTGAATATGGTATATAATATGTCAAAATACTCTTAAAGCTTTTAACAGTTGCAATATATTGTCTCTTCTCACAATGTAATACAATAAATTACAAAAATGGAATGTTATTATGTATATAATTATGTTGTTAAAAACTAATTCTATATGCCAATGGTTCGAAAACTGGTTTCATGGACAGAATTACGGGTTTATCCTAGGTCAGAATTTTTGGGAGAATTGGGAAATATCGTGAAACTGTCAGTGAACATCGCTAACTTAAAATGAGCGAAACAGTTTCTAGGTTTTTACAGTAGGTCATATTAAGCATTAAAATTGCATTAACAAAAACAGGACACGTGCATACAGTGCATCACGATTTCGACTAAAAAACATACATTACTCCCAATTTATTATACAGTTGGTACAAAGCATATATTATACATCATGTCAATGAGAAATGTTAGTCAGTTACTGCCCCTGAATACTTCTAAAAATAGATTGATCCTCTTTAACTCTTTCAGCGCCGACTAAATTGAGAGCATGTGCAAGCAACATAGATCCAGATCAGCCGCGGCTGATCAGGATCTATGTTGTTTGCTATTCGGATAGGTGCTTCAGCTCCACTGTCTGAAGAGCAATCAACATACAGCCTGATCAGACGACACGTTCTGTTCTGTCTGATCGGGTTCTCGGCTTTTTGCAGTCGCTTTTATGCGACATTGGCGGTGAAAGAGTTAATTGGTTTCCTCTGTTTTTATCATTGTTTCCTCTGCACCACATGCTATCCATTTCCATCCATTTTCTCATCTTATATTTATTAAATTATTAAATCTCGACAGATATCCTACAGTATATCCTATTGATGCTTTACTGCAGAAAGTCCGAATATTCGAATATTAAAACCATATTCGAATATTAAAAAAAAATTCAAATCAAATTTTAATCAATTGCAGTTAAATCATAACTTAAAAGGATATATATGTTTGTTTAAATTTCAATCAATTAAGTTTCGAAAACAAAGAATGACCCAATGCGTGCCCGATGGTTCGAAATGTCATCGCGATTTGGCTCCAAATAACAAAGGAGGGTGATGACATGTTCACACCTTACAGGGGCCACTAATTGATTAATGCAGTATATTTGACGGGACACAAACTGAGAAGCATTTGTTTTACAGGTACTAACAGTAGTGGAAATGGAAAGTTGGAGAAATTTGAGAAATCACCATTCGTTGCCATCCCTAGTAGAAAGTGGTCATCAATTAATTAACATGGTATCAATAAAATTACATTTATCATACCGCAACATTTGGTTTGGAAACAACAAAGAAAACAAAGGATTCCAACTAAAGGTACCAATATACATTTGAGAATAAAACAGACTTTATCTGTCAAGGGAGGTAATAGTAAAACAAACAATGTCTCTCAATGCCAGGAAAAAGTATGGAATGAAAGAAATTCTTATAGAATTCCTCTCTCAATGTGTTCAATATAGGACATTAAGAAACGTTTTGCAGACATTATTTTACCATCTGTATAACAACAACTTTCTTTTGATCAAGTCGATCTATGCTATGTGCTGTTAGTTGACTAAAATATTTGTACAAAGCACTAAAATTAATACTACATTATAACAAAGTGGCAATGATACAAATAAAAATATTTGCATATAACAAAGGACAAAATGGAATCAAGTACATCTGTATGTCAGTTTCTCAGAAAAGAATTCCCCCTTAAAGCGATAGTACATCGCAAAAAGCAAATAAAATGCAGTCTTCAGTTATAACTGCATTGCTACTACAAATTCTTCCGAATACCGTATTTAGCTATGTATAGTGCGCTATCGTATATAATGCGCACCCACGATTTGGCACGAAAATCGGGGGGGAAACTGAGTTCCGATGTATACTGCGCACGTGAAAAACGCAATTTTCCAAGTCAAAATTTAACATTTCTCAAGAATCGCTAAAAATTGTGCTCCGTGATTTTTACAACTTATATTAATCACTCGAGATACCTCATCGAGTAACGGTAACGCACTCAGACACACCTGCTCAAATTTCTCGACACGTTCTCAAACATCTCAACACGTTCTCAAACATGTCAGCAGATGCTCAAACTTCTCAACACGTGTAGCCTACCTAATTAACTGGGACCCATTGAGAAAGGTTTGTCGAAATTAATTATCGCTACAAACAATGCATTGTACATTGTACGGCGAAGTACGCGAAAAGTACGGGAAATATTACATACGATAAAACCACGTGATGTTATCAAATCGCCATTTTTTTATGCATTTACTAATTTCAATTAAATTCTTCAAAGTTTGCCAAAATAAACGAAAAATATGCTAATTTTGTGGTCTTATTCATTTCATTTATTTATATAGACTGTCTTATTCATTTCATTTATTTATATAGACTATCGGCAACTGGTTTTAATAGCTAGTTTATAACGTTTGTCGAATGTAACAACTTATAGAATGACTGTGGGCTGTTCGGGTCGAATTTCAGTTTGTTCACGAAATATTGGTCAATTTTGGTCCGGAAAAAAATGTCCTGATGTCTGTACTGGTGTATAATGCGCAGTAGATAAAATGGATGAGGATTTCAGTAAAAAATGTGCGCACTATACATAGCTAAATACGGTACATTCGAACACTAACATTGAATCAAATAACAGTGTTTTTGTGGATTGAAAGTATGATTTCATATAATGGTCATCCATGCTCCTGAATTGACGTTTCTTTTGTCATCGGAGTGTCAATACTAAACGCAAAATAATGTCGTTTAGAGATAATTTAACTAAGAATAGTCTACAAATATATAGGCACAAATGTGAGATATAACGGTAAATCTATACCATAAATCGTGTTATTCAGGATACACTAGTTGTATTACGCATGAATGTTTACATTATTTTGTTATGTCAACAAACAGTGTATATGACGTTTGTTTATTAGTTGAAATACTCAGTATTTGAGGCAAATATTTGGAAACAAAATTATACCATATAATAGGAAAATACATTCTGTAGAAATTTGCGTTTTCACTGATGTAGTGTCGCTTTAATAGAAACAGAAGAGTCCCATCGTTTAACTCTATTTAATTATATTCTCAATTCTTTCTATAAAAGAGCCTCTTATTCTTTATGACCTTTTATGACAAGATTATTCTTTCTAGCTAAACTATTTCAAATGTGCATATATCATGTATGTGAATGTATGTGATTATATGTACTCTGCAGATGGGACTTTAAACCGAGGTCTCGTGTCAATGCTGTACACCGTGCATGCAAAAGAACCAGAGGAGACTCTGGAATGGGTCTCTGTATGCATCATTGTACTATCCTCCAAAATCCTTCGGCGTCCACACATTTTAAGCACGCTCAATATAGTTCATACCCGATGGAAACTATTAACCCTCGATTCATTCCTTAAGTAGCGTTAACAGAGTAATATATTTGTATACTAAAGCATTTGGTTAACTGTTCATCCATTGGTTAACTGTTCATCCATTGGTTAACTGTTCATCCATTGGTTAACTGTTCATCCATTGGTTAACTGTTTATCTATATCATTAGTATATTTGTATAATATTCTTTACATTCACCACTTAATGCCCTTACCCGTTGTTCCAAACTATACTACTTAAATCTGGGGTTTTCCTTCTCACCAATGCAACCCAGGTTCGATCCTCAGATCGGGAAGTATGTGAGATGGTATGGTGGTCGCCAGATCAGACAGGTGGGCTTTCTCCGGTTATCTCCCAGGCGAATGACCACATTTACGCTTTCATCCGCGCCAACGAGAGTGATTAATATAAGTTGCTAATACTTGGTTCGCAATTGTTGTAAAATAAATAAAGATTAAACTTAATTAGATTCTTATTCACCGAATCTTCAATGGTATAATGATATAACCGTCCAGTTGATTGGGTTAACACGAGCAATTCAAACAAACTCATTCATTATACTTACGTAATACTTAGATATGAATTTTAGCCTATTTTTTGTCATTAATTGTCTACCACAATACTGTCTACCACCCAGGTTGATATGCAGTGTTTTCCAGTCTGATATTACGTTTGTTGGTTTGAGATGGACACGTGCCCGTATCAAACCAGAAAAAACGTATCATAACTAGTTCCTGAGAAAATAACGCATGCGCACTCGGTGCTAGTTTGTTTACTTCCTGTAGCATCCCAGTGTGTCAAATTGGACAGATAATGTTTGTAGTTTTGTGGTAATATTTCAATCGTGTTTTTATGTATCTAATTCAGCAATTGTGATTTATTCCTGATAAATGGATAACGGAGAGCATTATTTCAATTATTTCACGTTCAAATTCATAAGAAAGTAATAAAGACGCCAATATGTGGCTAGTTTCATATCAGCCTAGGTATCATGTGATACCTTACGTCTCAGGCTGGTATCAAGTTATCTTGGGTCGATATCTATTCCGATATGAAACAAGCCACACAATAACCTATAAATATACACTCCCATATATTATATGTATCACATAACATTGCGTGTATTCAGTGCAATACAGTCATGTCATAATTTCTGATATGTACACACCTGGAAGGATTCTGAATGGTTGAGAGAATAATCCTAACAATTTGTAAATTAAACTTTAAAGTACAGTCAAACATGTGTTAGTGCTCACCTCTATTAAGCAGCCAACCTGTATTAAGCAGCCAGTTTCCAGATTCCGAATGTTGTTTTATTATACATTTGACCTCTATTAAGCAGCCAACCTGTATTAAGCAGCCAGTTTCCAGATTCCCAATATGTTGTTTTATTATACATTTGACCTCTATTAAGCAGCCTTGTGTGCTAAGCAGCCACTTTCTGTAATTAATTCCCTTGGCTGGCTGCTTAAGACAGATTTGACTGTATGCATATTTCTATGTGAATTGCTACATAACGTTAATGGTTTGACCGTAAGACTAACAACGATGTAAAAGATGACACATTTATAACGCTGTTTAAAAATTAAATATAACGCTGTTTTGCATAATGACATCATGACAATTTACAGACGCCATGACAATTTGCGCTGATAGTTGGCGCCAAAATGAAAGTAGCCACGTCATATTTGGAATAAATATGATTAAAACCAGACATGGCAATGTGATAAAAAGTATCTTACACTCGTGATGATTTCATACCATATTTTATGAAACTCGACAAAAGGCTTAATAGCAAAATTCCAAAACTTTTCATAAAACATGATATGAAATCACCACTTATGCAAGATCCTATATATATGCACCAATCTTCAAAAGCAAACAACAAGATATATTCCAGGGATCATTCTAGAGGGCGATGTGGGCGAAATTGTCGCCCTAGGGACCCTGACTTCGCCCTCTGGGGGCCCTACTTCTCCCCCCTAAAAAAAAAAAAATTGTTTTTTCGATTTCCACACAAAATTTTGTCTAGTAAGATACACTGGCCCATTATAAAGCACTCCTTCTATTCAAATGTTGTATTTAATGGTTGTACTGTGCATTTTAACCCTATTTTGCAGAAGTATATTAAAGAACACCATTTAAGGAAGCGATCACGTGCTTTCTCACTTCTCCCAAAAATTCTGACCTAGAATGAACCCTGGTTTTAGCACTCGCTTATAAGACGAGAAGGCACTTTCAGGCCATAATCTGGTGGTAAAAACCCATCTTATAAGACGAGAAGGCACTTTCAGGCCATAATCTGGTGGTAAAAACCCATCTTATAAGACGAGAAGGCACTTTCAGGCCATAATCTGGTGGTAAAAACCCATCTTATAAGACGAGAAGGCACTTTCAGGCCATAATCTGGTGGTAAAAACCCATCTTATAAGACGAGAAGGCACTTTCAGGCCATAATCTGGTGGTAAAAACCCATCTTATAAGACGAGAAGGCACTTTCAGGCCATAATCTGGTGGTAAAAACCCATCTTATAAGACGAGAAGGCACTTTCAGGCCATAATCTGGTGGTAAAAACCCATCTTATAAGACGAGAAGGCACTTTCAGGCCATAATCTGGTGGTAAAAACCCATCTTATAAGACGAGAAGGCACTTTCAGGCCATAATCTGGTGGTAAAAACCCATCTTATAAGACGAGAAGGCACTTTCAGGCCATAATCTGGTGGTAAAAACCCATCTTATAAGCGAGTATGTATGTTAGTAAGATCAGTGTAGTACCATAATATGGGTTGAATGCAAGACTGTCGTAACTACAGTTTTTACTAAAATTTACTTTTTAAAAACAGCAACAAACAAGATATATTCTGCTAATTTCATCAGCTATATATTAGTCTTGCCTTTCACCTCCTCGTTGACTGCTAGAGTCATACTGATGTTATGCTGTTTCTTCATCTCCCGTCGCTTCACCTCCGTGTATGCTCCCGACCCAGCGAGAACTGTTAAATTACTCAGCCACCATAACAGTGATCTGGGTTGGGTGTAGTACAAACAAGCAATTACTGTTTGAACGGCAGCTTTAGCAGTCCCGGAAATATTGTGCGTTAACGGCGACGTAAACTGAATCTGCAACCCTGTCACCGTACCAATAGCGAACCCGAACACTCCGCTCATATTCATTAGAAACACGAAGTTCGGGTTGAATATCTGAGGGAAGTTCAAGACCTCGGTGACTTCTCCAAAGATAAACATCATCGGTATGAAGAGAATGGATGCGTTAACATTGTTATATAGGGCTAGACGCCAGATGTTGTTATCGACCAGCGGTAACATTTTCTTCGTATATATGGCGTTCAGGGCGACACTTGCACTTGCTATTATTCCAAAAGTCACACCAACCATGGAGAGATAACCTGAAAAATAATGGTCGCATAGTAACACTACGGTATATACCGAACATGTTTTATTGCAAAATCAACAATACCGATAACCTTTACTTTGGCGTTACAAATGTACATACACGTTACAAATGTACATACACGTTACAAATGTACATACACGTTACAAATGTACACACACGTTACAAATGTACATACACGTTACAAATGTACATACACGTTACAAATGTACATACACGTTACAAATGTACATACACGTTACAAATGTACATACATGGGGAACAATTAGAGGTTATTAAACCGCGGAGGTGGGCCATTTGTGGATATTGGTGCACCCTCGGGCCAATATCGGATAGGTGCGCCAATATCCACAAATGGCCCACCACAGCCATTTAATAACTTCTTTATTGCATACATAGCCGTATGTTTCTTCTACTGTAATTTGCTTATATCGCTCAGCCATTTTACCGTCAAGAGACAACAATCTGTCCGACAACGACTTTAGTGTTGCTTCGGCGGCCATGTTTACACAATGTAGTTACTATGTTGTTGCTACCTGTGACACGTGCTCGTGATTCGTTCTCGGCGCGTGCCAATATCCGATATTGGGCCGGTAGAGCCGAAAATCGAAATATATTGCCCACGTCGACCAGATATTTTGCTTTTCGACCATTAAATTTGTTACTATTTATAGTAACGTATGCAATAATATGTAATATACACAAATTACATTGATAATACATCTATATGGCGTTATATAAAGCAACAATAAGCCAGTTAAGAAGTTACATTGGCAATTAAAACACTTTATATCAAATCCTATACAAAAATCCACGAAATGTCAGATAGTAAAATCTTGTTATATAAGTGTGTGTTTTAAATAAGATATAAACCTCAAACAGATCCAATATGTAAAATATTGGCACTGTGTTTGGCTCTATCCTATACATAGTGAAACAAATTCATTAACATTACAGAATTAAAACGTCTGTGTATGGTAAAATATATTAAGGTGATAGTAAACATACATATTCATCACATATAGTTAGCAATATTTGAAACAGCTTAGGGAGACAGCTCAGGGACTTACACAGACAGCTCAGGGAGACATACACAGACAGCTCAGGGAGACATATACAGACAGCTCAGGGAGACATACACAGACAGACAGACAGCTCAGGGAGACATACACAGACAGACAGCTCAGGGAGACATACACAGACAGACAGACAGCTCAGGGAGACATACACAGACAGACAGCTCAGGAGACATACACAGACAGACAGCTCAGGGAGACATACACAGACAGACAGCTCAGGGAGACATACACAGACAGACAGCTCAGGGAGACATACACGACAGACAGCTCGACAGCTCAGGGAGACATACACAGACAGACAGCTCAGGGAGACATACACAGACAGACAGCTCAGGGAGACATACACAGACAGACCGTTCAGGGAGACATACACAGACAGCTCAGGGAGACATACACAGACAGACCATTCAGGAGACATACACAGACAGCTCAGGGAGACATACACAGACAGACCGTTCAGGGAGACATACACAGACAGCTCAGGGAGACATACACAGACAGACCGTTCAGGGAGACATACACAGACAGCTCAGGGAGACATACACAGACAGCTCAGGTAGACTTACACAGACAGCTCAGGGAGACATACAGCTCAGGGAGACATACACAGACAGCTCAGGGAGACTTACACAGACAGCTCAGGGAGACTTACACAGGCAGCTCAGGGAGACTTACACAGACAGCTCAGGGAGACATACACAGACAGCTCAGGGAGACAAACAGACAGCTCAGGGAGACATACACAGACAGCTCAGGGAGACAAACAGACAGCTCAGGGAGACATACACAGACAGCTCAGGGAGACATACACAGAGAAACTTCTAGTATTTTGCCCTGTAGATCAAGTTCTTAACTATAAGAGAAATAGAGGCAGCTCAGGGTGAACATTTCTCTCAAAGTACCCTCTAACTCTAAACCTGCATACCTGCTGCACCCTCCTCATTCACGCCCAAAAAGAACCCACCAATAATCATGCCACAGCACATCAGTGCCTGTACCGACGTTGTCTGCTTCAGCGTCACATAGGTGAAAATCTGTTAAGAGAATCATAAGAAAGTATTCATACAAGTGATTTAAAGTCAACGGCTTGAACCACTCGGCCATGGAGGACCCCCAACAGAGCAGGTAACGTCACCATGCTCAGGGACATAATTATTATCACGGTTGGTTTTCACTGCAATTCAAACTCATCACCCCTCATTTACAGACGAATCTGTAGTCCAGTGGTAACACGCTGGACTGGTAATCCAGCGGTCGCAAGTTCGACCCCCCCGTATGACCTTAATAAAATTAACAGTCTTTCAGATGAGACTTTAAACCGAGGTCTCGTGTCGGTGCTGTGCACGCAAAAAAACCAGAGGAGACTCGTGTCGGTACCGTGCACGTAAAAAACCCAGAGGAGACTCTGGAATGGGTCTCTGTCTGTATCATTGCACTATCCTCCAAAAATCTAAAATGACTAATCTCTTCAGGAGGCAACCGGTAGCGACGATAAAAAAACGTAAAACACACATTACCACTCAGTCTCAGCAACTCCACCACTGAATGTTGACCGTATGTCATTGTTATAGATGATTCAGGATTATATAAAGTCAAGTCAAGTCAAAGTTGTTATTGGCATAAACATGTACATGTCCATCGCCAAGAAACATGATTGGCGGTTACATACAAAGTTTACAGAAAAGCATGATATACATAAGGTATGAGTAAGCATAGCAATAACATTTACGAACTATGCATTGTTTATCAATATAATTGGTATTCAGTGTCTCACAAATCAATATTTTACAAGTAGTAACATTCATTTAGTTAATTAAAATCCGCAAAAACGAGCACACGCCCGTGTTTGTGCGAACAACTCGCAACATTTGCGCCCATCCCACTCACGCCAGCACCAATATAGACCACGAGATGGCATTTTGGGGGACACGAAAAATGGTGATGGTCGCGAAAACCGATGCCATTCGCTGGAGCTTTACTTGTTGCTAAATAAATATTTTAAGCTAAAATGACAACTTTGCTTTTTGGTGTTGAATTCATGAGTGATATATATACATATAAAGCAACACTGCCAAATCACAAACATAAATATCTGTCATATAATAGTGCTTACGATACATTTGAAAGCATTACTTTCAATTTAATCAAAATCTATTTCAGTCTACTACAACCAATTCAATACCAAGTAACTGACATGGACTGGTGCACGTTATTTAACCAATTCAACACCAAGTAACTGACATGGACTGGTGTATGATATTTTTAGACCAATAAATTAATAAGAAAATTACATTTGGACCATTCATTTATCAAAATGGGTAATTTTGTCTAAAAATAGTTATATTACTGGCAAAAAGTGTAGATCGTGATGAGACAGCTTATGATGAGCCGGCTTATCTGGATCTACACTTTTTGTAAGCCTATTTAGGTCAGTAGTGTTGAAAGGGTTTAAATGGAAAATATAAATTCATATATTGGAGTAACGTCTAAACGTTATTTATTTTACGATTTACGATTGCAAAACAAGTTTTAACAACTTATATTAATCACTCTCGTTGGCGCAGATGACGTAAATGTGGTCATTCGGGTGGGAGGAAACCAGAGTACATGAAGACAATCCACCTGTCCGATCTGGCGACCACCGTACCATCTCACATACTTCCAGATCCGAGGATTTTGGAGTATACATGTATACATAGGCACTAGACAAAATCACATTTTTATGCTCTATGGGTTTATAGTAGTCTTAATAAATATAAAACGTCTACATTTCAGTCCGCCTCCATGGTTGAGTGGTTACAGTCGCTGGATTGTATACCACCATAACATATCATCACTGATGGTCACGGATTCGAGCCCCGTTCAGACCATGTCTTGTTATATGAAAAAGTTGGCAGTTTCTTATGGAGGTTGGTGCACCAAGTACTGGCTAACTGATGTAGCCTGCCCAGGAAAGGTGTTGTTAGGTAAACTGCCCGCCGCTCATATGGGCAACCGGTAGCGACGATAAATAAACTTAAAAACAAACAAAACAACTTACCACATTGAAGACTGTAGTCAAGGACCGTCCAACATTGTAGAATGCAACACCGACGTGTTTCAAACATAGATTATTGAAGGTGATCATACACACAAATATTACAGATAAAGGAAGAATCTGAAAGACAAGTAACAGTTGATACAGTCAGTTCAAGAATCATACACACAAATACTACAGATAAAGGGGGAATCTGATAGACAAGTAACAGTTGATACAGTCAGTTCAAGAATCATACACACAAATACTACAGATAAACGGGGAATCTGATAGACAAGTAACAGTTGATACAGTCAGTTCAAGAATCATACACACAAATACTACAGATAAAGGGGGAATATGATAGACAAGTAACAGTTGATACAGTCAGTTCAAGAATCATACACACAAATACTACAGATAAAGGGAATTGAAGACAAGTAACAGTTGATACAGTCAGTTCAAGAATCATACACACAATACTACAGATAAAGGAATTGAAGACAAGTAACAGTTGATACAGTCAGTTCAAGAATCATAACACAAATACTACAGATAAACGGGGAATCTGAAAGACAAGTAACAGTTGATACAGTCAGTTCAAGAATCATACACACAAATACTACAGATAAAGGGGAATCTGATAGACAAGTAACAGTTGATACAGTCAGTTCAAGAATCATACACACAAATACTACAGATAAAGGGGGAATCTGATAGACAAGTAACAGTTGATACAGTCAGTTCAAGAATCATACACACAAATACTACAGATAAACGGGGAATCTGAAAGACAAGTAACAGTTGATACAGTCAGTTCAAGAATCATACACACAAATACTACAGATAAAGGGGGAATCTGATAGACAAGTAACAGTTGATACAGTCAGTTCAAGAATCATACACACAAATACTACAGATAAACGGGGAATATGATAGACAAGTAACAGTTGATACAGTCAGTTCAAGAATCATACACACAAATACTACAGATAAACGGGGAATATGATAGACAAGTAACAGTTGATACAGTCAGTTCAAGAATCATACACACAAATACTACAGATAAACGGGGAATATGATAGACAAGTAACAGTTGATACAGTCAGTTCAAGAATCATATACACAAATACTACAGATAAACGGGGAATATGATAGACAAGTAACAGTTGATACAGTCAGTTCAAGAATCATATACACAAATACTACGATAAAGGAAGAATCTGATAGACAAGTAACAGTTGATACAGTCAGTTCAAGAATCATACACACAAATACTACAGATAAAGGGGGAATCTGATAGACAAGTAACAGTTGATACAGTCAGTTCAAGAATCATACACACAAATACTACAGATAAACGGGGAATATGAAAGACAAGTAACAGTTGATACAGTCAGTTCAAGAATCATACACACAAATACTACAGATAAACGGGGAATATGATAGACAAGTAACAGTTGATACAGTCAGTTCAAGAATCATACACACAAATACTACAGATAAAGGGGGAATATGATAGACAAGTAACAGTTGATACAGTCAGTTCAAGAATCATACACACAAATACTACAGATAAAGGAAGAATCTGAAAGACAAGTAACAGTTGATACAGTCAGTTCAAGAATCATACACACAAATACTACAGATAAAGGAAGAATCTGAAAGACAAGTAACAGTTGATACAGTCAGTTCAAGAATCATACACACAAATACTACAGATAAAGGGGGAATCTGATAGACAAGTAACAGTTGATACAGTCAGTTCAAGAATCATACACACAAATACTACAGATAAACGGGGAATATGATAGACAAGTAACAGTTGATACAGTCAGTTCAAGAATCATACACACAAATACTACAGATAAAGGGGGAATCTGATAGACAAGTAACAGTTGATACAGTCAGTTCAAGAATCATACACACAAATACTACAGATAAACGGGGAATATGATAGACAAGTAACAGTTGATACAGTCAGTTCAAGAATCATACACACAAATACTACAGATAAAGGGGGAATCTGATAGACAAGTAACAGTTGATACAGTCAGTTCAAGAATCATACACACAAATACTACAGATAAAGGGGGAATATGATAGACAAGTAACAGTTGATACAGTCAGTTCAAGAATCATACACACAAATACTACAGATAAAGGGGGAATCTGATAGACAAGTAACAGTTGATACAGTCAGTTCAAGAATCATACACACAAATACTACAGATAAACGGAGAATATGAAAGACAAGTAACAGTTGATACAGTCAGTTCAAGAATCATACACACAAATACTACAGATAAAGGGGGAATCTGATAGACAAGTAACAGTTGATACAGTCAGTTCAAGAATCATACACACAAATACTACAGATAAACGGGGAATATGATAGACAAGTAACAGTTGATACAGTCAGTTCAAGAATCATACACACAAATACTACAGATAAACGGGGAATATGATAGACAAGTAACAGTTGATACAGTCAGTTCAAGAATCATACACACAAATACTACAGATAAAGGGGGAATCTGATAGACAAGTAACAGTTGATACAGTCAGTTCAAGAATCATACACACAAATACTACAGATAAACGGAGAATATGATAGACAAGTAACAGTTGATACAGTCAGTTCAAGAATCATACACACAAATACTACAGATAAACGGGGAATATGATAGACAAGTAACAGTTGATACAGTCAGTTCAAGAATCATACACACAAATACTACAGATAAACGGGGAATCTGAAAGACAAGTAACAGTTGATACAGTCAGTTCAAGAATCATACACACAAATACTACAGATAAAGGAAGAATCTGAAAGACAAGTAACAGTTGATACAGTCAGTTCAAGAATCATACACACAAATACTACAGATAAAGGAAGAATCTGAAAGACAAGTAACAGTTGATACAGTCAGTTCAAGAATCATACACACAAATACTACAGATAAACGGGGAATATGATAGACAAGTAACAGTTGATACAGTCAGTTCAAGAATCATACACACAAATACTACAGATAAACGGGGAATATGATAGACAAGTAACAGTTGATACAGTCAGTTCAAGAATCATACACACAAATACTACAGATAAACGGGGAATATGAAAGACAAGTAACAGTTGATACAGTCAGTTCAAGAATCATACACACAAATACTACAGATAAACGGGGAATATGATAGACAAGTAACAGTTGATACAGTCAGTTCAAGAATCATACACACAAATACTACAGATAAACGGGGAATATGATAGACAAGTAACAGTTGATACAGTCAGTTCAAGAATCATATACACAAATACTACAGATAAACGGGGAATCTGAAAGACAAGTAACAGTTGATACAGTCAGTTCAAGAATCATATACACAAATACTACAGATAAACGGGGAATATGATAGACAAGTAACAGTTGATACAGTCAGTTCAAGAATCATACACACAAATACTACAGATAAACGGGGAATATAATAGACAAGTAACAGTTGATACAGTCAGTTCAAGAATCATACACACAAATACTACAGATAAAAGGGGAATCTGAACATATTTAAGTTCTGGTCATTTTCGGTATTACGCCAAATTTAAAATTGCCATATATACCTGGTACCAACATCTAGTACACAGTGGAAAGAATTACCATAAGCTTTTAGCTTTCAGTTCAATCCATATATCACGATATAAATGTATGTTTCTGTATATTTCTCAATGTATATTACATGTATCCTGATCAAATAAATATGTTTAAACCAATTATGATTGAGGCAGTATAGATATTGGTCAAAAGGGCGGATGAGTTTGAGTTTATAACAGTCTTGCCGCCCGAAGGCAGTCAGTCACCTATAGAGGCTTATATATAAAAACATTTTAAAAAGGCAAAAGAGCAGACATAAAGGGCAGACTGGCGGGAGATTAGAAGGGGCAGGGTGTACTGTCATCCCGCTCTAGTAACAAAACCCTATGAAGAAAATAGATTGACAAACTGCACCACTTACCTCCCTACATAGTTTGAAATCAATGGTCATCTCAGGGAAGGAGAAATATTTTGGAATACACTTTGCCACATAACTCAAGAGCAAACACAGCAATACCGTGACCACACACTGGTACCACGTCACAAACAGGGGAGCATCTAGCTGTCAAACACAATAATACATACAAATATTACAAGAGCAAACACAGTAATACCGTGACCACACACTGGTACCACGTCATAAACAGGGGAGCATCTAGCTGTCAAACACAATAATACATACAAATATTACAAGAGCAAACACAGCAATACCGTGACCACACACTGGTACCACGTCACAAACAGGGGAGCATCTAGCTGTCAAACACAATAATACATACAAATATTACAAGAGCAAACACAGCAATACCGTGACCACACACTGGTACCACGTCACAAACAGGGGAGCATCTAGCTGTCAAACACAATAATACATACAAATATTACAAGAGCAAACACAGCAATACCGTGACCACACACTGGTACCATGTCACAAACAGGGGAGCATCTAGCTGTCAAACACAATAATACATACAAATATTACAAGAGCAAACACAGCAATACCGTGACCACACACTGGTACCACGTCACAAACAGGGGAGCATCTAGCTGTCAAACACAATAATACATACAAATATTACAAGAGCAAACACAGCAATACCGTGACCACACACTGGTACCACGTCACAAACAGGGGAGCATCTAGCTGTCAAACACAATAATGCATACAAATATTACAAGAACAAACACAGCAATACCGTGACCACACACTGGTACGTCACAAACAGGGGAGCATCTAGCTGTCAAACACAATAATGCATACAAATATTACAAGAACAAACACAGCAATACCGTGACCACACACTGGTACGTCACAAACAGGGGAGCATCTAGCTGTCAAACACAATAATACATACAAATATTACAAGAGCAAACACAGCAATACCGTGACCACACACTGGTACCACGTCACAAACAGGGGAGCATCTAGCTGTTAAACACAATAATACATACAAATATTACAAGAGCAACCACAGCAATACCGTGACCACACACTGGTACCACGTCACAAACAGGGGAGCATCTAGCTGTCAAACACAATAATACATACAAATATTACAAGATCAACCAACAATTCATTTAAAACATGTTTTATATATATACCTCACATACATTTTACTTACAACCTAGATTCACAGGCAAACATAACAGTGCTTTGATAGTAATTTCACTCTTTCCTTCATAGAGATTTAGGTTAATATACTATTATATCTCCATACAAACTACAGCCATTTAATGGTGTTGATAAATAGTAAACAATCTAAAATATTTTTTAAACAATTTATGTGCTGATAGTATAATTCGGCAAGAAAATGTAAAGAAAAATAAATAAACATTTTTCGAAGTATTTTGTTCGGTCTGATGGAATTCGACATAACGGATGCAGACTGTACTATCAAAGCACTGCGATGTTTGCCTGTGCCTCGATTGAGTAATTGTGAATATAGTACATTTACTGTCTGACCATAATAAAATTAACAGTATTTCAGATGGGACTTTAAACCGAGGTCTCGTTTCGGTGCTTTACACCGTGCATGTAAAAGAACCAGAGCAGACTCTGGAATGGGTCTCTGTCTGTATCATTACACTATCCTCCAAAAATCTAAAATGACGAATCTCTTCAGGAGGCGTCGCTCATATGGGCAAACGGCGACGATAAATAAACGTAAAACACACTCACACTCTTAGATAGCTGATTGGCTGTTGTATGTATGGAGATATAGTGCCGTAGGATTTATTAGCTCTATATGGGCATGGGTAACAAGATTGAACATATATTTCAAGGACAAACAAAGGGCATACCTTTAATTCTTCACTGCTGAGAAGATATCGGTTCAAAAACACCATAGATATAGATATGAACCTGAAACAGTATTAACATTTCTGTTTTAATTTCATAGACAGAACGCCTTTGGCCATTTACATATTCATTTACAAATATGGCCAGGACATATAACCATATATAACAATACATAACAATGCATAAGTACACAGTCTGAGTCAGGTATATAAATATAGTGAGAACGAAAGTTTTTGATGTCCACCTACATGTAGGTCGCTGGCTTGTATACCACTGTAACCTACCTATCATCACCGATGGTCACAGGTTCGATCCCCGTTCAGACCGAGTCTCTTTATATGAAAATGTTGGCAGTTTCTTACGGAGGTTGGTGCACCAAGTACTGGTTAACCACTGGAGCCCGCCCAGCAAAGGTGTTACTAGGTAAACTGCCCGTCACTCAAATGGGCAACTGGTAGCCACGTTACCGGTAAATAAACATAAATAAAAAAGTTTTTGTTTTGTGTTCGCTTTTGGTTTAAAGTGGCACAAACAGCTTAGGTTATATGGCGATTCTCCAGCTGTTATTGGTGGAAGAAGATCCCGGGTAGAACCACTGAGCATTATTTAGTTTATACAAATTTATTTTAGCTCGATTGAGAAACAAGTTCTTATAACTTATACTAATCACTCTCAAGACCTCATTCCTGATGGAATCCATCGCCACGAGGGAGAGAGAAGAGGCATGTGGAATTTAAATGCCTTGCCTAAGGACACAATCGTAACGGCTCTAGCTGGGCTCGAACTCTGGGCCTTTCGCATGCGAACCGTTTTATTTTGACCCCGATATTAACAACAGACTACCGTATTATGTCTAAAAGTGGAATTCGCGACAAATAATAATATATAAGAATCATTCTGAATGAAATGCCTCTATTCAGACTATCCAAACTAGACTTATTGAAAATTTAAAACACAAATCTGCTTTGAGAAATATTTAAGTACTATCTATACTTCTGCTCTACTGTTTTAGAGGTTTTTTTTTTATTAAGCTAAATATGTTCACGGTGCTTTTGAATTAAAAATTAATCCCTCGGATTTTGAACTGCTTCTTAACCCTTTCAACATCACAGACCTCTAAATTGGCTTACAAAAAAGTGTAGATCCAGATGAGCTGGCTCGTGATGAGCGGTCTCATCAGGATCTGCACTTTTTGCTAGTAATATTACTATTTTTAGACAAAAATTACCCATTTTCATAAATGAACTGGTCCAAATGTAATTTTCTTATTAATTTATTGGTCTGAAAATATCATGGACCAGTCCATGTCAGTTACTTGGTGTTGAATGGGTTAATAGGTTTGCTGGAATGCACCATTAGGCAATATCGCTTTTGTAAACTGTGTTCATGCAATTCCATTGATTCACAATATCACTTTTTTTTTATTGAGCTAAATATGTTCAAGGTGCTTTTGAATTAAAAATTAATCCCTCAGATTTTGAACTAGTATTTTTTTATTTAATCCTCTTCACCCCGGTTGGGGTATAGGGCCTTCCAGATTTTGAACTGCTTCTTAATAATTATATCTGTGGCTGTGGGTCAAATCACAACGGGGTGTCGTATAAATTTCCATGAATTAGTGATCATTTCTTCACATCTGCTTTTACAAATCACAAATAATCTGGTATTTCCTCAATAAGTTTGTAAATGTTGCTTTGCTCATGTTAACACTTAGATAATGTTGCCAATCAATTATATTATCGTTTGACTTTTTCAAATTTTGACATACCGGTAAATTTAGCTTAGTACAAATTAACAGTATCATAGATAGCTGGGCCACGTACAAATAACCTTCCAATGGTGACTAAGTTTGTACTGCAGGTTAGAAATTATGCACGTCAAAACAATAGAGATGAAGGTTAAACATTTTGCACGTCAAAACTGCAGAGATATTAGAATGATAAGTTAAAAGCAAAATACAAGAGAAAAATGAAATATAGCATTCATTCAGACTTGAAAAATGTGACATTTTACTATCGAGGCATTTTTCAAAGTCTAGACGCTAAACCTCAATTACGCATATAGCATATTTTATATTCTAAGTCGTTTTTATAAATTAAAATTGCTAACAAGATGAACACACATACCGTTGTTTGAATTCTGCACAGTCTATAACGTCTCTTGACACAATATTATTCATGAAATCAATGTTTAAATTTCATGGGAGTTTCACCATTCCAAATCGTCCATTTTGAATTTTTTGGTTATTACAAAAAGCCAAGAATTGTTTACAAGATTGATCTCCCGTGCCATTACGGTGAACCAAATAAGATTTTGTTCAATATCCAATTGTTCATACACATGAAATGTACTAACAATTAATTCATTCGGATTTCTTTTGTGAAGACTGCGCAGAAAAAGTGGGAGAATCTCACCTGTCGACAGCTAAATGATATGCACAACGGTAATACAATATATTTTAATGGTTATTAATATCTATATTTATGATTATTCTTAACACCAATGCACACATTTATAACAGTTCATGTCCGAAAAGCTTCAAAATATTGGTCAGATATCCCAGCGCCCAAAACAGCCAAAAACGGAAGCATGTGCCCGGTTCCGTGATGGTCAGTGATTAAGGTGTAACATCACTAAAACTGGACACGACAGCAACTGTTGCTAGTTTATGTATTAGAAATTAATGGGTCTCACTAAAAAGTGCCCAGAAGTGCCCAGTAGTGCCCAGA
>CM026391.1:71630669-71725725 GCA_014843695.1 Archivesica marissinica
GTGCCCAGTACTTTATTTGTACAAAATATGAGTGCCCAGTTCTATATATACTATAAATAAGTGTATATAAAGTCAATTCAATGAAAAAAAGTTAATATTAAGTGACTTTATTCAAGTTATTTAAAAAAATATGAACGCGTCTCGTATAGCGTCTAGTGCCCTGGAATGCACCGTAATTACCACAAGTGCCCAGGCCTTTATTTCTAATAAATATAAGTGCCCACAGCGAAATTTATATTAAATATGCATATATGATGTCATATTAATAAAAGAAAAGTGTATTATTTTGTTTTTGTTCAAGTTATTTAAATAATAAGACGGAGGTTCATATTATGTTTATGATCCGCCATCTTGGATTTAAGGGATGTAACTCTTACGTTGCACATATTGCGCCCTGTCACGCCAGCCACTTAAATTAAGAGTTACCGACCGGCACCCCGGGGAGGTGTGACAAGGACGACTTAATGTTTAACATGAACCGATTATAAAGTAATGTTGATCGTTTCATATTAACCATCTTCACCAGTCATATATTTTGAATTGGGAGTTAACTTACGGGCTTTTCAGGGCCGCGCCAGAGGTGTCCCAGACATACAGTGAACATTAAAAAAAAGTTGTATTGCCTGTTAACTTACGGGCTTTTCAGGGCCGCGCCAGAGGTGTCCCAGACATACAGTGAACATTAAAAAAAAAGTTGTATTGTCTGTTAACTTACGGGCTTTTCAGGGCCGCGCCAGAGGTGTCCCAGATATACAGTGAACATTAAAAAAAAGTTGTATTGCCTGTTAACTTACGGGCTTTTCAGGGCCGCGCCAGAGGTGTCCCAGACATACAGTGAACCTTTAAAAAAAGTTGTATTGCCTGTTAACTTGCGGGCTTTTCACGGCCGCGCCAGAGGTGTCCCAGACATACAGTGAACCTTTAAAAAAAGTTGTATTGCCTGTTAACTTGCGGGCTTTTCACGGCCGCGCCAGAAATGTATCAGACATACGGTGAACATTTAAAAAAAAGTTGTATTGCCTCAGAGGTATCCCGGGCATACAGTGAACCTTTAAAAAAAGTTGTATTGCCTCAGAGGTATCCCGGGCATACAGTGAACCAGTTTAACTTACGGGCTTTTCACGGCCGCGCCAGAGGTGTTCCAGTGAACATTTAAAAACAAGTTGTTCCAGACGGACAGCGTAAATTGTATACAGCAAAAAAAAATGTTTAAAAATGAGCTGTATCTAGCGCCTGTTTTTAATTTTTTTTTTTAATCCAATCTTCGTTTTTTGTTTGTAACTGTCTTTGTTGCTTTTACTCGCTTTCTCTGTCCTGGTTTCCTTGCCACTGTCGCTGCTTTCGGTAATACGAGGTGTCCGTCAGTGGATGTCACATATTTCTCTTCTGGCGGTCTCAGTCCGTAATTAAAAAATTTCAATAGCAACGCGTCCTTCTCTTTATCAGTCTTGTCTTGCCAGGTCATTTTTGTACATTGAAGTTTCGTCAGATGTGTCTCTAGTTCAAATTCCCATGTCCGTAAAGTGCCCCCTTCACCAAAGCTTCTTGAAATTTGACTTCATTGTGTATTCTGTTTATCAGGTCAGGTAGTTTTTTCAGGTGTCCAGTTCTGATTTAGTTTTAGAATGTGATTCATAGATTCACAGCTGTTATTTTTCCATTGCAGAGGTACTTTGTTTTCTTTTTTTCTGACCCCGTGAACATACTCCTGTATGCACGGGATCACTTTCTCGGTTAGATACGGACCTACGGTTTCTCCATAATTACCTGCTATCTTGTTTTTTTTTTCAGTGAAATCGACTGTCACGTCTGCCTCAATTAACCCATTATCTCCAAATATTTCATTATAAACTTTTTTTGTGTCCTTTTCGTTCATTCCTACTTTGTTTTTTAAATGTCTTTTGAAATTTTCCCCCAAATTTCGCGTGCAAAGAGTCATTTTTGATTCCGGAAAAGATGCTTTGACTGCTTTTACAATTGCCTTTTCTTCGTCTGAGCCGATAACCATATCATTTTTACTTAAAAGTGACTTCCCAAACGGTTCTTCTAAAACTGATGCCAAATGTGTAAAAAATCTCTGATAAGTATAAAACGACCCATCCCAGTGCAAGTAAATTGGTCCTAAAATGATCGGATTTACATTTTTGCCTTTTCGTTTTAATTTCTTTTCTTGAAAAACAGTGGTTGTAACGTAACACGCGCCGAGATTAAATGTCCTATCTACCCCGATTATTGATGTCTTGCATGCCCTAGAAAAATGTTTTAATTGAATTCCTGTGTAACATATTATGCTCGGGAGCTTTCCTGCAGCCTGTACTACTTCTTTTACGAAAGGATGATTTGTGGACGCCATGTTTATTACAGTTTACTATCAGCATTGTTTTGATTATTTCTGGTATTATTTTCTTTATTTATTTGATATTTAGCATTTTCAACATATTTTCTATCGAGAGGTTGGTGAGATTCTGATTGGAAATTATCTGAATAAATTTGTCTAACTGTTTTGCCGGCCTCTAAATCTGCCTTAACTATTTTTATGGTTTCTGGTGATGTTCGTATGTATTCCTGATTTGTAACTTTAGAATTGCCATGTTTATTTGTTAATTCATCCGGGTATTTGCCTATGTATTCTATCACTGATTTATGTTTAATTTCGTCCGAAAGTTGCGGCATATTTTCAATCCAACTTATCCGTTTTTTGTACGACTTGTCTCTCTTCAAGGAAGCATAGTAACGTTTTAGAATTAGCACATCATTTTCGTTTGGTTGCGGATCGAACGCAACGAACTGTTTCCTTTTAGTGTTGCCATAAAGGTTTTTCTTTTTGAAACATGATTTAAATTTGCCTGACTCTGAACGTACGTAGTATGCGGTCTTCTGTGACGTCGATTTCGTATCCCAAGTACCACAGTCGTCCCAAAAGTCTCGTCGTTTTGAATTAGCATGTCTGTCAACGTTTTTTCTATTGTCAAGTACAAAGTAAGTGTCCTCCTTTTTCGTCCGAGGTACTTCCGTCATCGTTCCTTCCTGCGTCACAAGTATGTCTATCAACGTATCTATGTCATGAAATCTAGTATGTCGCGATGGAGTTTCAGACACCGTTTTATTGACGTCAGTATTTACGTCATTTTCAGTAATGTCATGTTGTACACTGACGTCATTTACAACGTCATCACAGTCAATCTCGCGTTCTGCCGTCGGTATGCTGACGTCACTCTCGATGTCAATGTGGTCAGTCTCGCGTTCTGCCGTCGGTCTGCTGACGTCATTTTCGACGTCACAGTCATCGCAGTCAGATCGTTTGTCCACAAAATATATCGAGTCCATGGTACTATTGCCTATTATCGTCGTGTCAAACAGTGTGGGGCAGGGATTCTCAGTCGACTCAAACTTCGGTGATTTAATGGTTGTACTGTTCAGTGGAGGGAACTCGGTATGGCTGTCGATGTCAATAACAGAAATGTCCGGTGAAGCTGTCAGCAGAGGAACAAAGTGGTTCGGACACCATGTACCACTGAAATGTAATCCGGTGTTTGTCCACATTATTGTAATCGGGTCACCGGCACGCTTCAATGAGCGCTTACCAGCCGGGAAAAAGAGTCTGTCCAGTATGCCTATCGTCTTGTCTTGCGTACCGTTCCTAGCGGGGTAAACGGACCTGATGGGGCATCCAATTACTGTCGCCGCGGCAAGGATCGTCCATGCGGAGGAATATTCACTGTCCCTTGCCGCGTCTGAGCAAGCTTCGTCGTATGTCGGTGATACGGCTGTCAAGTCATTGTTTGTCCGATTGTCGTAGACCTGTCATTTCATGATCAATTCTATACAAGTCCGTACCCTGATCTGTGCCGAAAGTCCGTCGTTTCCGGTCAGTCCGACCGAAAGTGAGTGGAACAAGCAGTTCCCGTCCGCTTTTACATACACCGGCATCATACCGGGTGCAGTAACCTGTGCGTCCGTCATGATCTTCCTACTAACATTGTCCTCCGTCAATAAACTTCCAGGTGTCATTGTCAAGTCATATCGTGAGTCCAGTGGCGTTCTGTCCTCTTGTCGTAAAAGAATGTCCTCTACTTCTGCGCCAATTGTCAAATTTCCAGATTTGTCGTAGTTCGCAAGTCGTTTTAAAGCTCCGTCATAGTCCGATGTCGTCGTACAAAACGTGACAAAAAATTTGCTTGCTTTTTTGTCAGTTTTTGGCACTGGAAGTGAAACCACTTTTCACAGCCATCACATCCAATGCACCCAGTGAGACAGTTTAGGCCACAATTGCCACACGGGTAAGCCATTTTGTGAATTTGGTAAAAGGTCTAAATTTATCGAAAGTTGAAAGAATTGTCTAAATGTTAAACTCCAAAAACTTTGGAAATTAAATAATTGAATAAAAATCTCAGACTCCAGACAATAAAGTTGTGAAATGAAATAAATTCTCAGACTCAAACAGCGTGCAACACAAAATTCCAACACTCAATATGATATATAAAGTACCAGTATTCCAGATTGCGGGGAATGCACACGAACGATGTAATTTTGTTTATAGTCGCCACCGCATAAATGCATTTGGGCGACTGTATTTTCTAAGATGGTTATGTCCTAAGGTGATTCTTCTGTGGTGGTAATTCGATGATGATTATACGTGTTCTGTGATGATTATTCCTATGCTTCTATGATGATTATTCCTGTTCTTCTACGTTGACTATTTCTGTATTCTGTGTAGCTTATGAAGACGTCATCAGGTGGTTACTTCTTTCTGTGCCGGCCAGGTTGACAAGGCCTGGTCTGTACGTGGTCCTTGGTAGGGCCACACTCCTCACTGTTGGTCACCCCGCAGCAGCATTAATACGGATCTGACAGTTAAACATCTGGTCGTCGATTGTCACTCAGGGGAGCGTGGATGCCACGACTGTTGCCGCTCCCTCAGGTCCGCCGTCTCGTCTATCCGCCGGAGAAGTAGAAGAAGGAAGAGAAAGTGTCGAAAAAAGCCGGCGAAGATATAGTGTCTCAATATCACTATCTAAAGTGTCCACTATCTAGAAGAGCTGGTGGATCTGTCCTGATGTGCCGTAGCCATGGATCCACATGCCGGCGAGCCTCCCCTTCACAAGATCGACGACCAGAAGATCCCAGAATCCTACGCTGCTGCTGCGGAATGTGCCCCGGTCACGACGTGCACGTCGTGAGGAGATCGACCGGGGGGAATGCACAAATATCCTAGGTCGCTTTTATAATACTATAACCCATGCCGCTGAGTGAGTAGCTCATCTGTTGAGATTTTAATTGAATTGTTGGTCACCAATTAATAAAAGATTATCTATCACCTTTGATGTGGAAGCCATACTTAACAATCAGCGGTAAAGGCATCGCGATCAATCGAATATTGGTCAAACAATGCCATTATAATCACAATCCACGGGATTTCGGCATGTCTTCTAATCACGGTATTGCAAACAATGCGATTATCACACTACAGAACATACATGCCATTATCGAACCATACCTGTTTTTGTGTGCTTTTATAGAAAATTCTATTATTAGTATTGTTTTCTTATTTCTCCATGATATTATATGACGGTTTCGTATTGGGTTCGATTTAATGGTAATAGCATGTACTTTTGAGGAGAAATATGAAAGAATGAAGTGTGCTTAGAAGATTATGTAATTTTAAGTCCGAAGCAAAGCACAGACATTTTACTTTATTGCCATTGTGGATATCAATAAAAATGGTTCAAATGACGATATTGTAATAATATTATATATATACATTATATAACTAATGGTATATTATATTTGAATCGTCTTTACGACCCGTTTCAAATGATATCAACTTATTTTCATAAAAAAATGACTTTATATACACACATTGACTATACATTTAGCTGTGGGCACTTGAATTTATTAAAATTAGAAGTCTGTGCACTTGTGGTCATTACCGTGCATTCCAATGCAAGTTATATATACGCTAGACGAGACGCGTGCATATTTGTTTAAATAAAATGAATAAAGTCACATAATATCAACTTATTTTCATAAAAAATGACTTTATATACACACATTGACTATAAATTTAGCTGTGGGCACTTGAATTTAATAAAATTAGAAGTCTGGGCACTTGTGGTCATATGCACTATATATACGCTAGACGAGACGCGTGCATATTTTTTTAATAACTTCTGGGACAATGCACTATATATACACGCTTGACGAATGCTTTTTTTTAATAGCATGAATAAAGTCAAATAATATTAACTTCTTTTAATAAAAAATACTTTATAAACACTTATTTATAGTATATATAGCACTGGACACTCATATTTTCGGCAAATAATGAGCAGGGCAGTTAAATATGTGCAACGTAAGAGTTACATCCCTTAAATCCAAGATGGCGGATCATAAACATAATATGAACCGCCGTCTTATTAATTAAATAACTTGAACAAAAACATAATAATACACTTTTCTTTTATTAATATGACATCATATATGCATATTTAATATAAATTTCGCTGTGGGCACTTATATTTATTAGAAATAAAGGCCTGGGCACTTGTGGTAATTACGGTGCATTTCAGGGCACTAGACGCTATACGAGACGCGTTCATATTTTTTGAAATAACTTGAATAAAGTCACTTAATATTAACTTTTTTTCATAGAATTGACTTTATATACACTTATTTATAGTATATATAGAACTGGGCACTCATATTTTGTACAAATAAAGTACTGGGCACTACTGGGCACTTTTTAGTGAGACCGGAAATTAATACAACAGCATGCCTTCTTGAATTTCCATCGCATATACATATTTCCCCAACAATAGAACCACAAGTTGGATCCTCGTCGTTAATATCTACTACTACCATGTACAAAGACGATCCGACTGAACCATGAGATTGGGGCAGAGAAACAGTAGATAACAGTGGATAAAACAGAAACATTTCATTTTGGAGTCAGTAGAGTCCTATATATACATTTTAAATATTCAAATTGTTACATACCAATATGTAACTACAACAGCAGCTATTTTGAGAGATTTGGAAAAGAAACTTTCCATTTTCCTCGTTAACAAGTCTGAATCAACCTCCATAAATCTGCAACAAGACAAAAATAAAATGTTGTTGACAGGAGGCAACGTGTAAACTTCTATGTCGTAAAAGCACGAACGTACTTTCAATTTAGTCAGGAGTGATATAAATATAAAACATTTACACTGTGTAATATAATATAAATTTTGGAATGTCGGACATGTAATGGCTAACAAATGTGCCTTTTGTTTTAGAAATAAATATATGTTTACGACATCAAAAATGAGTCCAGGTCGAATACATTATACAGATAAATATTTATAACGAATTAATTATAAATATTCTCGTTTTACTACAATATGTACCTGATGTGATCGACGGTCGTGCGTTGGTGGAGAAGCTAGGTATATGTTTAACCTACTACTATCTATCTTCCTTTAATGTCGAACCCCTCACATGTTGCGCGTCAAAAAATAATTAAAAGTATAAGTAGTTACGTATACGTACCCGCGGGGTTCGACATTAAAGGAAGATAGATAAATAGTTAAAAGCATAATTCAAGAAAGTAATGAAAATAAGTTATGGTAAAAGTTTAAAAGCAGCTGCGCAGAACAACTAGCGACTGGCATGATCAATATGGCAAACTGCCGTGTTGAATTGCTCTATGGTAGGGAAATGGACAATGTCAGGAGGGAGATGGTTCCAATGGTATATTGTTCTTGGAAAAGAGGAAAACTTGTAGTAGTTTGTAGTTGCTGTAATTAACCTATAGCTTAAGGCATGGCAATGGCGAGCAGGACGGGAGAGGGGAACTAGGTACTTTTCAATGGGAATAGCAACAAGATCATGAATGTTATACATAAGGGATAACCTATGGTCAATACGCCGTTGATCTAGTCTGCGTAGATTTAGCGAATGTAGCATGTCTGTAACACTAGAGGTACGATAGAAGTCAGCTTTTATCCAACGGGCTGCTCTTCCCTGGACACTTTCAATTTGCTCAATCAATGTTTGGGTATGTGGCGACCAGATCTCAGAGCCATGTTCAAGCTGGGGTCTCACTAGTGTCTGGTAAGCCATGGGCATAAGGGGTTCGGATTTGACCTGGAGGTTTCTACGTAGAAATCCTAATGTTTGGTTTGCTTTCTTAGTTGACCTTTTTATGTGAGTGTCCCACGACAGGTTATTTGAGATATCCACGCCAAGGTATTTGGTTGAGGTGACCGACTCAAGTAGGATTTCATGGAGTTTACATTGACTGGGAATAGGATGCTTCCTTCTGGTGACGTGGATAACTTGACATTTGGAGGGGTTAAATTCCATGTCCCACTCCAACTCCCACTCTTCTAATCTCTTAAGATCGTTTTGGAGTGTGACCGATTCATTTGCAGATGTCAGTGATATATAGACTGCAGTATCATCTGCAAAGATAGGACTTTGGAACGGATGTTTTGTGGGAGGTAGTGTATGTAGGCTAGGAATTACCTAATTAACTAATACCATTAAGGACAGCTGACTGGAGTATATTATCTAGAAAACTCTTAATCCACCTTAATGGTTGACCTCTGACTCCATAGTCATGCATTTTTAGTAGTATTTTCTCGTGATTGACCATATCGAAAGCCTTACTGAAGTCTAATAGGATGCGATCTACCTGATGCTTATTGTAGACAGAGGTAACCAAGTCATTGACTAGCATTACTAGTTGAGTCACGCATGACCGTTTTTCTCTAAAACCATGCTGCAAATGGTGCTACTAGGCCTATCTGGGGCTCCATTAATGATTTAACACTGGAATTATTTGACTGTGCAACAGTATACATTTAGGAAACGTAGCTGCCGTGTGTGAATCTCGACTTCATCGGGAAGAGCTTCACTCACCAATCACTGTCTGCTATCATCGCTGGAAACGACTATAGAGTGGTGGAACCTATGTTCGGCATAATCCCACATATAATGGCCCGTAATGTTTTTTAATTGCACATGCCGTATATTATTATGTTCTTAAGTCATGAAAACAACTTTCAAAAAACTCTTGTTGACAGTTTTAATAGCTTCATCACATGACCCTGCTGCTCAATTCAGCTATCGCAATGGCACCCGTTTATATGAGGAACTCAAGACTTCAGGGCACCTATGCACGGTATACTTGTTATTTGTTATGTATGCACCAGAACGTGTTGAGTAACTTATTTTGATATAGTAACATCATTGAATAAAACTCCGTATTGGTGTTAATCAGGGATGTTAGAGAAACGGTTACTATGTTTCTGGTTAGTTGTCGATTTTTAAAATTCGGATAGATAACTGAATTGCTCATACACCATATTAATTTCGGTGGAAATATTCTCCCAATGATTTGTTTGTTTATATTCGTCTGCTGGACAAGTCACGTGACAGTTGCATCAGGCTACCGATACACTCAACGGAATTCTATTGAACGATGCATCAGCTCTGTCAGCGAAATTAGCCTAAAGTAAACTATATACATGTAACTATTTTAAATACGGATATAAATGGACATATATACGCCGAGCATAGGTTCCACCACTCTATATTCTGCAATGTTTTGTTGTGGAATCTCTCTTTTTGATTCACCTGTCAGATTTTCTTATTATGGAATACAGGGTTCTTCTGGCAAATTGAATGCGTTCTAATATGTTTACAACTGATTCACATTGTGAAGTCCTAATCAGCCCCACTAGATGGGTGGATTGGGAGTCAACAGCCAAACCAGTGCTGCCGACGAGCCAATCAAATACATGTATGGCTTTTTCTTCTGTTGCCATGCCCTGGCTGTTACTCTACGTACCAAAATGGTTTTCAATGTGTGGATATTATATACATGTATATTAAATATTATATGCTCTTGTAGATAGGATGTGACACGATTTAAAAGCATGGTCTGTAGTTCCACTGAGTCATATGACATCAGAAGAACGTCGACATCTCTTTGCGTAGCCTGTGTACACTATACCAATACGTTTTCCTAGAGGTCGTGATTCGATGTCAAATATGAGGTTATTGGTGTAACACTTATAGTGGTGGATAGGATGTGACACGATTTAAAAGCATGATCTGTAGTTCCACTGGATCCTATGACATCAGAAGAACGTCGACATCTCTTTGCGTAGCCTGTGTACACTATACCAATACGTTTTCCTAGAGGTCGTGATTCGATGTCCAATATGAGGTTATTGGTGTAACAATTAGAGTGGTGGAACCTATGCTCGGCGTATTCCTATGCTCGGCGTATTTTCCATTTCCATCCGTATTTAAAATATTTATATAGTTATAGGCTAATGTCGCTGACAGAACTGAAGCATGGTTCAATAGCATTCCGTTGAGTGTATCGGTAGGTTGATGCAACTCTCACGTGACTCGTCCAGCAGACGAATATAAACAAGCAAATCATTGGGAGAATATTTCCACCAAAACTGATACGGTGTAAATATAATTCATGTAGCTATCCCGGATTTTAAAAATCTACAACTAACCCGAAAAATAGTGTCTATACCATTTCCGAATAAGACCATTTTATTTAATGATGTACTATATCAAAATAAGATATTCAACAAGTTATTGTAGATAAATAAAAAAATCTAACAAGTACGCCGTGTATAGGTGCCCTGAAGTCTTCAGTTCCCCATATAAACGGGTGCCGACAGACAGCGTTGCGATAGCTGTATTGAGCAGCACGGTTACGTGATGAATTTCTAACTGTCAACAAGAGTGTTTTAAACGTTGTTTTCACGACTTAAGAAAATAATAATATACGGCAAGTGCAATTAACATGTTATATCGGTCATTGTATATGGAATTCTATAGAAATGTTCTAGAAAACTATGTGAACAATAATTCAAAGTGTTTCATCGGTCAGTTACTTATCCTGAATATCGTCGCGTACGTCACTGCGCGTGATAAACACTAGATACAAGCATTCAAAGTAGATGCGCCGTTTCGGATACCGCGCCACATCCGATACCACCACGATACTCCATAGAAGTATATATAGATCCTGTTAAATGGTTTCCTCTGTTTGTATCGTTGTTACCATTGTACAACATGCTATCATTTTAATCCATGTTCTCATATTATTATAAATTATCGTGGTGTTACTGGTTTCCGAAGATGTAGTACATAAATAGGTTTAGAATGTCCATATACTACAAACAATTATTATAACACAAATTTCGTTTAGTAAACATTCGAATTATAAAATTAGGAATGGTGGCAGTTTCCACGTTGAAAAAATATAATGGTAAATTACTGTAAATAAACCATTCATTTGAAAAGAAATACTGTAACTGTTTGTAACACTGAAATAAGCGAGTCGTTTACTACAATTTTCGCAACAATTTTATATACTAAAGTTTCTCACGTTACGTAGTTTTTATTTATAATCTAATTTCGCGATGCTGTTAAATTACATTTTGTTTTTGAAAAACGAATAAATAGATATAATCAGATCCGAACTGAGGCAATACTATATATACATTGTGGTGGTCTAACACTATGTCGTTACAACTCGCCTTTCACTGATATTATCAGGACTGCAGGTTCATGTGTGCATGCTCCTTTTAATGCTAACCCCTCGCAGGGTCTTAGACATGTTTTCATGGGCAGGCCTAGCCGACCTAAGCGATTAATCAGTACTAAGCAATGTGTATGAGGTGCCTTGCTCAATGACACTACATACGTGGCCTGACCGAGTATCGAACCTGGACCGTTCGATTCCAAATCCGACACTGGACCACGGACGCAACATAGGTTCACTCCCTATCCATGATATAGTGGCGTCCGTGGTCCAGTGGTAGTGTCATTGAGCAAGGCACCTCACACACATTGCTTAGTACTGGTTAATCGATTAGGTCGGCTAAGCCTGCCCAGGAAAAATGTCTAGGTCCCCGAGAGGGGTTTGACATTAATGGAACATACATACATACTAATAACACCAATATCACTATACCATGACTGAGCTGGTCACACGAGACAACTGTGGTGCTAAATGATGACATGTGAGAAAGCTGTCATTCACTTATCACCTTATGGAGAGTTGAATACTGGTTCTTATCCAGGAAATGCAGGTGGTCTACTCTCTGCCACAACAGACTGATCTGCCAGTAACACTCGTGAGAGTATTTGGCAGTATTCAGAGATAGATAAGGCTTAAAAAAAATGGTTTGGTTCGGGTAACCCGACCCTACCTATAAAATCACACCGACCCTAGCGTTTTTAGAGACCGATCCAAAAAAGAAAACGTAATTAATTTCTTTTTTGTCCTTTTCGGGTTTTACTGTACTTTTCGTTATTTTTCGCTCAGTATCATGTAGACGATCATAAAGACGCTAAGTCTATGAATGTACGTATAGTTGATTGACTGTCCGATTAGCGCAGTGGTTAGCGAGCTTGCTTCTCACCATTGCAACCCGGGTTCGATCCTTTGACCGGGAAGTATATGAGATGGTACTGTGGTTGCCAGATCGGACAGGTGGGTTTTCTTTATGGGTACTCTGGATTCTTCCCACACGAATGACCATGTATACGCTTTCATCCGCACCAACGAGAGTGATTAATATAAGTTGTTAGAACTTGATTCGCAATCGTTGTAAAATAAATGAAGTTTAATACATGTAGTTTTGTTTGATTATACCTTTGTGTGTGTTAGAGTAGAATAGTGATGAGGATCAAGGAGGTTGGGGTTAGCAGATTGATTTATCGTTTACAACGTATTTCGTATATATAGTAAATGATGAAAATAGTCAATTACTGAAGTAGACATTAAGTAAAATATGATGACATGTACCAATCATCGAAGTTAATTAGTGCATTTTAATATATTACTCAGGGTTCCCGCTGTCGCCAATGCTGCCAATTGCGCCAAAAAACAAATATTGGCGCTAAATTTTGTTGATTGGCGAAAATATTTTGCCCTTCCAACCGTTTTAATTTTGTCAAATACATGGCTTCAAATATTTATTTGTGAACTATATGGCTCTTAGTTGGCTCCAAGTTGTTTCAATTGGCGACAGAAGTGGCGCAGACAAACATTCAGACAGAGGGATCCCTGATTACTACAACACTAGCAATTTAATGGTATAAGTTAACCCGAGCACATTATAAAATTCGCCAAAATATTTGGCTACAAGAAAAAATATGCCAGGGCACTGACAGGTCCTGTGTGTGTTAACTTATTAATCAGGTAGTGGTACATGTACATTGTAAGTGATCTGAATTCTGATTTGTGGCTGCTGGGCAATTGTGTAATAAATGCGGTGTCATCTCAGGGTTCATTCTAGGTCAGAATTTGAAGTGAGAAAGCGCGCGATCGCATCCTTAAATGGTGTTCTTTAATATACTTCTGCAAAATAGTGTTAAAATGCACAGTACAACCATTAAATACAACATTTGAATAGACGGAGTGCTTTATAATGGGCCAGTGTAGTGTATCTTACTAGACAACATTTTGTTTGAAAATCGTAAAAACCAAAAAAAAACATTTTTTAGGGAGAAGTAGGGCCCCCAGAGGGCGAAATCAGGGTCCCTAAGATGAAAATTCCGCTCTCTAGAATTCATACAATTTTGTCCAGTAAGATACACTGGTTCATTATAGAGCACTCCTTTTATTCAAATGTTGTATTTAATGGTCATACTGTGTATTTTAACCATATTTTGTTGAAATTTATTAAATAACACCAATTAATGATGTGATCACGTGCTTTTTCACTTCTCGCAAAAATTCTGACCTAGAATGAACGCTGTACGGTTGTGATGTCCGTTGGCAAGACACTTAAAATCCAACATTGCCCCTTCCCTCCTAACAATGAATTCAATTAGGGATGAGTTCTCAATAGCAGGGCATTTTATAATAATTTTTCATGTTCATAATGTCATAATAATATATTGCTTGATTTCCCACTCAAATACCAATTCCAATATCTTTCTAAACTCTTTTAATTAGATTTTTAAAAATGTATAGGGTTACTAGCACCAAGGAGAAAATCAATATATTTGTCTGTGATTCTGTGTTGGCACATGTCAATCATGTCTAGACAATGACCTATATGGTAGTCCTGCTACATTCTGTCAATTAAGTTGAATTAACATGTCACTATGTGGCATATAGCAGTGTATAATTGACATATACCAGTAGACTCCTGATCCATCCTAATATGGAAACAGGACATGTGTCTGTGTGTGTGTATATATATATATATATATAAGGTATAAAGCTTAGGTGGCTGATTCATTCTATTACTGAGTTTCCAGAGTATACTTGATCAGTAATTCACAAATCACTATGCCTGGTGGAAAGAGTGATAGTGTGTGGATTTATTTTGACAAAATAGTTGTTTGTGGCAAGACTGGATGTCGTGCTAGATGCAAAACTTGTAATAAAGACATGCAGGGACTAGTAGCCCGCATGAAATCACACTATCATTCATGCACAAACAGCGTTGAAAATTGCATTGAGATTGTTCCTGAACCTGGGCCTGCTACCAGTGATCTATCTGATTCTGCACCAACCAGCCCTGTTCCAGTTCCGAAAAAGCTGCCAAGCTTGTGTTTGTTTACAGGCTGTTAAACAAGTTCAAGTGTGGGATGTAGTTTGAATGTGTCATTATATTAAGTATGTCTAAATAAATCCTGTTTATTAGTTTGAATTTCAACCACTTTATTTCCACAAGCTCCACAGTATTATGAAAAAATTTAAAAAATCTGATTTAAATAAAAAAAATCTGACTTGATTTTTTTAAAAAATCATTATTTTTATCAACCCTGCTCAATAGTAATTAATTAAATTATGCAAGAGCTTGTTTCACAATCATGGTAACATGAAATTTGTACATAAACAAAAAGTCACATTCTTGTAAATAAACTGTGTGACAGTGTATGGTTTCTATTTTACAGTTGCCCAAGTTGTTTCAATGGTTGCTCGCTGGCGGGACATTTATCGCACTTTGGATTGGCCTCATGCTGGGATATATTGACTCAGACATAAATGATTACACAAAATATGTCGTTGTATTTGTAAGTACTTTCAATTTAAAGATCAGCAAAAATATAAATAATGGCTTTATGCACATGCACTATTGATCTGTGCAGGAATTTGTTAGTTGCTCTTGAAATACATGTATATTTAACGGTCGATTTGCAACTTTTGTATGTGCGGGCCTATGTGCAAGCAAGTAAACGGTAGCCGAATGGTTCCATAGTGCCTTTGGCAGTCAATTGCTTGGCAAACGAGGAAGCTTCCAAACACCAACACAACAGTATATTCAGCTTGCTTGAATGTCAGCAGTATGTTCAGCTTGCTTGAATGTCAGCAGTATGTCCAGCTTGCTTGTATGTCAGCAGTATGTCCAGCTTGCTTGAATGTCAGTGGTTGCACCCAGGTGCCCGTCCGTGCCACAAACAAAGCTCTAAGAGACTAGAGGCACCTGGTGTCTACCACATAACAGCAGGTGACAAAAATGCTTTCATACCCACTTAACTCTTTGCACGCTAGTTGTGCAAATAAGAGTCAAGTACAGTCAAACCTGTGTTAGTGGTCACCTCCACTAAGCAGCCAACCTGTATTAAGCAGCCAGTTTCCAGATTCCCAATATGTTGTTTTATTATACATTTGACCTCTATTAAGCAGTCACCTGTGCTAAGCAGCCAGTTTCCAGATTCCCAATATGTTGTTTTATTATACATTTGACCTCTATTAAGCAGTCACCTGTGCTAAGCAGCCAGTTTCCAGATTCCCAATATGTTGTTTTATTATACATTTGACCTCTATTAAGCAGTCACCTGTGCTAAGCAGCCAGTTTCCAGATTCCCAATATGTTGTGTTATTATACATTTGACCTCTATTAAGCAGTCACCTGTGCTAAGCAGCCACTTTCTGTGGCTGGCTGACTGCCTAAGGCAGGTTTGAATGTATGTCATGGAATTTCATTAGAATTGTGTCATAATGGGTTTTCCAGTTTTCAGTTACAGATAAGAAAAATAGCAAAGGGCAACACACCAAGTCTATTATTATTTCCCATTTCATGAATACATTCACCGTATTTTCTTGGTAAAATTACCCTTTAGATTTGATATGTATACACTTTCTTTGTGCGATTTAGGTGATTATTAGACCTGCATTTAGAATGCATTAAAATATACCCGGTAGCCTGTTTAGTTCAGGTCCGCCTCTGTGGTCGAGTAGTTACGGTCGCTGACTTGTATACCACTGTAACCTATCATCACTGATTGTCACGGGTTCGAGCCACGCTCAGGCCGTGTCTCATTTATATGAAAAAGTTGGCAATTTCTTACGGAGGTTGGTGCACCCAATTACTGGTTAACCGCTGGAGCCTGCCCAGGAAAGGTGTTGTTAGGTAAACTCACTAAACTGCCCGTCGGCGATATAGCCCGAAATGGTGCTGATGCAGGCGTAAAACCCGAAATATAACATAACTGTTTGATCAGGTTTATTTTACACATACATGTACAGTCAAACCTGTCTTAAGCAGCCAGCTAATTGAATCACTGAAAGTTGTTTTGTTTATTGTTTATACAAATTTATTTTAGCTCGATTGCGAAACAAGTTCTTTCAACTTATATAAATCACTCTCGAGACCTCATTCCTGATGGAATCCATCGCCACGAGGGAGAGAAGAGGCAACGTGGAATTTAAATGCCTTGCCTAAGGGCATAATCGTAACGGCTCCAGCGGGGCTCGAACTCCAGACCTTTCGCACCTGAAGCGAACGCGCATCCACTGCGCCATCACGACTTCCACTGAAAGTGGCTGCTTAGTGCAAGGTGGCTGCTTAATAGAGGTCAAATGTATAGTAAACTAACATATTGGGAATATTGAAACTGGCTGCTTAATACAGGCCGGCTGCTTAATAGAGGTGATATGTATACAATCAAACCTGCGTTAATGGTCACCTCCATTAGGCAGCCAACCTGTATTAAGCAGCCATTTTCCAGATTCCCAATATGCTGTTTTATTATACAGTTCACCTCTATTAAGCAGCCACCTGTACTTAGCAACCACTTTCTGTGATTCCCATGGCTGGCTGCTTATGACAGGTTTGACTGTATATATAAAACACAATAGTAGAAAATTTAACACATCGCTAACCCACATGGTTTGCCAGCAGAGAGAGTAAATAAGCTCAATCATCAACTTTGATATATGTAACATCATGTATTGTACAGTCCTGTACATAATTCGGTTGAACCACGAGGTATGCCAGCACTATATTCACTTCCCCCCTCTATATATGTAGTGTGCGTGCCTGCAGCAAGATAAAAACAAATTGTCTCTGTGAAATATTGATACAGTAAATCAAACATGACAATCTATTGATACAACATCCTTTGAAGCAGCTGCAATCTGCTTCATTTATTATTTTTCAAATTGTTATTTCAACATTCCATGTAATTGCGAAGTGTTGTAGCAGTTTACATAGGGTGTGGAACAAGTAGGCTCAGGGCCCTGTGATAAAACTCACTACACGGACAGATCTGTAGTCCAGTTGTAACACGCTGGACTGGTAATCCAGGGATCGCAGGTTCGATCCCCCGTCTGACCCTAATAAAATTAACAGTCTTTCAGATGGGACGTTAAATCGAGGTCTCGTGTCGGTGCTGTACACCGTGCACGTAAAAGAACCAGAGGGGACTCTGGAATGGTTCTCTGTCTGTATTATTGCACTATCCTTTTTTTTTTTGGATTTTTATTTCCTGATCAATATACATAATAATTACACATATACATAATAATTACACATATACATACTAATTACACATACTGTAGACTTTCCAAGCATGTACATGTATTGAAAACAAAGAACGTGTCAAAAAGTAATTGACAAGTGCTAACAGCCTGCAGCACTATCTATTGGCATAATTCATGAATGATATTTATATTAAGTTATAAGCGTAATCATGTGAAGTTACGTAAAGCGTTGAAATAATAACCCGATGTATATTGAGAGGGAGGAGTAATTTTAAGTAGAAAAGATAAGATTAGCAAAAGAAAGTAGAAAGTTTCAGTGGAGATAAGTGTGGATGATTGTCTATATATAGTATGCATTTATTGACAAGTTAGTTGATAAGATTCAAAACTGTCTCCATTTCTCATTGAACGTATTTTGTGTATCTTTGAGAATTGAGATTGTTTCTTCTAGTTTTATTTTCCTTTTATAATATGCTATAAATTGGACTTCATTTGGTTTAATCTTCTCGCATTTGCATTTAAAGATGAAATATTTAGCAAGTAGTATAATATAGTTTATGTTCATTTCATACACTTTGCTATTGCGTTTGAAATTACATAACGAAATATGTTCATAATTAAATTGAGCCAAATGATCTGTTTGCAACATTGTTCTTAAGAAATGTGTTATCTTAATCCAGAAATCCTGTATATAGTGGCATTCCCAAAACATATGAACGTTAGAATCATTATGCATTATGCAAAAGTCACAAAGTTGCGATGCAACTATATTATGTTTAAATAGGAAAACGTTATTTGGAATTATGTGCATTAACCCATTCAACACCACATACCTCTAAATAGGCTTATAAAAAGTGTAGATCCAGATGAGCCGGCTCGTGACGAGCCGTCTCATCAGGATCTGCATTTTTTGCCAGTGATATGACTATTTTTAGACATAATTACCCATTTTGATAAATGAACTTGTCCAAATGTGATTTTCTGATTCATTTATTGGTTTATGAATATCATGGACCAGTCCATGTGAGTTACTTGGTGTTGAATGGGTTAAGTATTTATATTGAAATGCTCTTAATTTATAATTAAATTCTAATTGGTTGTGTGAATATATTTTTCCAGTTAGTATCGACTATTGATGAATAAACGTTAAACACACAGTAGGTCCAGGCCCTATGTTAAAACTCTGTACTTATCTCACACTTGTTCTATTTTCAGTTGCCAGTGTTTGTCATAGTAGCTTTTGCAGTAAGTATTATTTATTTGTGATAAATGCATACCTGTCAAGTCTCACGGTTTCATCGTGAGTCTCGCGCATTTTCCAATGAAATCACGGTCTCGCTGTGATTTTCTAATTTCTCGCGCATTACAAAAATCAAATTATGTTATGCGATTAAATTTGTTTTCTTTAATTAGTTTGAGTCCAACTCCGTGGTCGAGTGATTACGGTCGCTGACTTGTATACCACTATAGCCTATCATCGCTGATAGTCAAGGGTTCGAGCCCCACTCAAGCCTTGTCTATTAATTTATATGAAAACGTTGGCAGTTTCTTACGGAGGTACTTAGTACTTGTTAACCGTTGGAGCCTGCCCAGGAAAGGTGTTGTTAGGTAAACTGTTAGGCTGTCCGATTAGCGCAGTGGTTAGCACGCTCGCTTCTCACCAATGCAACCTGGGTTCGATCCTCAGACAGGGAAGTATGTGAGATGGTACGATGGTCGCCAGATCGGACATGTGGGTTTTCTCTGGGTACTCCCGTTTCCTCCCACATGAATGACCACATATACGCTTTCATCCGCGCCAACGAGAGTGATTAATATAAGTTGTTAAAACTTGCTTCGCAATCGTTGTAAAATAAATCAAGTTTAAACTTAATTAAAGTAATGATGATAGAATAAAAATAATTATGAACTCGCACGAAAGATAAATATACATACATAAATATTAGGGATGGGACCGAATATCCGAATACCTGACAGAATATTCGAATCCTATTTCGGTATTCGAATACCAAAAAATAAAATAAATAATTCTATTTTCAGTTTTTGTTTTAATATTGGTCATTTTCTAGTTATTTCAATCCATAAAGTCCACTGATTCGCACCTCATTGTGTGTTAGTTTAAGTTGGGCAACTTGGTCACCTTTTCCCAATCGCCCTGGGGCGTCTCAACTTTGTACAAGGTGTTGTTTTAATGGGGGCAATTACATCTGCAGATCGATATTTACATAACATGATCAATATGGTCACTAAAACAAAAAACAATGGTAATTGCCTGTTTGTTAACAACATACCATTTCAAAGCGTTACCCCGAGGGGATTAAAATGGCAAATGTTATTGGATATTTTATAACTAATTATTTGCTCAATAATATTGAGTCAATCTTTATTTTTACACCAATTTGACAAACAATAGAAACAGCCCCCGTTCTTAGCATATACTGGTAGTTGATATAGACAGGTCTCCACAAGCCGTAACTAAATCCATGTCAATAGAAGCCAATTTCACGACGTGTAAAGTACACGGTGAATATGTCAGATTGGAAAAAGTTAGGATTTGATTAGTAATATTCATCGAATATTCGAATACTATTCGAATACCATTTTCGAATATCCGAATACCATTTAGCTATTCGGTCCCATCCCTAATAAATATACATTTGTGTATATACATGTTACAGGGGTAGTGTACATGCACAGTCTACATCTGCTATATCAATGTCGGTTATGTAGAATTCTCCAGTTATCTCAAAGTCGGATCAAAGTCCAGTTTCAGACACTTATCATTTTACATATAACTGGATCCGTTTATATCGAATTTCATTAAAGTCAAACTTCGGTTATGTCAAAATATTTTGTTCGGTCGGACGGAATTCGACATAACGGACAGAGATAATTCTAGAGGGCAATGTGGGCGAAAGTATCGCCTTAGGGACCATGACTTTGCGATCTGGGGCCCACTTCTCCCTAAAAAAATAAAATATTTTTTGGGTTTTTACGATTTTCAAACAAAAGTTTGTCTAGTAAGATACACTGGCCCATTATAAAGCACTCCTTCTATTCAAATGTTGTATTTAATTGTTGTACTGTGCAAAATTAACCCTATTTTGCAGAAGTATATTAAAGAACACGCGCTTTCTCACTTCTCCCAAAATTTCTGACCTAGAATGAACCCTGAACGGATGTAGACTGTACACGTTATTGTGTCACATTTCAGATCTATTCCGTCGCTGTGATAGCCTATAGGGTGGCCACGTTCAATGATTGTTCGCAGGACGCTGTGGAATTAAAACAGGTAAACTCGCCCTTAAACCCATTCAACACCAAGTAACTGACATGGACTGGTTTGACATTTTTAGACCAATAAATTAATAACAAAATTACATTTGGATCAGTTCATTTATCAAAATGGGTAAATTTTTTTCTAAAAATAGTTATATTACTTGAAAAAAGTGCAGATCCTGATGAGACGGCTCGTCATGAGCCGGCTCATCTGGATCTACACTTTTTTGTAAGTCAATTTAAAGGTCTGTGGTATTGAAAGGGTTAAGTTTGATGATGTTTGGTGTTGGCCATCCCCCCCCCCCAACAGTTTATCAAACATACCTAAAGTCAATCAAAACAGAAAAATCATTCTGAATCAAAATCCAAGATGGCTGATGCAGCCAGCCACTTGATAGTGTTTGATGAATCGTGGCATAGATCATTGAGATAACAAGTAGACAGGGTTCCCTCTGTCTGAATGTTTGTCTGCGCAACATCTGTCGCCAATTGAAACAAATTTGGAGCCAACTAAGAGCCATATAGTTCACAAATAAATATTTGAAGCCATGTATTCGACAAAACATGTGCAAAAAAAGTTGCGCCAAATATTTCCGCCAAATTCACAATTTGCGACCGACAGCGGGAACCGTGAGTAGATATAAAATTGTTAGAATTGGTACGATACTATATACACATTGTGGCTGTCTTCAAAATATAATTGTCAATTTTCATGAAACATTGTAGAGATCGGCCACAGTATTTGTAAACTGTATCATGTTAGAGTTATCATGTTAGAGTTAGCATGTTGGAGGTATCATGTTGGAGTTATCATGTTGGAGTTAGCATGTTGGAGTTATCATGTTGGAGTTATCATGTTAGGATGTTGGAGTTATCATGTTAGAGTTATCATGTTAGGAGTTATCATGTTAGATTTATCATGTTGGAGTTATCATGTTAGAGTTATCATGTTGGAGTTAGTTGTTTTACTATATCTTGTCTATTTATCCTCTATTAAGCAGCCACCTGTGCTAAGCTTATCACAGATTTTGACTATTGATATATCTTAGATATTAACCTGTACTATGCTTAAATGTTTTAGTTCTATATATATACATGCATTTACACTTGTTTGTATAGTTTGTTCATATCTTCTCAGAGCTTATGTTTATAACGTTATCTGCCTCGCCGACTCAATATAAATTTTATCCTATCTTGTACTCAGGATATACTAGATGCAAGAAAAGATTTATCATCTAAAGGCTTCAAGTTTGACTGACAACGACCAATATTTGCTGCATTATGGGACACAGATCTGGATTATTAGAAAAGAAGATGTGAAGAAATGATGAAGTTTGTAATGAAATGGCTGCTGAAATTAACCATTCCAACACTATTGGCGTCTAATTAGGCTTACAAAAAGTGTAGATCAAGATCTCACCAGGATCTGCACTTTTTGCCAGTAATATGACTATTTTTAGACAAATAGATAAATGAATTGGTCCAAATGTAAATTTCGTATTAATTTATTGGTCTAAAAATGCACCAGTCATGTCAGTTACTTGGTGTTGAATGGGTTAAGGGCCCAAATGATAGCAACAGGCCTGTATGTAACTTGTAACAAATCAAAATAGCGGTCCAGTGGTAACACATTGGACACGTAATTCAAGGTCAGGGATCGCAGGTTCGATACCCTACTTCACCACAACACAAATGAGACACTGAAATAACTAATTCCTTGAATGAAACATTAAAATAACCAACTCGTTGATTTTAAACTTTATTTATTTTACAACGATTGCGAAGCAAGTTTTAACAATTTATATTAATCACTCTCGTTGGCGCGGATGAAAGCATAAATGTGGTCATTCATGTGGGAGGAAACCGGAGTACCCGGAGAAAACCCACCTGTCCAATCTGGCGGCCACAGTACCATCACACATACTTCTCAGTCCGAGGATCGAACTCTGGTTGCATTGGTGAGAAGCTAGCGCGCTAACCACTTGCGCTAATCGGACAACTCATTAATTAAGATGTTGATACCGGTAACACCTAGATTGAGACTTCAAACAGATGTGTTTCTTGTGCCAGTGCTGTACAGTGCACACTAGTCCGCCTCCGTGGTCGAGTGGTTAAGGTCGCTGACTTGTATACCACTGTAACCTATCATCACTGATGGTCATGGGTTCGAGCCCCACTAAGCCTGTGTCTCATTTATATGAAAAAGTTGGCAGTTTCTTACGGAGGTTGGTGCATCCAAGTACTGGTTAACCGCTGGAGCCTGCCCAGGAAAGGTGTTGTTAAGTAAACTGTCCGCCGGCGATATAGCCCGAAATGGTGCTGATGCAGGCGTAAAACCCGAAATATAACAGTGCACACTAGATTAACTGTTTATGGCTGTATTATACGCATTTGTGCACATATCCTTTCCTGCAGTAATATGTTTCATTGTTATGTAGTTGGTTATGTTTCGTTATATTTATTTATTGTTATGATTGAAATGATAGATAGACATGTGTATTTTGTGTAGAAATCTATCAGGTTACTGTGTTAAATTTTCATCTTAAAGCGACACTACATCGGTGAAAACGCAAATTTCTACAGAATGTATTTTCCTATTATAATGCACAATTGTTTTCCGAATATTTACCTCAAAAGCTGAGTATTTCAACTAATAAACAGCCATCGTATACAGCGTTTATTGACATAACAAAATAATGTAAATAGCGTCAACATCCATGCGTAATGCAATGTGTGTATCCTGAATAACACGATTTATGGTACAGATTTGCCGTTATATCTCACCCTTTGTGCATGTGCATATTTATTTTTTAGACTAATACGATTTAAAATAACTCTAAATGACAGTAACACACGCTTGGTATAGACTCCAATAATAAATAAACATCAATTCAGGAGAGTAGCTGACCGTTATATGAAATCCTACTTTCGCTTTTGAGAGTTTGTATACCACAAAAACACTGTTTATGTATAGAAAGTTAGTGTTCGAATTATTTCTGAAGAATTTATAGTAGCAATGCTTTTGGGGCTTTTTGCGATGCAATGCCGCTTTAACAACAGTAGAAGATATGTGTAACAGTTATTCGCCAGTATGAGGTATCTGTGTGCATCAGAAGAAATTTAATAGTGAAACTGCTGTGACGAAAATGTTGATAATAAAATATTGCCACCTTTGAATAATGCCTACAATATAACTGATTATTGATAGATTTAGTGTAAACATTTTATACATCTTCACGACCCGTCAACTTCTGTCTGTACTACTATATATGGATGTGGTTTGTATTCGCCCATATTCACCCACTTTTAACTATTGTTTTAATTTTGACATATCTAATTTTACCTTCATTATCTGATCATCCTAGCATCTGAAACAGCGTAGAGACTTGGCTCATACATGTATACCTTGCTTCCATACTCATACACTATACCATACTTCCATAGTCATACACGTACACCTTACTTCCTTTGATGAACTAGCCCAAATGTAATCATCTTATTAATTTAAGAATATCATGGATCAGTCCATGTCAGTTACTTGGTGTTGAATGGGTTAATGACGGTCACCATTACGTATATGTCTCGTGTGAGTTACATACATACATACATACATGTACACTATTTGTTTTTCATTCATTTTATAATGTATTGATCGTGTTATGTTTTTGTACATTGTAAATGCTGGTCATTTACGTCAAATCCATGATCATAGTCTTGTCATCTATAGTTGATGCGACTTCAATTGTCTTTATTAGTGCATTACTAGTTACCCACTATTTGCATACAATTATAGAATGCACTGTTTTGATACGGTAGTATAGGATTATGGACATTTGTTAAATGTACCCCGAGTTTGAGCGGAAATTATTTATCTCTGCTAGTAGCAGAGGCAGTTACTTGTTATCAACAATAGACTATTCTGTTTCAATATTCACTTCCAAATATGGCAATATTAATAATAATGCAGAGGTCAATCTGCACTGACTATACCTGTATATCCACATGTTAAAAGGTGACCATGGGCAGTTTTAAATATTCCTGGCCGAGGCAGGGTGATGTAGAGTGAATTGTCTGCAATGACATGTTTACTATAACAACTCTAGTATAAACAGTTTGTGAATTCCACATGGTTAACCCTTTCAACACTACAGACCTCTAAATAGGCTTACAAAAAGTGTAGAACCAAATGAGCCGGCTCGTGACAAGCAATCTCATCATGATTTGCACTTTTTGCTAATAATTTTACTATATTTAGTAAAAATTACCCATTTTGATATAAATGAACTAGCCCAAATGTAATTTTCGGATCAATTTATTGGTCTAAAAATATCATGGACCAGTCCATGTCAGTTACTTGGTGTTGAATAGGTTAATGCATTGTGGGGGTTCATAATACATTAATTCTCTGCTACAATGGAAACATCGTCAAGATGAAATTTATGAACAAGACATTATATGTGCTTCTCAACACGATTGTTGTATTGCAGTACAAGTCATGTTTTATCAATTAAAGATATTTTAAAATCTTTATTTGTGTGGTTTTATTTTGTTAATTTATCGTTGTTACCTGTTGCCCATTTGAACGATGCCTGCTGAAGGCGTTGTAGATTTTGGAGGATAGTGCAATGATACAAACAGAGAGACACATTCCAGAGTCTCCTCTTGGTTATATTGTGTGCACTAACATCTCTGTATAAAGTCCCATCTAAAAGACTTAATATTCTTGTGGTCAGATGGGGGATCGAACCTGCGATCCCTGGATTACCAGTCCCGCGTGTTACCACTGGACTACAGATCCGTCGGTTTCTAGTCACTTTAAATGGTACTGTGATATTGATCGTTTACTCACTGACCCCAAACTCAATAGGCTAGACCAACCATCCTATCTTGAAACCTTCCAGAATATAAGCACAACCAAAAATGTTTTTTTTAACCCACTGACCTCAAACTCACAGGTGCCACATCAGCCACTACCATGTTTGACAAAGGTAAGCCAAACTATTCTCAAGTTTGTGAAGGGACAAGAATATACTTAGTGACACACGGACCCAAAACATGACCTGTTCAAAATTATATGACCCTACCTACTGGGGGGGGGGGGGGGGGCACAACAAATGGTTCTCCCGGCTTTTGCATGTAATGGCTTTATAAACAAACGTCACATGTTAGTAAATAATGCAACAAATGGTTGATGGAAATTATTTATTTTATATCTTTAACACAAAATATAAATAACTGGAATGTATAGGTGCATTAAAACAATATACTAATGTGATAACTCTCTATATAACAATGACTAGAGGTCCAAAAGTGAACCAGAGTTGATCAACCGAGATGCGAGTACACTGCCACGGATTAACTTCAGAGGATGCTAACGCACTAAATTTGACAACATTCTTACCATTGATTTATGACAAAAAATGATGTGCAGGTTTTAGCTGACTTGGTGATCTAGTTATGAACCCATTCGCAATTTTACACATATGCTAGTTTATTGTAAGAATGCTCAAAAATCATAGGATAGGGACGGGGTAGTTTCGACTGTTCTACGAATGAAATAGTTTTATTTCCCAACAAAGTTCTAAAACACTTTCATTCCGCAACAGCAGTCGCAAAGAACAACATTTTTGTAGACTCCATACAGTTCTTTGCAATCTGTCTGAATTCCATGAAATTGAAATGACAAATCGCGTGCTCAAACCCGTTTTCATTGGCTTGATTTATCATGTGATTAGATCCGAGGCAAAGCAAGTCACATGACCAGTCAATATTAAGGTGAAAAAATTAAAAAGTACTATTATTGAATGCAAGTGAAATTGTTTCATAGTCAAAACGGCTGAATGTAAAAATATGAGGAACAACTACACTAAACGCTTGTCAAAACTAACAAATTACAATTTATATAGGACGTTGGTCACTAAACATTGTTGTAATGATGCTGCATAACTAATTTGGCAATGCATTCAATTTGGTGCATTCAGAAAAAGTACTGATCAAATTTTGCAAGATTCCTATCTTAATTCATTGTAATTCATATTACGTTGTTTGAAGATTTCTCCCAAGTTTACTTAGCGACCACGTGAACATATCCGTCACCAAATGACCAAATTTTGCAACATTCCTATCTTAATTCATTGTAATATTACGTTGTTTGAAGATTTCTCCTAAGTTTACTTAGCGACCACGTGAACATATCCGTCATCAAATGACCAAATTTTGTAGGGAATTTTTTTAAAAGTAGTTACAGAGGGTTTGAAGCAGACGGGCGGATGCACATACGACGTACAAGAAATGGAGATACTACCTGGTACACGTCTAACATCATGTGAGCACCAAATATTATTTTGGCACCCGAATGATAAAAACATATGCTGTTGCTTACATTGCACCACTTTCTATATATATTTATTTTTAATTTGCTTAAAAATTATATATAGTATATTTATGGTGTACGTCAGATGTTCAAATCATATAGTAATATATACATCGCTATTGCATTTCTTCGATGATCGATGTTCATAGAAGGTAAAAAACCACACCAAAAAACGTATGCTGTGATATACTACTATGCAAGAGCATTTACTAACTAATTTCTTTATAATATCGAGTGTCCAACTGGACAAACATATAAATAATGCAGGAAAGGTTCTAGAATTATCTCAAAAACTATGTATACGTGCAAGTATAATACAAAGAAAAATAGATAATAAAAAGAACATTTTGTATGCAAGTCTTGAACTTGCGCCCCCGGAAATTTGCTCGGAATTACTTAAAGATTATATATTGCTTCAACAGTCTGGAAGTCGTGATAGCTCAGTGGATGCGCGTTCGCTTCAGGTGCGAAAGGTCCGGAGTTCGCGCCCCGCTGGAGCCGTTACGTTTATGCCCTTAGGCAAGGCATTTAAATTCCACGTTGCCTCTTTTCTCTCCCTCGTGGCGATGGATTCCATCAGGAGTGAGGTCTCGTGAGCGATTAATATAAGCTTAAGAACTTGTTTCGCAATCGAGCTAAAATAAATTTGTATAAACTAACAGTCTGAGCCATTGACTGAAATATCAATTGTGATCATCACGAATTACTAATTGTCACTTAATGCAAATTGACATAACATGTAAACCTTATTTAGTATACGATTGCGAAACATTGTTATATGTTATATTTCGGGTTTTACGCCTGCATCAGCACCATTTTTGAGCTATATCGCCGGCAGCTTTCCTGGGCAGACTCCAGCAGTTAACCAGTACTCGGGTGCATCAACTTCCGTAAGAAACTGCCAACGTTTTCATATAAATGAAACACGGTCTGAGCGGGACTCGAACCCGTGACTATCAGTGATGATAGGTTACAGTGGTATACAAGTCAGCGACCTTAACCACTCGACCACGGAGGCGGACACGATTGCGAAACAAGCTTTAACAATTTATACTAATAGCTAATCAACGTGACTCAACCAGCAGCTTTATGATGATGCAACGAGCACTACATGGTGGAAGTCGTGATAGCACGTTCGTTTCAGGTGCGATAGGCCCAGAGTTTGAGCCCTGCTGGAACCGTTTCGGTTGTGCCCTTAGCTCTTACAATCATTAAACATATCTGTAACAATATGTTTATCTAATCATTAAACATATCTAGCTGTGTAAATATATATGTAACAATATGTTTATCTAATCATTAAACATATCTAGCTGTGTAAATATATATGTAACAATATGTTTATCATCGCCTGTGTACTCTTCCTCTACTTGTATTCTGTGTAAACATTCACTCAGTTCGGCATATCTGTGTTTATGTTCAACATAGTCCGCATTCTGTAGGTATAACTGCATCAACTTCAGATGAGCACTTCGTTCCTGAAATAGAAGATACAGTGAAACCTAAAGACCATCTCCAAATAAAGACCACCTACGAATTAAGACCATCTCCAAATAAGACCACCTACGAATTAAGACCACATCCGAATTAAGACCATCTCCAAATTAAGACCATCTCTGAATTAAGACCATCTCTGAATTAAGACCATATACGAATTAAGACCATCTCTGAATTAAGACCATATACGAATTAAGACCATCTCTGAATTAAGACCATATACGAATTAAGACCATCTCCGAATGAAGACCATATACGAATTAAGACCATCTCCAAATTAAGACCATCTCTGAATTAAGACCATCTCTGAATTAAGACCATCTCTGAATTAAGACCATATACGAATTAAGACCATCTCTGAATTAAGACCATATACGAATGAAGACCATCTCTGAATTAAGACCATATACGAATTAAGACCATCTCTGAATTAAGACCATATCCGAATTATGACCATCTCTGAATTAAGACCATATCCGAATTATGACCATCTCCGAATGAAGACCATCTCTGAATTAATACCATATACGAATTAAGACCACCTATGAATTAAGACCATCTCCAAATTTCGCCCTCTAGAATGATCCCTGTATCATGCATGGTTTGTGTTAATACTGTCGGTTGTTAGCACTTGTCTATTCAAATTGATATATTGTTGTTCTGTTTTCATTACATGTACATGTATGTGTAATTATTATGTATATTGATCAGGAAATAAAACTCGAAGAACAAACTAAATACAAGAATGATAAGAATACCGTGTCAAATAAATGGGGTCCCCCTTTTTGAGGGCCCGAGAAAAATAAATAAAATAAGAATACTGTGTCAAATAAATGGGGTTTCCCCTTTTTGGGGGCCCGAGAAAAGAAAAAAAAAGAATACCGTGTCAAATAAATGGGGTTTTCCCTTTTTGGGGGCCCGAGAAAAAAGAATACCGTGTCAAATAAATTGGGTTTCCCCTTTTTGGGGATTGGAAAAAAGTAAAAAAAAGTAGAATACCGCGTCCCCTGGTGGAAGATCTATCAGATGCCGGAGTATGATGTCTATTAGAACTCGGGCATCATTTGTGTAGAATATATTAGCTGTGGTCGGTGAACTATACATATCCTGCAGCAACTTCATTATAGAGTTTGGTGGGTGCGGCTCATGATCAAACAGTTTAACCGGGTCATCTGAAAACAGAAAACCAGACAGTAAATATATAAACATACATACATAAAACATATACAGGGTTCAATCTGATCATGAACATGAAATGATTTAAAGTCAAATATGTAGGTGAAATGAACACATCCTTCTGCCTAAACAGATTGGAGGTGGAAGTGACTCACCCCTAAAGTTGAACCATGATTACAATTTACATACAGTCGTGTGCTAATTGCCATCAGTCAGGGTTCATTCTAGGTCAGAATATTTGGGAGAAGTGAGAAAGTGCGCCCTTAAATGGTGTTATTTAATCAATTTCAACAAAATATGGTTTAAATACACAGTATGACCATTAAATATATTTGAATAGAAGGAGTTCTTTACAATAGTCTTACTGGCCAAAATTGTGTATGAAAATTGTAAAAAAAAAAAAGAATTATTATAAATTATTTTTAGGGAGAAGTAGGACCCCAAGATGGCGAAGTCAGGGTCCCTAGGGCGACTATTTTGCTCACATTGCCCTCTTAACTGATTCCTGCATATACTATCTCGATGCCTACTGGCAAAGGTGTCTGCAAGCAGTCAGCAGGAGAACGTAGATTAAAAGTTCTGCAGGGGTTTTATTCTAATATAAAGAGATCCCCTGTTTGACCCTAATGATATCAACAGTCTTTCAGATGAGAATATAAACCAAGATATTATGCATGGGTGCTATACATCGGGCGTGTAAAAGAACAAGGGATGCTTCTGGAATTGCAGGGTATTCTGTATTTTTCACTATGCTCCAAAAACTAAAAAGACAAATATATTTCTGAAGACACGGCTGATAAACCGGAGAGCGAAGATAATAAAACTAGGGATGTTTGAATATTCGTTTGAATGTCCGAATATTTGAATGTTAAAATCGTATGCGAATATTAACGGATTTTAAGTTTTTCAATTAAAATTTAATTTAAAAATAATAATGGATTTTAAGTTTTTCAATTAAAATTTAATTTTAAAATAATAGATTTTAATTTTTTCAATTTAATTTTAAAAAATAATGGATTTTAAGTTTTTCAATTAAAATTTAATTTTAAAATAATGGATTCTAATTTTTTCAATTAAAATTTAATTTTAAAAAATAATGGATTTTAAGTTTTTCAATTAAAATTTAATTTTAAAATAATGGATTTTAAGTTTTTCAATTAAAATTTCAATAAATCTGAATCCCGAAGCTACGACAAGTAAGAGGTCATGTGGTTCCGAATATATTCGAATACCTAGCTAATTGAATATTCGATTTCGACCACCGTTTTTGCTATCCCTAAAAGAAATGTATAAAACACTATAATGAAGTTTCTTACCATCACGGTTGAACAATAGCAAAATTTTCTCTGTGAAAACTTTCACCGTCTGCTTTTCTTCAATCACTTTCATCACGACATTTTCCTTTAGCACGTGAAAATGGAGGTTAAAGGCAAGTATAAAGTTGATAAGCAATTCTGTTACTTGATCTTCATGCTCGCCCGTAGGTGGATTTTCCAGTGTAGTGAAAACAAAGTCTATGAATTCCACATTTAAATAATCTGGAAAAGATTAACAACATTTGAATACTTTAAAACAAAATGTATGGACAGTAACGCACGTGTGAATGTTTCAGACACAGAATCAAGATCATTGGGAATCCTTTTCCAGACCCATTTACTCGCAATAGTGACGATAGATTTACTTAATTTGAAAATTATCAGCACAGGTCATTTGCTAGGATATTTCCTATCCAGGTCATTTGCTAGGATATTTCCTATCCAGGTCATTTGCTAGGATATTTCCTATCCAGGTCATTTGCTAGGATATTTTCTACCCAGGTCATTTGCTAGGATATTTCCTATCCAGGTCATTTGCTAGGATATTTCCTATCCAGGTCATTTGCTAGGATATTTTCTATTTAGGTCATTTGCTAGGATATTTCCTATCCAGGTCATTTTCTAGGATATTTCCTATCCAGGTCATTTGCTAGGATATTTCCTATCCAGGTCATTTGCTAGGATATTTTCTATTCAGGTCATTTTCTAGGATATTTCCTATCCAGGTCATTTTCTAGGATATTTTCTATCCAGGTCATTTGCTAGGATATTTCCTATCCAGGTCATTTGCTAGGATATTTCCTATCCAGGTCATTTTCTAGGATATTTCCTATCCAGGTCATTTTCTAGGATATTTCCTATCCAGGTCATTTGCTAGGATATTTCCTATCCAGGTCATTTGCTAGGATATTTCCTATCCAGGTCATTTGCTAGGATATTTCCTATCCAGGTCATTTGCTAGGATATTTTCTATTCAGGTCATTTTCTAGGATATTTCCTATCCCCCAGGTCATTTGCTAGGATATTTCCTATCCAGGTCATTTTCTAGGATATTTTCTATTTAGGTCATTTGCTAGGATATTTCCTATCCAGGTCATTTGCTAGGATATTTTCTATTCAGGTCATTTGCTAGGATATTTCCTATCCAGGTCATTTTCTAGGATATTTCCTATTCAGGTCATTTGCTAGGATATTTCCTATCCAGGTCATTTACTAGGATATTTCCTATCCAGGTCATTTGCTAGGATATTTCCTATTCAGGTCATTTGGTAGGATATTTTCTATTCAGGTCATTTTCTAGGATATTTTCTATTCAGGTCATTTTCTAGGATATTTCCTATCATGTTTATTTAATCTCGCAATCAGTGACCAAGGACAAATTATTTAAAGGATTATATTTAATTCATTTTGGAGGACGGGGGGTGGCGGGGACCGGGGGTTAACGTCGCACCAACAGCTTAGGTCATATCTCATATGGTGACTTTCCAGCTATTACTGGTGGAACAAGACCCCAAGAACCACCAAGCTACCACAAGCCAGCTGGACCTCACTTGAAAGAGTTCAACACCCCAAGTGTGATTCGAACAGTGGTGAGGGGCCAGTGATTTGAAGTCAGCGACCGTAACCATTAGGCCATGGATATAATATATATCTAAATCAACATGGTGACCGTTGACCTAATTTGAACATATTTGCTAGAGGTCAATATCATTATTTTTTGGGTTAAGGTCGCACCAACATCTTAGGTCTCTCCAGCAGGAGGAAAACTCTGGATGCCCTACAAGCAGTATTCCAGGTACCCGAGTAGAACCAGCATCCTTCCGCATGCCAGTATGGGTTCGATCCCCTTAAGTAAGACACTACAATCCATACATTGAATATTCTCTCTTCCTCGTGGCGATGGATTCCATCAGGAATGAGATCTCGATAGCGATTAATCTAATGTAGTAAGAACTTGTTTCGCAATCAAGTTAAAATATATTTGTATAAACTACCGGTAATAGACTTTCTTGTGGCAGTGGTGCAATGATAAGAGTATTTAGATTTCATATTGCTAGGCAACGTGGTGGTACAGGTGTGCTGTTTTATTTGGATATTGTGAAGATTAATCCCAGTTGTACTTTAAAGACAAGATTTAGTTTATACCAATTTATATTAGTTCGATTGCGAAACAAGTTCTTACAACTTATATTAATCACTCTCGAGACCTCATTCCTGACGGCATCCATCGCCACGAGGGAGAGAAGAGGCAACATGGAATTTAAATGCCTTGCCTAAGGGCACAATCGTAACGGCTCCAGCGAGGCTCGAACTCCAGACCGTTCGCACCTGAAGCGAATGCGCATCCAATGCGCTATCACGACTTCCACTCAAGACAAGATTTCATGACAACTACAGTTTCATCAAGGCACATATTTTTATGCTTAGCATGACACATTGTTCAAATCTCCTGTATCATCATACTGTATGTAATAAAAAGAAAATTCTAAGTTTCAAACTTAATAATAGAGTTAGAGGGTGATATACTTAATGTATGGCTATTCTCCCACATACCGGTACCCATGTGCCAGGACGGATTATGACCCCATACTAACTGCCAGGCTTAGCCAGCCAGAGATGTTAACTCCCACATACCGGTACCCATGTGCCAGGACGGATTATAACCCCATACTAACTGCCAGGCTTAGCCAAACAGAGATGTTAACTCCCACATACTGGTACCCATGTGCCAGGACGGATTATAACCCCATAGTAACTGCCAGGCTTAGCCAACCAGAGATGTTAACAAGTACTAAGTAATGCACGAGATGTCTCGTTCAATAACACTATGTCTGTAAAGTCACTGAGTACTGAACCCGGAGCCAATGATCTGCAGATTCTCGACCACTGGACGCTACACATTATGAAAATTATTGTCAGAAAATAGACAAGTTCCACTCGTATCGGTACCTATGCAATTTGCGATAGTGAAATATTTTCATGTTAATCTCTAATGTACTGTGTTCCAGTACATAGTGGCCAATAGTTACCATGCAAATTAGCAGGGACTGGTTCCCCTGTACAGAATATCATGCATAGCAACAATGATACATAACTGCTTTTCTGTAATTCTGAAATAAACAAATAAATATACATAATTTAAAGCACATATATGCTCGTGTGATTTAGAAACTGGAAATTTCTGATGGAGAGGACTGGCTGCGCTATGCTAGCGGCAAAGTACAAGCCAAATATACACGTCTCTACGACTTCATATTTAATCTATGAAACACCACGGTCCCATAATATAAATATCATCTGTTCAGGGGAATCAGCTTAACCCGTAACTTGCCAATCACAGCTAAAGTTACTTTTAGTTTATACAAATTTATTTTAGCTCAATTGCGAAACAAGTTCTTATAACTTATATTAATCACTCTCGAGACCTCATTCCTGATGGAATCCATCGAGACGAGGGAAAGAGAAGAGGCAACGTGGAATTTAAATGCCACTTTTGAAAACAGCATAGAGACAGATCAGAATGAACAGTTATGTTATATTTCGGGTTTTATGCCTGCATCAGCACCATTTTGGGCTATGTCGCCGGCGGGCAGTTTACCTAACAACACCTTTCCTGGGCAGGCTCCAGCAGTTAACCAGTACTTGGGTGCACCAACCTCCATAAGAAACTGCCAACTTTTTCATATAAATGAGACACGGTCCGAGCGGGGCTCGAACATGTGACCATCAGTGATGATAGGTTACAGTGGTATACAAGTCAGCGACCTTAACCACTTGACCACGGAGGCGGACTCAGAAGGAACAGAACGTACCGGTAATTGTCTTTATAAATATGTATGTCTAACAAGTTTGTCTTCAAAATATCATAGAAATAACATGTACCAATGTACCGTCTATATTTTGTTGCAGTTCCTCGGCAAGGTCAGTCGCCAGAACGGAGAAGAGAAGAAGGGAGATAACAGCGCTATCTAGCGAACACATGGCTCCAAACACCCGTAACAACACAAGCTTCAATCGTAATCTGTTCTCCTACAAGACAATAGTCTCAATGTATGTGTTGCATAAGTACAGTCTACATCCGTTATGTCAAAGTCACTCACTGTGTGTGTTTTTTACGTTTATTTATCGTCGCTACAGGTTGCCCATATGAGCGACGCCTCCTGAAGAGATTAGTTATTTTAGATTTTGGAGGATAGTGCATGATACAGACAGAGACCCATTCCAGAATCTCCTCTAGTTCTTTTACGTGCACGGTGTAAAGCACCGACACGAGACCTCGGTTTAACGTCCCATCTGAAAGACTGTTAATTTTATTAGGGTCAGACGGGGGATCGAACCTGCGATCCCTGGATTACCAGTCCAGCGTGTTACCACTAGACTACACTTGTCCAATCACTCACTTATATACTGTAATGGTGTAGATATTATGATAAAATATGTTCTCATCCAATTACTAGAATCCTAGTTATATCTATATATGTATACATTTTTATTTATATTTCCATATATTATTGTCATGTGTAAATGTGAAGCGCAATAGAATAATTTTTAATTTTTGCGCTATATAAATGATATGTATTTGTATTATGTCGAATTCTCCAGTTATCTCAAAGTCGGATCAACCTCCTGTTTCAGACACTATCATTTTACATATAACTGGCTCCGATTATATTGAAAGTCAAACTTCAGTTATGTCGAAGTATTTTGTTCGGTCCGACGGAATTCGACATAACGGAAGTAGACTGTAGTTGCATACATATTGTCAGTCATACCTGTATTACTGTTGACAATTTTGAAAAAAGTTATCGTACAATTGTATTTGTTACAACACCTTTATTATAACGGATAAAATTGTTGGTCATAAGACTGAATTGTTCATTTGGAATAAAGATTTCTATTTCTGAGATTTCAGCAGCTTTGCCGATTTTGGTTCCATTGTTTGTTCCTTCAAGGTTTTAGCCTGCCTGATTGTTTCGTCCTTAACCTTTACAGTCATATACTGCCGTATACATACACCTTGTGGTTAAGGTGTCCGCCTACGGAGCGGGAGGTCGAAGGTTCGAATATCGTCAGGGGTTTGTTTTCATATGGCCGGTTGGTGAGCTGCCAGCTAGTTAAATAATGGTTACCGATTGCATACCAGCCTATAAGCATAGGATTCGGGAAGTACTGATGTTCATAAAAAGAGGTGTCTCATAAGTCAGAAATAGGGGTGACACTATAATACGTTTGGTTTTGTGTTCCAACTTTGCTCTGACATGTGAGGTCATATGGCAACTTTCCAGCTATAATATACCTTTCCCTCATAGAAGCACCTCTTGACGCCATTATCAATACGACAAACACTGACAATGTAGTAGCCAAACCAATGCTCATAATAAAGGTCAGAATCTCATGTAGTCCCATTAATATCTATGGAGGTGGGATAGATATGGCAACTACTTATCCACTGCATGATAGCTAAATGGTTGTCGTTTGTATGGAGATATAATAGTATATTAACCTAAATCTCTATGTAGTCCCAGTAATATCTATGGCGGTGGGATAAATATGGCGACTACTTATCCACTGCATGATAGCTGAATGGCTGTCGTTTGTATGGAGATATAATAGTATATTAACCCAAATCTCTATGAAGGAAATGGTTAAATGACTGTCGCTTGTATGGAGATATAACAGTATATTAACCTAAATCTCTATGACAGAAAGGGTTAAATGGCTGTCGTTTGTATGGAGATATAATAGTATATTAACCTATATCTCTATGAAGGAAAGGGTTAAATGGCTGTCGTTTGTATGGAGATATAATAGTATATTAATCTATATCTCTATGAAGGAAAGGGTTAAATGGCTGTCGTTTGTATGGAGATATAACAGTATATTAACCTAAATCTCTATGACAGAAAGGGCTAAATGGCTGTAGTTTGTATGGAGATATAACAGTATATTAATCTAAATCTCTATGAACGAAAGGGTTAAATGGCTGTCGTTTGTATGGAGATATAACAGTATATTAACCTAAATCTATGAAGGAAAGGGTTAATACAACTTGTTTACGCTTGTTTCACACAATGATTGGAGCAGAAATACAAATATATAAAGCTTTAAACACTAGTACCCACCATTTGGTAATATTGCACTAAATTGTAAACTCCCTCGTAGCTTTCCCTAGCTAGGGCTTTCCTTGATATAGATTGCTTAGCATTTTCCTGCAAACACAGCACAAGTATTATATGTTATTATATTATATGTTATATTTCGGGTTTTATGCCTGCATCAGCACCATTTTGGGCTATATCGCCGGCGGGCAGTTTACCTAACCACACCTTTCCTGGGCAGGCTCCAGCGGTTAACCAGTACTTGGGTGCACCAACCTGCGTAAGAAACTGCCAACTTTTTCATATAAATGAGACACGGCCTGAGCGGGGCTCGAACCCGTCACCATCAGTGATGATAGGTTACAGTGGTATACAAGTCAGCGACCGTAACCACTCGACCACGGAGGCGGACAGCACAAGTATTCCTAGCAAACATTGAAGATTTACAATATTTATTGCAGTACACAAAGATTTACTGGTACATTCAAAACCACATGTTTGTAGTGTGGACCATATGAACAGACTACAGTCAAACCTGTGTTAGTGGTCACCTCTATTAAGCAGCCAACCTGTATTAAACAGCCAGTTTCAAGTTGGCAAGAGCAAATCTCACCAATGCAACCCGGGTTCGATCAACGCACTGGGAAGTATGTGGATGCGAGTTGAAGATGCGCGTTCGCTTCAGGTGCGAAAGGTCCGGAGTTCGAACCCCGCTGGAGCCGTTACGATTGTGACCTTAGGCAAGGCATTTAATTTCCACATTGCCTCTTCTCTCTCCCTCGTGGCGATGGATTCCATCAGGAATGAGGTCTCGAGAGTGATTAATATAAGTTATAAGAACTTGTTTCGCAATCGAGCTAAAATAAATTTGTATAAATTAATGTTAGTTTACGATACATTTGACCTCTATTAAGCAGCCACCTGTGCTAAGCAGCCACTTTCTGTGATTCCGTTGACTGGCTGCTTAACACAGGTTTGACTGTATATAAACCACTTAATGTCGCAGGCAAGTGTACATACAAGTTTCAGGGTTCAATTATTGTTAAATATAGAAATTTAAATTAAAATGTTTTTTTTACAAATATGCACAAATGTGCACACTATCTTCAAAATAGTCAGTTAAACATTTTATTTCTACATTTATTGAATACAGGACTTTCAGCTTGTTGTAAAACAAATCGAACATGCAAATAGGCTGTCAGATTAGCGCAGTGGTTGGCAAGAGCAAATCTCACCAATGCAACCCGGGTTCGATCACCGCACTGGGAAGTATGTGGATGCGAGTTGAAGTCCTGTCGACGAGTGGTAATTTACTTATATAAGACATTTAAATCCACATGGCCTCTTCTCTCTCTCTACCACGTTCGATCCCTTCCGGAATGAGGTCTCGAGAGTGGCTAAAACTTGTTTCGCAGTCTAGCTAAAATAACTCTGCATAAAGCATGTACATGTCAATATTACCAGTATGGACAACATCTCCTCGAGCTGGTGGTTGATATTTTCCTCATCTTCGTGTAGATGCCAACCACGTTGCTGCGAGTCATCCTTGCATTCCGTCAGCTCAGCGAACAGCTCGCAAAGTCGTTCATAATCACAACTCGTTTCCTCATCTGCCCTGTCGGCATCAGACTGTAATAAACGTATGCATTTTATGGTTTCCAATGAAATACAGAACTCGTTTCCTCATCTACCCTGTCGGTATCAGACTGTAATAAACGTATGCATTTTATAGTTTCCAATGAAATACACAACTCGTCTCTTCATCTGCCCTGTCGGTATCAGACTGTAATAAACGTATGCATTTTATAGTTTCCAATGAAATACACAACTCGTCTCTTCATCTGCCCTGTCGGTATCAGACTGTAATAAACGTATGCATTTTATAGTTTCCAATGAAATACACAACTCGTCTCTTCATCTGCCCTGTCGGTATCAGACTGTAATAAACGTATGCATTTTATAGTTTCCAATGAAATACACAACTCGTCTCTTCATCTGCCCTGTCGGTATCAGACTGTAATAAACGTATGCATTTTATAGTTTCCAATGAAATACACAACTCGTCTCTTCATCTGCCCTGTCGGTATCAGACTGTAATAAACGTATGCATTTTATGGAATGCAATGAAATACACAACTCGTCTCTTCGTCTGCCCTGTCGGCATCAGACTGTAATAAACGTATGCATTTTATGGTTTCCAATGGAATACAGAAATTCATGAGAAATAAAAATGGTGTTATTCTATTGGTTGAATATAGCAGTGGGAAATAAAAATGTGTTATTCCACAGTCCACTGCTTTCTGTTTCTGGCTACCAACCACTGCAGTTTAAAATATTGTCAACGTGAATGTTTTCAGACTTAAGCTGTCAGTGACGTCATTTATGACGTCGTGAAAATGTAACTTCATGCACCATTTAGCACAAGGCTGCGTCGATTTCTATCTAAGTTTTTATTGGCATAAACATGTACATGTTCATCGCCAAGAAACATGATTGGCGGTTATATACAAAGCTTACAGAAAAGCATGATATACATAAGGTAGGAGTAAGCATAGCAATAATATTTACGACATACATTGTTTGTTTAACGATATAGTTGGTATTCAGTGTCTCACAAATCAATATTTTACATTCATTTAGTTAATTAAAATCATTTCTTTTACTTGTTGCTAAATAAATATATTTAGCTAAATTGACAAGTTTGCTTTTTGGTGTTGAATTCTCCTGATATCATTACTCTCACCGCTCGTGATAATAACGCTCTCAATGAATGCATGTTCATTCGGTGAAATATAATTTTATCTTAAAACACTGTCGTGACGTCATACCTTTGTACTTGCAGTCCATTATTATTAATATTGGACTGGTGGCAAAATGCCAAAGTATTATATTAAATACTACGTGTAAATGTACGAAATTAACCATTTTAATTAGTAGGATCTTGTTATTATATAAGTGTGTGTTTTAAGTGAGATATAAGCCTCAAACGGATCCAATATGTAAAATATTGGAACTGTCTTTGGTGCTACACACCTCACACAGTCCAATATTTTACATATTGGATCGTTTTCGGCTTATATCCCATACATACACTGAAACAAACAATTATACAAGTCTCAACAGTAAAAATAAATGATTTTGTTTCACCTTACGCCATCCAGATATCTCAAAAGATCTAAAAACAATTGTTATTTGAGCTTTTATATAAAATTGTTTTTTTTATCTGCATGCAAAACTTTAACCAAAATGTCTTCTGCCAATGCCGACAATGGAGCTGAATATTGGATCAGCACAACGAATGTATCACATTTATTACAACATCTATCGTGAAACTTGTGATAGCGCATTCGTTTCAGGTGCGAACGGCCCGGAGTTCGAGCCCCGCTGGAGCCGTTATGATTGTGCCCTTAGGCAAGGCATTTAAATTCCACATTGCCTCTCCTCTCTCCCTCGTGGCGATGGATTCCATCAGGAATGAGGTCTCGAGAGTGATTACTATAAGTTCGAATCGAGCGAAAATAAATTTTGCATAAACGCAGCTATTACAACATCATTTACCTCTTGTAGGCCGTCATGTATCTTATCCATTAGTTCAGATATATCGGGGATTCTAAGCCCTATATGACCTAACACTGTCTCCACAGCAACGCAAGACTTCTTGTAACTAAGATCAGTATTTCTTCTGATCTCTTCAACAAGGTCATTTGCAAGGTCACAAGGAACTGGAATTGTTCTGCAATCTACAAGTTTGTTCTCACATTTGGAAGAGTTTGATTTTGTTGGAGATGGTGCAGGACTTGGTGGGGTATTAAGCGACATATCAATATGGTATGTCTTCGTGGCGCAGTCTGACGTTTGGATACCCTCTGTCATTGTGGCACTGTCTGACAGTTGGATACCTTTTGTCATTGTGGCACTGTCTGACAGTTGGATACCTTTTGTCATTGTGGCAACATCCATTGCTGAAATACTCAATTTCTGAGTACCAGTTTCATCTTTTGACACATTTTCAAATATTGCTGATCTGTCTTTATTTTTATCATCAGAGAGTTGTGCTTCCTGATGAGTATTTTGAACAGGTGTTGTAAATGATAGTTGTCCCTCGGTTGGAGCTAGAGTTAGTTCCCCTGACGTTCTAACAGATTGCTGTCCTTTGCTTGGAGTTACTTCCCCTGAATATCTTACAGGTGGCGCTGGAGCAGTTCTTCTAGAAGAACGTCTTTTTGGCTGGTTATCTGTAATAAGTGTTAACACCTAACAATTATGACATCATATTTTTGAAGTTACATATTTGAAATGAACACAGATTTTTTTATAAATGTAATATTTTATAAAATGTATGTATCACAATTATTTAACAATAAAACTTATTTTCTTTATATGCATCTACTTTTCGCAAACCCCAATCATTGAATTTTTGGCTGTCCAATTAGCGCAGTGGATTCTTACCAATACAACTCGGGTTCGATCCTCGGACCGGGAAGTATGTGAGATGGTACAGTGGTCGCCAGACAGGTGGCTTTTCTCCGAGTACTCTGGTTTCCTCCCACACGAATGACCACATTTACGCTTTCATCAACGCCAACGAGAGTGATTAATATAAGTTGTTAAAGCTTGTTTCGCAATCGGAACTTTTGTAGTTAGAATTTACGTCTTAGGCTACCCATGATTACATGTATCTCATACAAAGTGTTTTTTTATCATAATTACAAATTACCTGAATCTTTGAGTCATGAAAACAAACAAATTAGCAATGTCATTGCAGGTCAGAGCAACATAAATGAACAAATTACTTTCGGAAGTTACCCGAATTTAAATCGCAATAAAAATAGAAAACTATCCAATCTTTATAAAAAATAACTGCAAATGGATTCAATGACGATAGTGTTCTTTTATTCGGAGGTGGAATTTTCGCACAGGCAATAACTATTTATGATCTATACCTGCACTAGCTGTATCAGCTTGTACCGGATCGGAGGGAACAACAACCCAGTCGGAAGCATCCTTTACGGATCTGTATGTTTGTCGCACATTCTCCCTGTGTTCTATTAGCTTTCTGAAATAATTCCAAGAATCACAGACTCAATATAATTCTTATATTCTTACTTCTTTGAATGAACATACATACTGGTACTGAAATCTTTCCGTTACATTTTGCCGGATTTTGATTTAAATACAGTCAAACCTGTCTTACGCAGCCAGCCAAGGGAATCACAGAAAGTGGCTGCTTAGCACAGGTGGCTGCTTAATAGAGGTCAAATGTATAACAAAAACACCATATTGGGAATCTGGAAACTGGTTGTTTAATGCAGGTCGGTTGCTTAATAGAGGTCAAATGTATAACAAAACATCATATTGGGAATCTGGAAACTGGTTGTTTAATGCAGGTCGGTTGCTTAATAGAGGTCAAATGTATAACAAAACACCATATTGGGAATCTGGAAACTGGTTGTTTAATGCAGGTCGGTTGCTTAATAGAGGTGACCACTAACACAGGTTTCACTGCACTCTGAAACATCATGCCCACAACTTCTGTTGAACCCACAAAGACTGGCACCTACTCCGGCAAGTATCGGATTTTGCATTTGATACCTTTGCTTTATTATTAAATTACATGTACATAATACTTCAGGGCCATACAAATATTCATACAGTATATTCTAGTAATGAACAGACAGGTCTGTAGTCTAGTGGTAACACGCTGGACTGGTAATCCAGGGATCACAGGTTCGATCCCCCGTCTGACCCTAATAAAATTAACAGTCTTTCAGATGGGACGTTAAACCGAGGTCTCGTGTTGGTGCTTTACACCGTGCACATAAAAGAACCAGAGGAGACTCTGAAATGGGTCTCTCTCTGTATCATTGCATTATCCTCCAAAACTCTAAAATGACTAATCTCTTCAGGAGGCGTCGCTCATATGGGCAACCGGTAGCGACGATAAATAAACGTAAAACACACTCTAGTAATGAACACAATGAATGCTTAAAATAATGGTAAATTGATGGGCATTCAATATGTCATTCCATGCTTGATTAAATTGCGAGTGATACCTCCATTGACACCATATGGCTACTTTCAGGAAAAGCTATGAGTGCCTCCATGCAGTATTTCGTTCACAACTGGACACCTGGATAGAACATCCTCACTTGTTCTTGAACATGGCTAAGGCCAAAAAAGAAAAACCGGTGTTTACTGTTTTATGCCAAAAACATTGGGTCGGTCAGAGTGGGAATTAATTTTTTTGATTGTTTTTTTCTACCATACTCTTGGGCACAGACAAATGTGATTTTTCTTCTTCAAAAATTTCGTAAACCAATTCAGAGTCTGGGGGTTAAAAACGGGGTGGTCGAGAAACCGTAAACACACGTTTTTTACCTAAGATGCATGTGTCAAAAATACAAACGGTGTGACTAATTTCAATACTTTTCCTAAATCAATGCACCAAACATTGCATTGATACTAGAAAAAACTGGACAGTTCAAATTTAGCGGAGAATTGATGACCAACTAAGTTGCAGAATTTCTGACACCAGATACATTTATAAGTTATTGAGCAGGCAGAAAAGTTAGTGCAAATGGACAAAATGATTCAAATCATACACATGCATTCAGACTAGCTAGATTACAATGCACACGTCAACAAATCAAATACATCTTAGCATATTCAGGCTTAGTTAGTTTATACAAATTTATTTTAGCTTGATTGCGAAACAAGTTCTTACAACTTATATTAATCACTCTCGAGACCTCATTCCTGATGGAATCCATCGCCACGAGGGAGAGAGAAGAGGCAACGTGGAATTTAAATGCCTTGCCTAAGGGCACAATCGTAACGGCTCCAGCGGCAGGGTTCCCTCTGTCTGAATGTTTGTCTGCGCCAATTGAAAAATACTGGAGCCAATTAAAAAAAATGTGGCGACAACTAAGAGGCATATAGTTCACAAATAAATATATGAAGCCATATATTTGACAAAACCTGTGCCGAAAAAGAAATAAATAATTTCTTTTTAACTCTTTCAGCGCCGAATAAATTCAGAGGATGTGCAAACAACATAGATCCAGATCAGCCGCGGCATAACGCCGCGTCTGATCAGGATCTATGTTGTTTGCTATTCGGACAGGTGCTTCAGCTCCACTGTCTGAAGAGCAATCAGCATATAGCCTGATCAGACGGCATGTTCTGTTCGATCTGGTTCTCTACGTTTTTACAAAGTCGCTTTTATGCGAATTTGGCAGTGAAAGAGTTAAAGTTGCACCAAATATTTTTGCCAATTCACAAACTTTAGCGCCAATATTTGTTTTTTGTCGCCATTGGCGACCGACAACGGGAACCCTGCAGCGGGGTTCGAACTCCGGACCATTCGCACCTGAAGCGAACGTGCATCCACTGCGATATCACGACTTCCACAGGATTAGTTTACAGTGTGCAGAATTGTAAGCAAGTTGGACCTACTTGAGATTCTCTCTCTGCGTGTGAGTGTACTGCCCTCCTTTACTGCTAGCTTCATAATGAATCACCTCAATGGCCCGGTCAATCGACTTCAGGATTTCAGTTTCACTAACCTGCAAACAGATAAAGATTTCATAATGAACAGCTATGCAGCGGCTGCAGAAAATAGCGATTAAAAGTGAAAATGTAACATTTATGGCAAGTCATTTTAATATTCAGGGCTCATTCTAGATGGCGACATGGGCAAAATAGTCGCTCTAGGGACCCTGACCTCGCCCACTGGGAGCCCCACTTTTCTCTAAAAAACAATTGTCCAGTAACCTCAGGGATCATTCTAGAGGGCTATGTGGGTGAAATTGTCGCCCTAGGGACCCTGACTTCGCCCTCTGGGGGCCCCACTTCTCCCTCCTCAGGTTTGATACTCAGTCAGGCCACGTATGTTGTGTCATTGAGCAAGGCTTTGGTTAACCACTTGGCTAGGTCCCCACAATGACACCTAGTGGATTGACATTAACGGAACATACATAGAGTGGTGGAACCTATGCTCGGCGTATTTGTCCATTTACATCCATATATAAAATATTTATATAGTTCTAGGCTAATTTCACTGACAGAGCTGAAGCATGGTTCAATAGCATTCTGTGACGTGCATCGGTAGCCTGATGCAACTGTCAGTGTCACATGACTGGTCCAGCAGACAAATATAAACAAACAAATCATTCATTCATTGGGAGAATATTTCCACCGAAACTGATACAGTGTACGAGCAATTCAGGTAGCTATCCGAATTTAAAAAATCTACACCTAACCCGAAAAATAATTTCGATACCATTTCTGGAGAACCTGTGAACATGAACTTCAATCAAACCTGATCTTTGACCACATAATTCTTGGGAATGTATCCAATCTCTCCAAAACCATTTTGGGCAAGGAACCAATCTTTCTGCGAACTTTCAAGAACTGTGAATTGATCCCCAGTTTGGAATGAAAGATATTGTTTCAAATCTGTTCTGTAATCATACAATGCACGAAACATTGTCATTGAAAGAGTCAAAGCACCCAAACTATAATAAATTATCCTATTTTTCTGAGTCCTGACATTTTTCCATCCCCAACACTGACTCTATTTAATCCATTACTCTCTTCCATCTGTGATTTTCTTTCCGCAAGTTTGTTTCCGTGTCACCAGTATGAGGTCTATTTCAAGGGTATGAATGAAGTGTAGTTCTAACTTCTAGGCAAGAAAAGTGAGGGAGTGGGTGTGTGAGGGTATATTGAGAGCGATAGGTGTACGAGGGGCTGAAAGATAGAGGTGTGAGAGGGAGATAGCGAGATAGGTGTCCTGCGAGGGTTAAGGATTGCGGAGCTTGCGATGGGTGATGGATGATGTGTGTGTAGGGGGGGGGGTGTATGAGGGGTGCTGTGGTGTGTGGATGAGGGGGATATGTGGGGTGTGGACGGGGCTGGTGCGTGAGGGGATGTAGCGGATGTGCAGTTATAGAGCGTTCGCCAAATGTGTGAGAGGCACAGAGTTTATGCCCAGCTGTAACCGTTAAAATTGTGCCATTCGGCAAGGCATTTAAATTCCACATTGCCTCTTCTCTCCCTCATGGCGATATATTTATTCAGGAATAAGATCTCGAGAGCGATTAAACAAATGTTGTAAAAACCTGTTCGCAATTAAGTTGAAATAAACTTTAAATAAACTTGTGTGTTTGCACTTGGGGAATGAGTTTGTGCGTGAGGGTGTGGAATGGGTGTATGGAGGGGAAGGAGTGAGTATGTGAGTGGAAAGGAGCGGCACAAATGGTGGTCACTATAGACAGGTTAGTCTGTGTGCTGGCGGTTAGTCTGCATTTTACAGCCAACCATGTGTTAAGCAGCCAACCAAGTGAATCACAGAAAGTTGCAGCTTAGCACAGATGGCTGCTTAATAGAGGGTAAATATAGAATAACACAACATATTTTGAATATCACAGAAAATGGCTGCTTAACACAGGTGGCTGTTTAATAGAGGGCAAATGTAAGCCAGTCTGATCGTCAAAATCTCCATATTATTTTTATTTACTTTTATATTATTACAGTTGAATAAAACTTGTCACGTAAATAAATGTATATATACACTCTGTCATAGTTTAAGAAAATGATGCATTTCATGGAGACAATCTAAATAAGCTTTTAGCTTCCGACTTAATCCATCTGTTCTTGTATATTAATGCTACAACATGATGTAAATATTGATAAATAACATATTTTTAATCTAAATGTATAACAACACAACCTATTCGGAATCACTGGCTACTTGGTATATGCTGCCTGTATTTAATGGAGATGACCACTAACACAAGTTTGACTGTAGAATGACAGAACTAGCAGCAATAGACTGAAAGGGATGTGTGCTTTACGTTTATTATCGTCGCTACCGGTTGCCCATATGAGCGAGATTAGTCATTTTAGATTTTTGGAGGATAGTGCAATGATACAGACAGAGACCCATTCCAGAGTCTCCTCTGGTTCTTTTACGTGCACGGCGTAAAGCACCGACACGCGACCTCAATTTAAAGTCCCATGCATCTGAAAGACTGTTAATTTTATTAGGGTCAGGCGGGGGGATCGAACCTGCGATCCCTGGATTACCAGTCCATCGTGTTAACCACTGGACTGAAAGGGATTACAATGAAAGAACACATAGTGTTTTCCCCTATCAATTAATTGGTATACAATAGATTGGAACATAGGCCTAATTAATTGTAAATACGTGAAACCTATTCAACATATATGCTAAACAAGTGTTATGTGATCCACAATTTATTTTTTATTTAAGTTTATTTAACGTCGCTACCGGTTGCCCATTAAAGCGACGGGCAGTTTCCATAACAACACCATTCAAGCGGTTAACCAGTACTTGGTGCACAAACCTCCGTAAGAAACTGCCAACGTTTTCGTATAAACGAGACACGGTCTGAGCGGGACACGAACCCGTGACCAACAGTGATGATAGGTTACAGTGGTATATGTCAGCGACCTTAACCATCGCAGGTTCGATCCCCCGTCAGACCCAGATACAATTAACAGTCTTTCAGATGGGACATTTAACCGAGGTCCCGTATCGGTGCTTTACATCGTGCACGTAAAAGAACGAGGGGAGATTCTGGAATCATTGTACTATCCGCAAACAATCTAAAATTACTAATCTCTTAGATTAGGCGTCGCTCATATAGGCAACCGATAGCGACGATAAATAAACGTAAAATACATCGACCACGGAGGCGGACAATCCACAATTGATTGTATTAGTGTGTAAATAATTGAGCGTGTTAAAAACGAAAATGGTTAGCATTTGTTTGAAGGAAGATCACTAAAACACGGTTTAACTGTAATTCTAAGAAAGTTTCCATACAAATAAAGATGGGCCTCTATGACCAAGTGGTGAATTGCGTTGCTTTCAACATACTTGCCCCATCACCACTGTAATTCCGAATCATCCTGCTGGTGGTATCAACTTGTTTCATGTCAGGAACCTAGCTAGCTAGGGGAAGGTCGGTGGTTCTACCCAGGTGTCAGGTCCGTGCCTGAAATTCCCTCGGATGGGCACTCAGGGTCTTCCTCCACCAATAATAGCTGGAGAGTCGCCATATGACATAAGCTGCTTGTGAGAATGTAACAGTAATATTATTGTGATTTGTAAATTGTATTCGTCATTATGGAAAAAGTTGCAATAAAATATTATTAAATTAAATTCAGTCTACTGTTGTTAATATACATGCATGTATGTACATGCAAATCATTACTGTCTTGTTTACATGTATAGCTACTGAAATTAATAAATAATTTCAACGTTATTGGAATTAGCAATACATATACTTCGAAATTGTAGCATTGCAGTGACTTGGGTTCCAGTCTTCGATTTTTCACTTTTTATCTTCTGGCAAAATGACATGATCAGAAACTCAATACGGCCCAATTAATAGTCCCGGTGTTGAAATATATTTATGAAATATATTTATTTGACTGTCCAGGCAAAATATATCGACGCCTGTTCCCAGACTAGCATTGCAGTTTCAACCAATATGCTACACTCTCAAATATCTTCTCTTTCTTCTGCATTCTTGTCGGTATTAAATTTCTGTCATTTCTAAGCAATATGCTCACTTGGTATACATGTATTAGTTCCCCACCGTCCAATATATTACTGCGTATTTTGAACTGCAAGGAGAGAAACTATATAAGCTCTGCTTCCGTTTTAATCCTTTCCTATATACTTACTTCTTTGATTTTGTGTACATGTATTGTTTTGTGAATGTATATAGTGGAATAAATATGCTTAACCCAATATAATAATTGGCATTTCAACCAACTATGAAAGATTGATATGCAAATGTTGATTCAAAGTCGGAACAACGGTGATATATTGCGGTATAGGTTTCAACAATATGTCAACGCTAAAATAATGTAGTACGCTTGCTGGGAATCGGAATAAATTTTCCGGGGAAAAAGAAGAGAACAATAAGACAGCTCTCATGATCTCTAACCACCAGCCCCATAGCATATCGCAGGGTTCAACAATATATGTGAACACATACTAGCGTTTTAATTCTCTCCGATCGACTCGGAAACAGAATGTCTGCCTGTCTGACGCCTTTAGTCCATAGCTACAAACTTCCAAATATCCGCCAGACGGTTTTATTTCGTATAGGATAAGAACACAGAAATCCATATCTTCTTGTAGCTACCCCCTGCAATATATGAGAAGTTGATTTATTCAAAGTTTTATGCCAACTATTGATCCCTCAAGTGGAGCCATTTTGTTCTCACAAAACCCAATTTGTTCATGGAAAATCCAATTACGGAACAAACGGCAATATTTGGAGGCCTGGTATGAACTGCTGTCATCTCTCGGGGATGATTTATCTCGCAAAATATATAACGCTCGCCGATACAAACCATGTGCTGGCCAGTCTGTAAACTAATGGGTACAGGTGTAGCATTGAAGTAGTTCGTGAAAATGCAATGCAAATCGAAATGAGTCCCCTCAAAGATGGTAAACGTTCTTAGAATGTAGACTATTGTTTCACTAGCTTATAAATGGTCACGAACGAGATACAGTTGGGATTGTCATTGATGATGTAAACATAAGAACAAGTAATGAAACAGATAATTCAGAAACAAGTGGTATATGTTGTTACAGAGGGGGTGGGCAAATCTGTGACAGTGCTCTATCACGATACATATGTCTATGTTGTACTGTTGCTTTACTAAAATGTACTCAGGGACTTGCCAGGCACGGTTTTGATGTTTGATGGAAACTAGTGCTGAGCGAACAGTAGAAGTTAAATGCCTTGCATATGGGCACAACCGTAACGGCTCAAGCGGGGCTTGAACTCCGGGAATTTCGCACCTGAAGCGAACGCGCTACCACTGCGCTATCACGACTTCCATTAGTTGTAGTTCTGTGATGTGATGTTCGCAAATCATGGTGACCAGCTGCACATTGCTTGCTACACTGCATTGTAGGAATCCTACACGTATTTGTACACATATTATGAAAACAATATTATGCATATTCAATGAAATAAAATCATGTTTAAAATAAGTGGTATTGGTAAGGCAACTGAAAGTGGTATAGGTAAGGCAACTGAAAGTGGTATAGGTAAGGCAACTGAACGTGGTATAGGTAAGGCAACTGAACGTGGTATAGGTAAGGCAACTGAAAGTGGTATAGGTAAGGCAACTGAACGTGGTATAGGTAAGGCAACTGAAAGTGGTATAGGTAAGGCAACTGAAAGTGGTATAGGTAAGGCAACTGAAAGTGGTATAGGTAAGGCAACTGAACGTGGTATAGGTAAGGCAACTGAAAGATAAATTCGGGCATGAATTACGTCAGCGAAGAGATGGCCCAGTTTAGGTCAAGGAAACGAATACAAATAGGCCTATTTGTATGTCCAATGAGTGATATGATGTTTCATGGAGACACCAAAGATTCAATAAGTGCCCCTTCAATCAGTATTTCAGTAACGGTCGGGTACGTGGGTAGAACCATGGAGAGCTTCCTGACTTGGGAATAATTCGACATCCCAACTAGGAATCAAACCTACAGCAGTGAGGACACGTGATTCGAAGTCAACGACTTTAATCACTCAGCCACGACTGAAACGAAGCAAAATTAGTTATTTATTTAACACCTCTGCCACGGAGTCCGCTAATAGAAAGTCTGAACGACGAGATACACGGTACTAATGTTCGAGGCATTTTCACATTATTACCTTTTATGCAGATGGATATTCGTATGTGTGTCTAGTAACCTAGTGTCTAGTAAATGTGGACGTCGTGATAGCGCAGTGGTAGTGCGTTCGCTTCAGGTGCTCTTAGGCAAGGCATTTAATTTCCACGTTGCCTCTTCTATCTCCCTCGTGGCGATGGATTCCATCAGGAATGAGGTCTCGAGAGTGATTACTATAAGTTATAATAAATTGTTTCGCAATCGAGCTAAACAAAATGTGTATAAACTTGTCTAGTAACCAATTACGGTAGATGCAGCCTGTGTGGCCGATGCTTACGGTCATTGAATTCAAATCAGCTGCCCTCTCACCACTGTATGCTTTGGTGAGGAAGCTGTTCATCTGTCTTGCTGGGGGGTGTTTTACGTTTATTTATCGTCGCTACCGGTTGCCCATATGAGCGACGCCTCCTGAAGAGATTAGTAATTTTAGATTTTTGGAGGATAGTGCAATGATACAGACAGAGACCCATTCCAGAGTCTCCTCTGGTTCTTTTACGTGCACGGTGTAAAGCACCGACACGAGACCTCGGTTTAACGTCCCATCTGAAAGACTGTTAATTTTATTATGGTCAGACGGGGGATCGAACCTGCGATCCCTGGATTACCAGTCCAGCGTTTTACCGCTGGGCTACAGATCCGTCTTGCTGGGGTATGCCCGCCCATACCTGAAATACTGCTCGGAGGTCGGAGGGACACCGGTGGTCTTCTTCAACCCAGAACAGCTGGAGAGACGCCATTTAGCCTAAGACACGAAACCCCAATACAAATATATCCAACTTAACTGTTATAAAATGAGCATTTGGTGGTAGTGTGGTCAACGTAAATGTATTAATCTAATCACAGGACAACTGACCTAAAGATATAATGATAATCATGGACGAGAATGTGCGTGTGTTAGTTTATACAAATTTATTTTAGCTCGATTGCGAAACAAGTTATTTCAACTTATATAAATCACTCTCGAGACCTCATTCCTGATGGAATCCATCGCCACGAGGGAGAGAGAAGAGGCAACGTGGAATTTAAATGCCTTGCCTAAGGGCACAATCGTAACGGCTCCATTGGGGCTCGAACTCCGGACCTTTCGCACCTGAAGCGAACGCGCATCCGCTGCGCTATCACGACTTCCACTGCGCTATCACGACTTCCACTGTGCTATCACGACTTCCACTGCGCTATCACGACTTCCAATGCGCTATCACGACTTCCACGTGTGTTAAACGTATGTTCTACTAAAAACTACATTACTAACATATATCAAAACTAGATTTCAGCAAACCAAAGACACATAAATATACAATCTGTGACCGTTTTCCCATGCAGAAGCAACTATAATTTGACTGGCTGAGCCTTCAATAAGGCACTTGCCAATTAGACAGCCGAAAGATTGAGCAAATTCGATATAACTAGGTGAACTTGATTGGATTTCGCACATTAGAAATACTGCACTGGCGTATAAATTAGCGCCACAGACGCTTTTTATTTTATTATATGAGCAACTCTAAGAAATCAGCGTCACAACTGATTTCGAATTTGCTCTACGAAATATTGGATTTTAGCTCTGTTATTGTTCTCCTCTCAGCCAACACATCTTCGGTTCTCTATTACATTTGACTCTGAAATCGCGACATTTAAGGCTATTATATTATATGAAGATTGGTTTAAAGAAATTTGTTTTTTGGAATAATAAGAGCGATATTGCGGGACTGGAGTAATTTGTGTGCTGTAATGGATGGTGGAGTTGTGTGCATGAGTCCAAAGATAGAGAATGGATGGCACGAATTAGTTATATTTAGATATATGGATTTTCCGTGGGCATTTGACATCGTTGATGACTTTTGTCTGACATGGAGAGGGGTCCGCTGCCCCCATTAACGTTTTGTGATTAATAAACAGAAGAGAATAATTTGATATTGTAGAATCTTGACTTTTATGAGTTTCTCTATAGCACATGTCTGAGCAAAGTAACCTTTTGTTCAAACCTGCATTTTTTCGATGAATATTTAATTATTTTTTTTTTTATAGAATTAACGCATTATTTAAAATATTGGTATAGTAAACTACATGTATTCCGTGACAGTCTTTTAGGGAGATGAATATATAATCGATGCACTGGCTTCTACGGAAGCGAACACTTGTATAATAATATTTACTTTTGATAGAAATACAAATACTCATTTTCTAATATTATCTGGATCAAGTTTTCACCGAGCTTTTATATCTGATGCAACTGCTTCGGAACCAAGATGAATTGTAACTTTAACTTACACGTGTTTGCTATGTGTTGTCTTATCACGTGCGCTGGACTGACACGTGCACAAAAGGAAGGACTGACAATACCAATTGGTAGGTAGACATTATCTAATATATAGCTTAGTTTATTGTTTATTTATAGTTCATTCTATTGCAGAGTTATACAAGTATTAACAATATATTACATATAAACAAACAGCCAACATACAGAGACGTATCGTGCACTTACATGTAGCAAACATATTATACAGCATTCATATACGTTGTACTCTTAATTAACATAATTATAAATCCTAAAATGAGTTTATATAATTATATATATCTTATATTCAAATACATGTATACAATTACCATAATGTTTTAAAGTATGGAGATACGAATGTGGATCATAAGCAATGTATAGCGGTGGTAACACGTTCGCTTCAGGTACGAACAGCCTGGAGTTCGAGCCCAACTGTAGCCGTTACGATTGTGCCTTTAGGCAAGGCATTTAAATTCAACGTTGTCTCTTTCTCTCTCCCTCGTGGCGATGGATTCCACCAGGAATGATGTCTCGAGAGTGATTAATATAAGCTGTACAACATAACTTGTTTCGCAATCGAGATTAAATAAGATGTGTATAGACTAATGAATAGCTGTAGTTTATTTAGTGTATATGATTAGTGATATATGAAGGATAGAATGATAGTGCATGTATATATGATTAGTGATATATGAAGGATAGAATGATAGTACATGCATATATGATTAGTGATATATGAAGGATAGAATGATAGTACATGCATATATGATTAGTGATATATGAAGGATAGAATGATAGTGCATGCATATATGATTAGTGATATATGAAGGATAGAATGATAGTGCATGTATATATAAGTATTGATATATGAAGGATAGAATGATAGTACATGTATATATGATTATTGATATATGAAGGATAGAATGATAGTACGTGTATATATGATTATTGATATATGAAGTGTAGAATGATAGTGCATGCATATATGATTAGTGAAACAAGAATCGTAGAATATATAATACATGCATAGTGATCATATGAATTATATACTAGTATTGATGGCTAAACTAGTGGCCTACATGATGCATTACGGACTGTGTAATGCTTGCATAATACAGAGTATATGACTCGCCCTGATGTGTATTAGCGGTGGCGAATAGAAACAACTTATAATTCGGTTCGGCCGATAACACGGATACCTTGCATAGGTTTATAGTAATATATTCACACATAACTCTTGTGTATAAAAAGCTACTGTCCATGGTTCATTAAAGCGACATTACATCGGTGAAAAAACAAATTTCTACAGAATGTAATTACCTTTGTTATGGTATTTATTTCCTCCATATAGTTGTCACATAATCTGGGAATTTTAACCAATAATCAAACGTCGTATACGACGCTTGTTGACATTACAAATTAATGTGAACAACATCCACGCGTAATAGAACATTTATGGTACAGATTTACCATATATCACCTTTTATGCCTGTAAATATTTATTTTTAGACTAATCTGTTTTAAATAGAACGATAGTAACACGCACTTACTATAGACTCCAATAATAAACACACGTCCATTCAGGGGCGTAGCTGACCATTATATGAAATCCTACTTTCACCTTTGTGTTTGTTGATCGCAAAAAACACATTTTATTTATTAAAAGATAGTGTTCGAAATACTTCGGAAGAATTTCTAGTAACAATGCTGTCTATATGTAAAAGGGGCATTTTTTGTTTCGTTTTTACGATACATCGCCTGTCGCTTTAAAATTAACGTATTCCTATTGCCTACACAATATTTCATAATGCCATTTACTCGCACCGACTGTACACAGAATAGTTAATTATATATACCCATATAGATTGGCAGTCTCCCCTTTAATAATGCAGACATTTGTGATTAAGTTTGTATAACATCTGCTTCAATAAGTTGTCCGTCCGTCCGTCCGTCCGTCCGTCTATTATGACTAGGTCCCTATGTGTGTATGATATACTCTATGCTCTAACCATATCTTATTTCTCTTTATATATATGTGGTGTGTGTGTTTTACGTTTATTTATCGTCGCTACCGGTTGCCCATATGAGCGACGCCTCCTGAAGAGATTAGTTATTTTAGATGTTGGAGGATAATGCAATGATACAGACAGAGACTAATTCCAGAATCTCCACTGGTTCTTTTACGTGCACGGTGTAAAGCACCGACACGAGACCTCGGTTTAACGTCCCATCTGAAAGACTGTTAATTTTATTAGGGACAGACGGGGGATCGAACCTGCGATCCCTGGATTACCAGTCCAGCGTGTTACCACTGGACTACATATCCGTCTATATATGATCTGTTTATATAGGAACAAGTTGGCAGTTTCTTATGAAAGTTATGCACCCAGTACTGGTTAACCACTGGAGCCTGCCCAGGAAAGCTATTGTTAGGTAAATTGCCCGTCGCTCATATGGGCAACCGGTAGCGACGATAATAAACTGAAAAATAAAATTAATTGTATTGCATATGTGAAATAATACATTCGACGTTACAATCATTACATACGTATGAGGCGCCGATTTCTTATTTATTCAGAATTTATGGATATCATAATTCAATTATTGGATATCCATATATCGAATTATTATAATTACATTCTATTTATGGATATCCAATAATCAAAAGGAATTATTGATATCCAAAAATCGATTTATGGATATCCATAAATGCTGAATAAATAGCAAAACGGCGCGACTGGAATTATGGATATCCATCAATTGAATTATGGATATCCATATATAACTAATAAATAGCAAAACGGCGCCCTATACATACGAACATGAATCAGATGTACGGTGGTCGCCAGATCGGACAGGTGGGTTTTCTCCGGGTACTCTACGGTTTCCTCCCACACGAATGACAACATATACGCTTTCATCCGCACCAACGAAGAGTGATTAATATAAGTTGTTAGAACTTGCTTCGCAATTGTTGCAAAACAAATAAAGTTTAAACTTTAAGATGTGAAATTAGTTAACAGACTATAAGGCACATATATACAGTGGTGTAACATAGCAAAAGGGTCGGGCCACAAAGTTATAACCAGGGCCGTCGCTGGAGCTATTTTTATGATACGCACGGCCAAATATGCTTGTTTGTCGAGTGAGCATAGCGACAACCACCCACCCCCCCAAAAAAACAACCCACCAACAACAACAACAACACACACACAACCAACAAAAAAACAAAAAAACAACACCCCACAAAAAAAACACAAACAAACACACACACACCCCAACCCACACCCCCATTATAGAGTTTTCATTTTTTTATTTCATTTTCTGAGACCAATGATACGCACGTGCGTACTTGCGTATGCCCAGCGACGGGCCTGATAACCAACATTAGAAAACGAACCTTTCTAAGGTACCTGCTATAACGTATACGATAATATTTACCCCAAATCAAATGTTTCGTAATACATTCACATGACAGTATTTGTCATATTTATGAGACTTAAAACCAATCAATGTTCGGCCAGGCTTACATCATTTAGGCGGCTAGTCCCTGTTGTACTGCCTGTTTACATTATTTGTCAAGCATGACTCATGTCATCTTGGAATCGAGTTGTTTCTTAGAATAAATATTCACCATAAATCAAACGCAAATATTGGGAATGACAATTCTAGGAAATCGCATTGTCGTTGGATAGTAGATGCTGTAAATAATTCGCTGTATAACTGCCCCCCTTGCCAACCTGCTTATCAGCATATTATTTATGACGACGTATTTATGCAGTTGTTTTCTTATGATTAGTAGAAATCTCAATATTGTTGGTATTCATATTTAAATGATGTATTCTTGTTATGTTGAAGGGAATACAGGTTAATATTGTATTTTATCACATAACATTGCTTGTATTCAGAGCTATACAGTCAGTTCATAATGTCTTATATGTGCACACGTGTAATAACACCTGGAATGATTTTGATTGTTTGAGAGAATAATCCTATTATTTGTAAATTAAACTTTAATGTTGCATATTTCTATTTGAATTGATACATTACGTTAATGGTACGACACACTATGATTTAAAAGTACTTTATTTAACAAGAGAACTCATTTAACAAAAGTTAATCTCCCGTGAGGCCATCCAATTATGACTATGGTGGCTTGAAGTCAGTAGTAAATTCACAGGCCCAATGCCAACACATATGTATTTAAGGGGCTATGACTTCAAGGGTGTGCTAGTTAGCTATTAGTGACATTTTGCATAGAATAATCTAATATTCATTAACTTAACCGTACATGTTTACACTATAGACCATACTTCTATATATACATCGTAACAATGCATTAAAAAAATCCCCCACCCCCCAAAATGAAGATTGTTGCAGTGTCTAAAAGTTATTTTTTGTGAATATGTATGGCGTCCGTGGTAGAGCGTCGGCTTTGGAATTGAACGGTCCCGGGTTCAATACTCTGTCAAGCCACGTATGTAGTGTCATTGAGCAAGGCAGCCAAGCAGCTCGCACGCACGCACGCACGCACGCACACACGCACGCACGCACGCACGCACACACGCACGCACGCACGCACACACACACACACCGCTTAGTTCGTATTGTATGTCCAAGAAAACATGTCTAGGTCCCCCTCAAGGGGTTTGACATTAATGGAACATACATAGTTACATACACACACTATTATGCACGTCTTAGAAGTCATAGCCCCTTAAGCGCCGACAGTTACAGAACAGAGAAAGCAAATATGGCCAAACTGTATATTGAGAACAGAGACGCCTCATCTGGACAATCAATAAATCTCATTTAAAGATACGGCCAATGCTATATATATCATTTAGAGATACCGCCAATGCTATATATATATCATTTAAAGATACCGCCAATGCTATATATATCATTTTCTGGATCTTTGTTTCTTTTGTTTGGATTCAGCAATACGTACTATTAAAGTTCGGTTCCATATCGAGACTATCGTTGTCGTCGCTTCTCTACGACCACCACGCTCGCTCTCTCTCTCTCTCTCTCTCTCTCTCTCTCTCTCTCTCATCTTCTCTCTCTCCCTCTTACCTCCCTTCTTACTCTCTCTTCTCTCTCCCGCTCCTCTCCATCTCTCTCTCTCTCTCTCTCTCTCTCTCTCTCGCTCTCTCTCCTCTCTCTTCTCTCTCTCTCTTCTTCTCTCTCTCTCTCTCCCTCTCACTCTCTCTCTCCCTCTCTACCTCCCTCTCTTACTCTCTCTTTCTCTCTCCTCCCTCTCCATCTCTCTCTCTCTCTCTCTCTCTCTCTCTCTCGCTCTCTCTTCTCTCTCTCTCTCTCTCTCTTCTCTCTCTCTCTCTCTCTCCTCTCTCTCTCTCTCTCTCTCTCTCTCTCTCTCATGGTGCACTTTTATATTGAGCGTTACTTTTTCGTAACAAATTTTAGAATCATGGATTTTACTATAATGAGTGAAGAAAATAATCATTCACACATAGCGCTACTTCACCTAATATTTCGTACATTTTGATACCAAACTTGCCTATCTTTTTTTCTAAAAGGATATAAATGTTACCTCTAAGGCAAGTGGACGGTTTCTTTTTGGTGTCAGTATACTATAATGCAATATTATTTCATAATGTATAGATCTACTATATGAATAAGTCTGATAATATAATATTATTCTACTCATAAACATGTATGACTATTCCCTTTCTTGCTATATAGAGATATTAAGTAAATACAATTTATACAAATTTATTTATTTGAGCTCGATTGCGAAACAAGTTCATACAACTTATATTAATCACTCTCGAGACCTCATTCCTGATGGAATCCATCGCCATGAGGGAGAGAGAAGAGGCAACGTGGAAATTAAATGCCTTGTCTAAGGGCACAATCGTAACGGCTCCAGCGGGACTCGAACTCCGGACATTTCGCACCTGGATAACTGCGCTATCACGACTTCCATACAATTTGCAACCGTATATTTTTACCCATCTATCATAGTGCAGTTGTACTTGCAATGCCGATGCAGTGTAGGACACGCTCAGGTTAATTACAAACACAAATGAGAAGACAGCGATGACGTCAAGTGTTGTATGTGTTTGGTATCAGTCCATGGCATAACTCTATATTTCCGATTAAAGGCACGTCACGTGATAGGAAAATTCGCTTAATGTCTCTGTTAAAAGATAGCGTTGATTTGCCATGGGAACAGTGTTCTATGAGAAACCATAGCATGTATTCCGCTATACAACGACGCTAATGGCATAGTGTCTATCTCGTCTGCTTTAAGCAAATAGAAACGCTCCTAAGCAGTAGTAAGATTCACAAAAACGTTATTCTACGTTTGCTTAGAATGTGCTGTAGAGGACGTGAGGAAGTTCCTAGAAAGCTATCCAACTGGAATGCTGCGCAAGGTCAGTGGTTCAATCCTGGTGCACGTACGTACAGGAAATACTGCTCGGAGGGGTACCCGGGTCTTCTTCCACCAATAATAGCGCAAGAGTCAACACATGACCTACACGTAAACTGTTGATGCGACTTAATTTCAAATAATTAGTTATTCCGATATTAAGCAAGTTGCCCATAGATGAATCGGTTTATAAAAGAAAATTGATGCTATAGTAATTTATCAGATTAAAATTTTAAAGCAAAATTCACCAAATATAGACATCAACTATATTCATCAAAATGTACCCAATTCGAAACTTAATATTTGTTTAAGACTTGGGGGGTGTACACGTCGGGATCATGGGAGAGCGACGTTTGGACCCTCACTTACACACCCTTTGGGTAGACAGACCTATATAAACTTGAAGCACGCATGCACACGCACGCACGCACGCGCACGCACGCACGCACACACGCACACACACAGAGCTAATTTCATATCAGCATAGGTATCGACCCGATGTAACGTGTTACAGAGCACACTAGTTTCATATCAGCATAGGTATCGACCAGATGTAACGTGTTACAGAGCTAGTTTCATATCAGCATAGGTATCGACCCGATGTAACGTGTTACAGAGCTAGTTTCATATCAGCATAGGTATCGACCCGATGTAACTTGTTACAGAGCTAGTTTCATATCAGCATAGGTATCGACCAGATGTAACTTGTTACAGAGCTAGTTTCATATCAGCATAGGTATCGACCAGATGTAACTTGTTACAGAGCTAGTTTCATATCAGCATAGGTATCGACCCGATGTAACTTGTTACAGAGCTAGTATCATATCAGCATAGGTATCGACCCGATGTAACTTGTTACAGAGCTAGTTTCATATCAGCATAGGTATCGACCCGATGTAACTTGTTACAGAGCTAGTTTCATATCAGCATAGGTATCGACCCGATGTAACTTGTTACAGAGCTAATTTCATATCAGCATAGGTATCGACCAGATGCAACTTGTTATCGACCTAGTTTCATATCAGCATAGGTATCGACCCGATGTAACGTGTTACAGAGCTAGTTTCATATCAGCATAGGTATCGACCCGATGTAATTTGTTACAGAGCTAGTTTCATATCAGCATAGGTATCGACCCGATGTAACGTGTTACAGAGCTAGTTTCATATCAGCATAGGTATCGACCCGATGTAACTTGTTACAGAGCTAGTTTCGTATCAGCATAGGTATCGACCCGATGTAACGTGTTACAGAGCTAGTTTCATATCAGCATAGGTATCGACCCGATGTAACTTGTTACAGAGCTAGTATCATATCAGCATAGGTATCGACCCGATGTAACTTGTTACAGAGCTAGTTTCATATCAGCATAGGTATCAACCCGATGTAACTTGTTACAGAGCTAGTTTCATATCAGCATAGGTATCGACCAGATGCAACTTGTTATCGACCTAGTTTCATATCAGCATAGGTATCGACCAGATGTAACTTGTTACAGAGCTAGTATCATATCAGCATAGGTATCGACCAGATGCAACTTGTTACAGAGCTAGTATCATATCAGCATAGGTATCAACCCGATGTAACTTGTTACAGAGCTAGTTTCGTATCAGCATAGGTATCGACAAGATGTACATAAATTATGTTATATGGTAAAATCATATTATCAGGAATAAATGACAATTACTGAATTAGATATACGAAAACGATTGAAATATTACCACGACACTACATGTTATCAGTCACACGCTACACGGAAACGTAACAAACTAGTACCAGGTGTTATTTTCTCAGGAACTAGTTATGATACGGCTTTTTTTCTTGTTTGTTTGGGGCACGTGACCGTATCAAACCAGCAAATGTAATATCAGGCTGGAAGACAGGCGTATTAACCTGTGTGGTGGACAGTATTGTGGGTGGCAAATAACGGCATAAAATAGACTAACATTCATATCTGAGTATTAATATTACACATTCATCTCCGTGGCCTAGTGGTTAATGCGTCCCCTTACGGAGTGGGAGGTCGAAGATTCGAACAGTGTCAGGGATTCGTTCAGATATGGCCGGTTGGTGAGCCGCCAGCTAGTTAAATAATGGTTACCGATTGCCTACCAGCCTGATGCCTGGCATACAAGGATAAGATTCCGGAAGTACTGATGTTCGTAAAAAGAGGTGTCTCATATGTCAGAAATGGCTGGCCCTTTAAATAGGGGTGACACTATAATAAACAAACACTTTCCTTTACTCTACTTATTCAGCAAGAACAAGCAGAGGTAGGAAACCTCCGTCACGCTGGCAACTGTCTAGTGTTGCCATATCTCACAATTGTAAAGAATTCCATAACATATTTTATCCGAATCACCTCAACATTCTAATGACCTAGTCCTTGGCCCCTATGCACAATGCACCCTTCCATCAAAGATCATGAAAATCCATCTTTAGCTGTTTGCATAATCATGATACAGAAAAGCTGAGATAAAAACATAGCGTTCTTTGGTAGGTACTTATAGATACATTCCCATCCTCCATTTTGTAACAGACGGATCTGTAGTCCAGTTGTTAACACGCTGGACTGGTGATCCAGGGATCGCAGGTTCGATCACCGTCTGACCTTAATAAAATTAACAGTCTTTCAGATGGGACTTTAAACCGAGATCTCGTGTCGGTACTTTACACCGTGCACGTAAAATAACCAGAGGAGACTCTGGAATGGTTCTGTCTGTATCATTGCACTATCCTCCAAAAATCTAAAATGATTAATCTCTTCAGGAGGCGTCGCTCATATGGGAAACCGGTAGCGACGATAAATAAACGTAAAAAGACACACTCCCTTATTTAATACCATTGGATCATAGTCTGATGCGATAGACATATTCAAAAGGGCTTCATTTGGAAGTTGTGTTGCGATATTCCGACAAGCGTTTTTTTTATATCGTGCAGAGAAACCCCGAGAAATTAAATTTACTGTAGTGATAACTCAATTCTTCATCTATCTGGGATGTAACGAGTGCCGAAATATGGAACATCTCAGAATCGATAAAGAAAGAATAGAAAGTTCAATCTAGTTCGCTCGTAAACTCCGACACGCATTGTCAGTTTCTGAAAGAGAGTCGTGGTGGAATAAATGGTTTACTACATGTAATACAGATTAAAACTTGCATAGGTCTAGACTAGCATATTACACAGCCTCTACGCAAGCTTGACGACATTCGAGTTGGTAGTATTCATGTAGTCCGCCTTCGTGGTCGAGCGGTTAAGGTCGCTGACTTGTATACCACTGTAACCTATCATCACTGATGGTCAGGGGTTCGAGCCCCGCTCAGGCCGTGTCTCATTTATATGAACAAGTTGGCAGTTTCTTACCGAGGTTGGTGCACCCAAGTACTGGTTAACCGCTGGAGCCTGCTCAGGAAAGGTGTTGTTAGGTAAACTGCCCGTCGGCGATATAGCCCAAAATGGTGCTGATGCAGGCGTAAAACCCGACATATAACATATAAGTATTCATGTAATTCTGTAAAACCCATCTAGATAACCAGGACTGAACTAAGAGTCTGGTTTAGAGGATTTTATTCGGATTAGAGATTTTTTCCTACAATGAAAATAGAAGGGAACTTTTCGGGATGGGCAGAAACAGTCTGGTAGAGAGGGATACCTGATTAGAGGGAGGGGGGGGCAGATTGAGGCTAATTGATATGTCGAATATGTGTTTGTAATATCCCTTGTTATATGATGTTCAACATATGATTGTATGCGTTGTGGCTGCAGTTAGAGAAAATGTAATTAAACTAGATAGATATCTATTTCTTTTTTGTGGAAGTCGTGATAGTGCAGTGGATGCGCGTTCGCTTCAGGTGCGAAAGGTCCGGAGTTCGATCCCCGCTGGAGCCGTTACGATTGTGCCTTTAGGCAAGGCATTTAAATTCCACATTGCCTCTTCTCTCTCCTTCATGGCGATGGATTCCATCAGGAATGAGGTCTCGAAAGTGATTAACATAAGTTGAAAGAACTTGTTTCGCAATCGAGCTAAAATAAATTTGTATTAAAAAAAATTCTTTTATTATAGTGCCATATGCTATATGTGATTTTACAAATACATACAATACCGTCTCCGTGGCTTAGTGGTTAAGGCGTCCGCCTACGGAGAGGAGGTTCGAATCTCGTCAGGGGTTCGTTCTGATATGGCCGATTGGTGAGCCGCCAGCTAGTTAAATATTTGTTACCGATTGCCTACCAGCCTGGCATACAAACATAGGATTCGGGAAGTACTGATGTTCATAAAAAGAGGTGTCTCATAAGTCAGAAATGGCTGGCCCTTTACTATAATAAACAAACACTTTACTTTTACATACATATTACAAGGCAGACTGATCTGTAGTCCAGTGGTTAACATGTTGGACTGGTAATCCAGGGATCGCATATTCGATCTCCCGTCTGACTCTAATACAATTTACAGTTTTTTTTCAAATGGGACGTTAAACCGAGGTCTGATTAGGCAAAGTATCAATGTTATTTACGTAGATTACAATATCATTCATTTCTGTTTATAAAGACAATTTCTTCCTAAAGTATTTCCCCACATATTCTCGGATCGTATATTCATTAAACAAAACGCACACAGTTTCATTACAATGTGCACCAGTTTGCAGTCCGATTAGCGCAGTGGTTAGGCACTCACTTCTCACACATGCAACCCGTTTTCGATCCTCGGACTGGGAAGTATGTGAGATGGTACGATGGTCGCCAGATCGGACAGGTGAGTTTTCTCCGGGTACTCCAGTTTCTTTCCACACGAATGACCACATATACGCTTTCATCCGCGCTAACGAGAGTGATTAATACAAGTTGTTAGAACTTGATTCGCAATCGTTGTAAAATAAATAAAGTTTAAAAACTACATCTACTAAGATTGCTGATTAAGAATATCTAAACGAATGGTTCAAATCAGATGGCATTCATCTTCAATCACATTGCTGTTGCAAATTGCACAGGCTCGTTCGTGTGGGGATTCACCTGAATATCGACCTGTTTTTTCTTCTTCTTTTTTGGGGGTGAGGCAGTGCTTCTTTTATTCACACATGCTTATTTATATATGTACATATATACCGCAAGATTGTAGGACATTTGCCCCGAAGGACATCTGCCCCGACTCCAACAATGGCTAGGGAGGACATCTGCCCCGACTCTGTTTTGCAAAGGCGGGCATCTGCCCCGACTATGTTTTGCATGGGCGGGCATCTGTCCCGATTCTGTTTTGCAAAGGCGAACATCTACCCCAACTCTGTTGTGTAGAGGCGGACATCAAATAAACATGACAATACACTGTTCTGCTTAGCTATACATGTACATCAAAAGCAATAACAATTCTATATTTATTTATTTTGGTCAAAATGATGTGCAGGCCCGGGCCTTTTGGCCTAATGGCAGCTACGCGCCTGGTATATATCGACCTGTTTCTACCTTTGACCACGAATGGCCAGATTTCATCCGCGCCAACGAGAGTGATTAATATAAGCTGTTAGAACTTGATTCGCAATCGTTGTAAAATAAATAAAGTTTAAAATTTAAAAAAATGTTTCTACCTTTAAAAGGAGACTATCCATTGTTAGTTCTTCATGCTGTGCCGAATTCAGTGCAATGTCATTTATTTCAACTGAGGAGATTCATAGTGTGTAGCTAGTTTTATTTCTATGTGGCATTATTCTCAATACATTATCCTCAATACCATATGCATCCGATTAGCGCAGTGGTTAGCGCGCTCGCTTCTCATCAATGCATCCCGGATGCACAGTAAGGTGTTTATTCAGATGTTTATTCGCGAAATACACAGCAAGGTGTTTATTCAGATGTTTATTCACGGATACACAGCAACGTGTTTATTCAGATGTTTATTCGCGAAATACACAGCAAGGTGTTTATTCAGATGTTTATTCGCGAAATACACAGCAAGGTGTTTATTCAGATGTTTATTCACGGATACACAGCAACGTGTTTATTCAGATGTTTATTCGCGAAATACACAGCAAGGTGTTTATTCAGATGTTTATTCACGGATACACAGCAAGGTGTTTATTCAGATGTTTATTCACGGATACACAGCAAGGTGTTTATTCAGATGTTTATTCGCGAAATACACACCTAGATGTTTATTGAGATGTTTCTACAGACCGTGTGCATCTACGTGTTGGCACATTGTAATTAATTGAATCAAACTTATTATCAGGAGCAATCGTTACGCAGAAACTGACTTTAAATCCGCATTAGCTTTTCTCTCTCCCTCGTGACGATGGATCAGGAAACAGGCGATTATAGTCTATAGTTGTAAGCCATTGTTTAGTATTGTGTCTTCAAATGTGTCTAAATGTTTGTAATTAAAGGGATGTAATAAGGGCCTTGTATTGTTTTAATTACTCCATTGCCAATAATTAGGAAACAGTATACCGTGAGTTCTCGGAATCAACACGAGGCGAAAGTAGTCTTTGTTTGTCATGTAAAATAAAGTCAGATGTGTGTGTGTGTTTTACGTTTATTTATCAACGCTACCGGTTGCCCATATGAGCGACGCCTCATGAAGAGATTAGTCATTTTAGATTTTTGAAGGATAGTGCAATGATACAGAGACCCATTCCAGAGTCTCCTCTGGTTCTTTTACGTACACGGTGTACAGCACCGATACGAGACCACGGTTTAAAGTCCCATCTGAAAGACTGTTAATATACTAGTTTCATGCTACACACCCTTTCAATTGTTATGATGGTGATGATTGAGCTTATTCACGCTCGCCTCCGGCGAACCATATGGGCGAGCAATTGTTATACACACCGTATCAAATTAAACACCTTCAGTTCAATAATAGACTTATCCGAGTGGTTACGGTGTGTGTGTTTTACGTTTATTTAACGTCGCTAAAAATTGCCCATATGAGCGACGCCTCATGAAGAGATTAGTCATTTTAGATTTTTGGAGGATAGTGCAATGATACAGACAGAGACCCATTCCAGAGTCTCCTCTGGTTTTTTGACGTGCACGGTGTACAGCACCGATACGAGACCACGGTTTAAAGTCACATCTGAAAGACTGTTAATTTTATTAGGGTCAGAGGGGGATCGGTTGTTACGGTCATTGACACATTATACTATAAATATACCCCTCACCCGGACCGGGTCGTAACGACTACAGCTGGGCACGAACTGAAGCGAAAACAATACATTTCACGTGAATTTATTTTAGAGCAATGTTAAGCAAGATAACAATAATATATCGTGGAAGTCGTGATAGCGCAGTGGTAGAGCGTTCACTTCAGATGCGAAAGGTCCGGAGTTCGAGCCCCGCTGGAACTGTGACGATTGTGCCCTTAGGCAAGGCAATTAAATTGCATGATATAAACAAGTTATCATAATAATACTGTAAAAGGATTGACCTTGCATCAAACATGTGAATGTATAACTATTCATGTCAATTGTATATATATAGCCATATGACTTATATGTATGTTGTACATTATATGTCTATAACTGGAAATAAAAGGGGTTACCCGCTAGGGGCCTCAAAATGAAAAAAAAAAAAAAGGCAATTAAATTCCACGTTGCCTCTTCTCTCTCCCTCGTGGCGATGGATTCCATCAGGAATGAGGTTTCGAGAGTGATTAAGTTGTTAGGACTTGTTTCGCAATCGAGCTAAATAAATGTGTATAAACTGAAGCGAAAGCGCTATCACGGCGTCCACAACCCGTTATAACATGATGCACAAACTGAAGCGAAAGCGCTATCACGACGTCCACAACCCGTTATAACATGATGCACACACTGACGCGAAAGCGCTATCATGACGTCCACCACCCGTTATAACATGATGCACAAACTGAAGCGAACGCGCTATCACGACGTCCACAACCCGTTATAACATGATGCAACACCACATGCTACACCTCACTTGAACAATACATACACCTGTACTCGTTGGGATTTCGCCTCGATTGGGAATTGTGTATTTTGTCTTGATTATACTCACATATATAACGTGACCAGTTCCTAACACGTCCTATAAATCAGTGCATCGTATGGGCGACGAGGACAGGAATTGGAGAGCGCATGGCAGCGTTGATTTACTAGTCTTGTCTGCGAGTTGACCGACCATTAACTATCTAACCGCTAAGACAAACGAAATCTGCTTCGATATATACGGCCGAATACTAATTTACCCTACTGTATGCTCGCGCTATATGAGGCAATGTTATATTAGTCGGACGACCCATATTTCGTCAGGAAATATGTGCTCTTTGAATATCTGGAAGGCGCCACAAGCCTGTCTGGGATGAACTGTTGTTGTAAATCTGTGTTAATAAAAGCGTTTTCAATGTCTCGAAATTAACATAAGAAACGGATTGTCTTCTATCCAAAGAATGCGTTTATATTAGATAGACATATTTCCTTTATTTTAAAGATGGTGACCTATTTAGTTCTGAACTAATCTTCCGTAGGGTCCTCCTATTGGGTTCAACATATATCTACCGACGCCGCGTATGCTCAGGATCTATGTTGCTTGCTATTCAGACAAGTGTTATAGCTCCACTATCCGAATAGCATGCAGCGTAGAGAGCCTGATAAGACGGTACGTTATGTGCCATCTGATCTGGCTTGATGCTGTTTGCAACGGCGACTTTAGTAGTAATAATAATAATAATAATAATAAAGACTTTATTTAACGAGATAACTCATTTGAACAATTATGTCAAAGTAATGATTAACAGGTTAAAGGTAAATACTGAGCACATCAGTTGAACGTGAACGCATCATTTCCCAGAATAATCAATTAGAAGAAACTTTTAATAATATTTTATTGCATTTTGTTCATACATTACATTACAATTATACACACAATGACATACGTAGAAAACACAATATGACATTATATTAGGATTTATTATTATTGCTGTATACTATATATATAATCTGGGGAAAAGCTAATGGGTTGGGCTACAAGTTATGACAACATTATTTACAGCCCTTCCAATTAGAAGTAACTGATCAATAAGCTAGTATACACTAGATCTACAAACAATACTACAGTGAACCATTATTTTCCAACATGTCATCATTCCATATCGATAGTGAGAATCTACAATATGATCTAGAGTTGTTTCTAGATTGACCATTAAACGTCATGGAAAAAAGGGTACCCTATCATTCTTTCCACGCCTGATTTAAAATTCCGTGTCTTTTTTCTCCGATGCTGGGATTCGATGAGTTTAAACGTATGTGGTCATTCGTGGAGGAATTAATGTAGGAGTAAACCAGAGTAACAGGCGAAAACCCATCATGTCCAATTTGACCACAACCGTACCATGTAACGCGGGTTGCATTGGTGCGAAGCGTGGGTGCTAGCGTATAGGTTTACACATTGATGTAGAGTACAGAACAGGACATGTGTGTGAGTGTGTGATTTACGTTTATATATCGTCGCTACCGGTTGCCAATATGAGCGACGCCTCCTGAAGAGATTAGTCATTTTAGATTTTAGAAGATAGTGTACTACAGATCCATCCGTTATGTGTGAGTGCTTGTCTAGATTCTAATCCATATATATATGTCACTATATCCACCCATCACCCTTTTCCTGCATTTATGGTGCTTTTGAAATTTACATTTCATGTCACATGCACGGTATATGGTATTGCCCTCCAAATAATGCAAAAACAGCAACACAAGACAAACAAATGAAACTTGTCCATAAATAGAACACTGTAACACTCGTTAAGTTTATTTATTGGCGAATGAGCGTCATTTGTGCGTTTTTCTAATGAGGCGATTTTTGCATAGTTCTCAACGAAAGCATCGTATATTTTCGCCAACAGAGACTTATTCTGCACGCGATGACATATGAGCTTGATATTGCCGGAAACACAAAGAAATATAAAAAAAACCACACGACAATAATTGTTTTTATGTCTCCGTGAATGTGAAACAAATTACCATGGGGGTAATGCAAAATAGCAATACAAAAACAACGACCCTGTGACGCGACCTACAGTAAGTGAATACTAAACAACACGAACACGGTCGCTATGTACTCCAAAAGAAGATGAAAATTATGCAACTTCCGGTTCCACCGGAAATATAGTAACTAAAACAACTAATCGGACAAAGAGTATTATTGAACTTGTAAATAGTCATGCCATGAAATGTTTGTGTACATTATTTAGGAATTAGAGGCTTTCTGTCCAATTCCTTATTTCAATTGTTGTAAATAATCATGTACATGATAGAAAATAAATACGTTTAAGCCAACTAAACGAACCGAAAACTCCAGGATGACTGTTTTATAGATAAGTCATTTGCTAGACACTGAATGGATCTATGACTTCTGGAATCCACCGTTACCAAGATTCTTTTGTATAAATGTAACCTATTGGCCCAACTCCTGGACATAGAAACTTGAGTTTGGATTGTATGGATAAGTAATGGATCTCTGGAACAATAGATTACTTTATGATTCTAGATAGTACATATCGACCATAAGAAATGAACATGTCAATATTTTACACAGTAATTATTTTAGTCAATAGCTGTTGTTGCTATGAGTATCATTATATGTATAAATGCAACGCGATATTGAGGACGATACCATTACACTAAGATATAGTGAAACACGCTTTTATTTTTGACTAAGTGATTGTATCTCGTTATACCTGGTCGATACCAACTACCTGGGTCACCTATATCGTGTTTATTTTATTGGTTTTCTGTTTATATACACATTTCACATATCTGTGTGTACTCTATTGCGGTAGTTTCGGTATATAGCAATGTATGTCGGTAAATACCAATTTATGTCGGTATATCACAATTTATGTCGGTAAATACCAATGTATGTCGGTAAATAGCAATGTATGTCGGTAAATACCAATTTATGTCAGTATATAGCAATGTATGTCGGTAAATACCAATTTATGTCGGTAAATACCAATGTATGTCGGTAAATACCAATTTATGTCGGTATATAGCAATGCATGTCGGTAAATACCAATGTATGTCGGTAGATACCAATGTATGTCGGTAAATACCAATTTATGTCGGTATATAGCAATGCATGTCGGTAAATACAGAATCAGCACAATCAATGAACACATGCGCTGGAGCAGTTACGATTGTGCCCTTAGGCAAGGCATTTAAATTCCACGTTGCCTCTTCTCTCTACCTCGTGGCGATGGATTACATCAGGAATGAGGTCTCGAGAGTGATTTATATAAGTTGAAATAACTTGTTTCGCAATCGAGCTAAAATAAATTTGTATAAACTAATAAACACATGCGTCACATTTTTTTAATCAAATTTATTTTAGCTCGATTTCGAAACAAGTTATTACAACTTATATTAATCACTCACGAGACCTCATTCCTGATGGAATCCATCGCCACGAGGGAGAGAGAAGAGACAACGTGGAAATTAAATGCCTTGCCTAAGGGCACAATCGTAACGGCTCCAGGGGGCTCGAACTCCGGTCCTTTCGAACCTGCAGCGAACGCGCATCCACTGCTCTATCATGACTTCCACACGCGTCACATTGGTTTGTTATGGTCGCGGAATTAAATTATTCTGTAAATCTGTCATATCGTATCTGCATTAAGTACCTTGCTATAGGAGAAGACCTATATAAGCTATAGCTTTCGGTTCTAATCCTTTTTCATTAATGTATCTACATTTTGTGTAAAATGTATGTTATATTGTTTGAAATAAACAACATGAATGTTTAAACTAAATTGAGGTATGTATGTATGTTCCATTAATGTCAAACCCCTTGCGGGGACCTATACATGTTTTTCTGGGCAGACTTAGCCGACCTAAGTGGTTAACCAGTACTAAGCAATGTGTGTGAGGTGCCTTGCTCAATGACACTACATACGTGCCTATCCGAGTATCGAACCCGGGACCGATCGATTCCATATCCGACGCTCTACCACTGGACCACGGATGCCACTAAGGTGGATATGTGTAACATCATGTTGCTAGAATATATTAGTCTTAACACCACCACTCACAAAATACAACACAACAACTGTTGCCGGGGCTAGGTACAGCATTTATTGCGAGGATGGGACAAATACAGCATTTACATACATGTACACCTTATAATTCTGTTTCACACATAATGTGACATATGTACGCTAAATGACCATTACATATCCATCATGAAAACAGCAAAGCCGCACACGAAAAACCCATTAGGAAACGTGTACCCGTAGCAATGCTTTAAACTGTTTCTCTGGATATAAGATGACGGGATATTTTCATCTTATGGTACCCTGTACTTACTCAAAAACATAAAATGTATATAATACATATATTGTGGATATTCATCCATGATCTGACATATCAAGAACTGGTATTAAAAATGTTTATGTCATATAAGCAAAATGTTATCCGGAATTTCAGTATAAAAATGTGAATTTGAATATTAAATATCGAATAGCCCTCACGTTATCCTAGCGTAGAAGTGATTACCACACAAAATCACCTTATAAATACCTGTATGAACATATTTCTGCACGAAATACTCGACTAATCCGCCGTGTATTTTGTGTTCACAGGCCGTGTTAAGAAGAACATTTGTTCTTTGGAAGAGACTACTAGAAAATGGAATTAACGGTAAAATGTTTAAGGCCATAACATCACTCTACTGCAGTGTTGAATCTTGTGTAAGAGTTAATTCTTTCAAGACAGAGTGGTTTAATGTTAATTGTGGTCTTAGACAGGGTTGTATTCTATCCCCACTTCTGTTTAATTTGTTTATTAATGACCTTACAGTTTATCTGAAATCATTTGATATTGGAATAAATGCTGGCGATGAAAAGATATGTATATTGCTCTATGCAGATGATATTGTCCTTCTAGCCGAATCGGAGTCTGATCTACAAATACTATTAGATGCTTTGAATAACTGGTGTATTTTAAATAAAATGAATGTCAATGCCTCAAAGAGTAATATTGTACATTTTCGTCCTAAATCGGTACAGAGAACAACCGTCAACTTTATATGTGGTATTAAATTAATACAAGTTGTTGATAAGTATATGTATCTTGGTGTGTTGTTAAGTGAACATGTGGATTATAACATAATGACTAAAGCAGTAGCTCAAAGTGCTAGCCGTGCCCTTGGCCTCTTAATTGCCAACTGTAAAGTTCTAGGGGGTGTCCCATATGTTGTATATACCAAACTTTATGAGTCTACAGTGCTGCCTGTTATAAATTACAGTGCACCAATATGGGGCTTCAAAACATTTTCATGTATAGATTCAGTTCATAACAGAGCAATGAGGTTCTTTTTGGGTGTAGGCAAATACACTCCAAATACTGCCATTGCAGGAGAAATGGGTTGGAAGCCGACTGTTGTATGGCAGTGGAAAAGCATATGTTTATTCTGGTCCAAAATATCGTCAATGGATACACATCGTATGAACAAACGCATAGCACTTTGGGTGGCTTCTAAGGCAAATGTTTCATGTAAAAATTGGTATTATTTAATTGTAAAAGTATTTAATGAAAATAATTTAAGTATGTTTGCAAATATTACCGAGCCTAAGCCATCATCATTAGTATTCTCAATGGAAAGTAAACTAATGGCTAGGTTCAAATTAAACTGGTTTACATCTATTAATAGAGATGTTGGTATATCGGGTCGAGGTAGAAATAAATTACGGTTGTATAAGCTATTTAAAACAGAATTCAAAGTAGAAGACTACTGTATGATGTTTTTACCTCTTAGTCATAGAGCTGCTTTGAGTAAATTTCGTTGTGGTGTTGCACCAATAAGAATAGAGACGGGCAGGTACGAGAATCTGAGTGTAGATCAAAGGAAATGTCCATTCTGTGACTCCGTTGAAAATGAACTACATGTTATTTTGCAATGTTGTACGTATGCAGATATTAGGTTACCGCTTATTAGAAAAACAATGGGTATTTATGGTAATTTTATTAATCTTTCTGATTCAGAAAAGTTTGTTTTAATTTTCTCCAGCAAGGAACTGATAAGATTATGTGCCAAAACCTGTTTTGAAATTCTTCAAAAACGACGGTTTTTGACGTGTAAATAAAATCAGTATGTTATGCAGTTCATAGATTGTAATATATATATATTTAGCATGTAAATAATGTATCTCAATTGTTTCTTAATACTATGAATACTTTTTTATTGCCAACTAAATAGTCTATGCTAATCAGTTCATCACTGATCTGATCAGAGGTGATAATTGTTTTTTTATACCATTTTTTAATTAATAAGCGCGTTAGTGCTCTTTTTCAATATCAGTGTTTTAATAAATATTTTAAGCACTTCTTAGATAAGATTAGCGTAGGCAATTTAGATTTAACACATTTATATCTAAGAGTAGGTCTTGTTTTGGACCGAGAATCTCACTGATAGCGGTTACCCATGGTGACGTTTTGCGGCTGTGGTGTAATGGTGGCAATGTGCCCGTCACCATTTTGACGATTGTCTTCAGTTTGTGAGAGTATCGGTCTGGATCAACCTATATAAACTCTAGTTTTAAGAAACTTATATGTTGAATCGTGTTCTATTGTGAATTGTTACTGTTACTGTCTCTTATAATTCATTATTGAGTGGCAATGTACATCGATATGTTTTTATTATATTGAATGTTGTTTGTTGTACATTGATGAGACGTAAATAAAGAATAAAATCTTCGTTCTCAGCTATACGTTGTAACGCAGAGAACTTACAATTATTATGGAGCTCAATTAATTAATCAACCATTCAAGACTTATATGTCCATATATTTAAAGCGATACTACATCAGTGAAAACGCAAATTTATACAGAATGTAATTTTCTATTATATGGTATATTTTTTTCCAAATAGTTGCCTCAAAAACTGAGTATTTCAACTAATAAACAAGCGTCGTATACGCGGTTTGTTGACATAACAACATAATGTAAACAGAATCGACATACACGTGTAATACAACCTGTGTATCCCGAATAACGAGATTTGTGGTACATATTTACCGTTATATCTCAATTTGTGAATATTTATTTGTAGACTAATCTTAGTAAAATTTATTATCTCTAAGCGACTGTATCAAGCGTTTAGTATTGACTACAATAACAAAGAAATGTTTATTCAGGAGCGTGGATGACCGGTATATGAAATCGTACATTCACTCAAGTGTTGTAGACAACAAACACATTTTTTATTGATTCAACGTTAGTGTTCGAATGTATTCGGAAGAATTTGTAGAAGCAATGCATTTATACCTGAGCAATGCATTGTTTGGGCATTTTGCAATGTAATGTCGCTTTAAACTGATTGCTACAATTTCTAAAAAAAATTAGCATTAGCTAGCATGCAAATCCATCCCATACAAAATCAGTATTACACACGTTTTGTAGTAAAGAAATCCACCCGTTTTAACTTTTTCAATGTTCTTGAACATTTCTGAAACATATATAACTTTATTTTGACTAAGATTGTCTGTTTTCATTAGACTCTTCGTGGATCCAATTCTTCGTAACAAATTATAATAGCAATTAACTTAAAGCGACACTACATCGGTGAAAACCCAAATTTCTACAGAATGTAATTTCCCATTTCATGGTATGATTATTTTCCAAATATTTGCCTCACAAGCTGAGTATTTCAACTAATAAACAAACGTCGTATTCATAACAAAATAATGTAAATAATGTCGACATCCATGCGTAATACAACTCGTGTATCCTGAATAACACGATACATGGTACAGATTTATAATATATTAAATCCTACTTTCAATTTTGAAAGTGTGTAGACCACAAAACACTGTTTATTGATTCATTGATTCAATGTTAGTATTCGAAAGTATTCGGAAGATTTTGTAGTAGCAATGCATTATACGTGAAAAATGCATTACATTTGCTTTTTGCGATGTAATGTCACTTTAATGTAACGTACATAACTTTTAGCCCGTTTTATCAATATTGTTGGCATAAAAAACGGGCCACTCGCATATAGTTTAATGTCGGTTTTTATATATACATATATCATTAATTTATTATTTCAATATCTAATAAATCATAGAAATTATGTCCCCTTAATGCGTTACAAGTACTCTGTTCCGATCACAGTTTATGTCTAATTTAGTTTATAATCTAACATGACTAATATCTTCAAGAGGCGTCGCTCATATGGGCAATCGGTAGCGACGATAAATAAACGTAAACACATTTACATCATGTACGTAAAGGAGCCAGAGGAGACTGGAATGGGTTGTCTGTCTGTATCATTGCACTATCCTCTAAACTCTGAAATGACTAATCTCTTCAGCATACGTCGCTCATATGGGCAACCGGTAGCGCCGATCAATAAACGTAAAACACACACATACTTGTTAAATATTAGTTGGAATTATGACATTTGAACTTAATTGTGCGTGCGTGTGTGCGTGCGTGCGCATAACGTTCTTTATTTACACTCCATATATACATAGTATGTCAATAGAAGGTGCGAAAGGTCCGGAGTTTGAGCCCCGCTGGAGCCGTTGCGATTGTGCCCTTAGGTAAGGTATTTAAGTTCCACGTTGTTTTTCTCTCTCCCTCGTGGCGATGGATTCCATCAGGAATGAGGTCTCGAGAGTGATTAATATAAGTTGTAGGAACTTGTTTCGCAATCGAGCTAAAATAAAGTTGTATAAACTAATAGAAGGAATAAATTGTTTACAATATATATAACGAGGTATACACTCATAGTGATACACATACCCGTTACACACATTACATCGTAATAAAGGATGTTTTGGGTAAAATATAAATACTAATGTGTGTGTGTTTACAAAAATCGAAATAGTCGCTCAGAAACGATAAAATTCCAATAAATATAAACCGTCGTATACGCGAATTTGTTTATCAACACACGACATGTAAACACGCATAGCGCGCAGGCGTGAAACAACAGAGGATGTAGAAAACAACGTATATATGTTGAACATGAAAGACTATCTCTCTTCCTCTAATGTCGAACCCCTCGCGGGGATGTAGACATGTTCCTAACATACTTAGATAACAGAGGTATGAATCAACATCTCAAGTAATTTAATTAAAAAAGACAACGTGGGACAAATGGGGACGATGCGTTCCGAATGTAAACAAGTGTGGACGATGCGTTCTGGTTGTAAATAAATGCGTGACCGATCGACTCGGAAAGTCCTACTTTCGGTTTCGAGTTTGTTTTATCGCAAACAAACATTGTTTACCAATTGCACACAAGTATAAGTATAATGTTAGAATGTGTAGCAGCATTGCTACCCATACGTAAAATTTGAATTTTTCAAATATCTTTTATTTCATACGATGTAATGCTGCTTTAAGCAAACTATATTCCATACACATAAAAGTAGATATCAATTATCTAACGTCAATCGTATATAAACGTCAATCCAATTAAACAATCATATAAACGTCAATCCAATTAAACAATTATATGAACGTCAATCCAATTAAACAATTATATGAACGTCAATCCATTTAAACAATTATATGAACGTCAATCCAATTAAACAATTATATAAACGTCAATCCAATTAAACAATTATATGAACGTCAATCCAATTAAACAATTATGTGAACGACAATCCATCTAAAGACAATTTCAAAAAAAATAAGCGGATTTTGCGTTTCTTTCCGGGAAATCGACATTTACTAGATTATATCATGTAAAGCTTTGAAAGAAAACGATACATATTCTATATAAGTGTATGTAATTATCCGAGAATGAGTACAGAGAAGCCAGACAACGCACACATAAGATTAATAAAATGTTATGGATGTCTGTTAAATTACAGAATATCATTAATCCAATGGTCTTATAATCTTCCAATGAGTACCATATGTAGACATTGTAGACAGCCGCACTTAATAAATTACACCTACATGAATATGTAGATATATATATACTCCTGAGCTACAGTGACATATTAACCGTATTATGACCAAGTGCTGTCATTTGAATGTCTCGGCATTTTCCTAGAACTGGTTTACGGGTTATTCTATTGACAACCGCAAAGAGAATATTCTTTGTCTGTGATTATTATCCCGGCTATGTTATATATATAATCTAGTGGTAAATTGGTTTGACTTGTAATATGGCGATTGCGAGATGGATCCTCCCGGCGTGATCCTCAGCTCTACTTCACAACTTTAATCCGAGGGAGAATGTTGATTAATCGCGTTAAATCTTCTTGAATGTCTGTACTATCATCCTACATAACATTCCTGCGGCTAGAATCGACTATAGTTGTCTGTTTACAATAGGTATATAGGAACAATGTGTTGTTTCCTCTACCGAGTCGCAGTTTAACCTTTAGCCATATGTAGGCGAAATGATGGAGACGATTTGAATGAAATGTCGCAAGCCCTACTTTCTAAGAAAAATAAGAAACGTATTACACATTTGTTATCTGCTCATTTCCCCTATATCATGCTATAATGATTTACCACCTTTAAGTAAGCATGCACCATCTCTGTCATCGTTCAAGAGACAACTTAATAGCGGATCCACTCCAATCCTGAATTCTACTTTTTCTGGTAAACGAATAAACCAGATATTACTTTCCCGATTGAGAACAAATTGTAGTTTCTTAAAACATGATCTCTTCCCTAAAAACATAATCTAGTCACCACTATGCACATGTGGTCAAACTGGATCAACTTACCATTATTTCTTTGAATGCTACAAATACTACCACATACTCCCTGAACTAATTAACATGATTTCTCAATTCTGTCCAATACCCCTAAATGTGACCCTATTTGTTCATATGTCCTTTTCATCTTAACATAATAAAGTAATAGTATCATCTGTCCATTAATTCATAGAAAAGTCTAAAAGTTTTTAATAATCTGCAAACAGGGACTGACGCAAATTGTCGATAAATCACCTCCACATTTATTTCACTGTATTGTACATATTCATTGCGCATTATCGTAGCGAACGCGCAGCTTCCGGTTTTATTCTAAGAATCGCGAGGCACGCGAAATGTTTGTATCTTAGTACATATATTCCCTGTCTAACCCGGAGCTATCATAATAAAAATTTGTTATCATAATAAAAAAAAAACATTATTTTTTTATTTACTGTGCCGTTATCCAATCAAAATACTGGAAACTGCAGTGAAGCGTAATAAACATGTATTGTATCGATTTCTTTAATTGACATATTAGTGAATTAGTATCCTAACAGTTGCTGCTTAATACAAGCTTGTTTCTTAATATAGGTCAACTTTATAGGTCTGTGAAGTTGGCTTGTAGATGATAGTTGGTTATTCAGATGTTAATTGGCGAATACACAGCCAGGTGTTTATTGAGATGTTTATTGAGATGTTAATTCGCGAATACATACCTATATGTTTATTGAGATGCTTATTGGCGAATACACAGCCAGGTGTGTATTCAGATGTTTATTGAGATGTTAATTGGTGAATACACAGCCAGGTGTTTATTCAGATGTTTATATATATATATATATATATATAGCAATATAACGATTTGGGGAGTCTGGAGGCTGGTTGTTTATTTAAGGAATGAAACCCGGGTCAACAGTTTCCATCGAGCGGACTTAAGATTATCGGGAATATCTCCACTTCCAACATATCGATACCAATAGGTTAGTGAGTGGTACAATTACCCAATAGATGAACATTATAAAATGTTGATATTGCGGTTAGAACTTGATCACGTGCGGAGTTGTCTATTGTGTGAAACATTGGTTATCTAGAATTATCGGAGAGCTGATAAGCTATCTGCTAGATATTGTATAGGGACATTATGGCATAGACAGGAACAGAAGGGATCTGTATCTATAGACGATAATGTGTTACAGCATCATTCATGTGCTCTCGAAAATAAGATATAACTATATGGGTTAAGATTGTTAATTAATAGCAATTTAAGTAATTTGTTGTTTCTATTATTCATTGTAAGATAAGTACACGACTAAGATATAAAATTAACAATTATACAGCACTCTTTGGACAGTGATACAGCCTTATTTGGTACCAAGTTTATTGCATCACGTAACATAGTACATCACAGCCCGACACGATCAGCTATGTCACGATACTCGATCTAGTCCTCGAGGCTAGGACATCACTTGGCAACCGAAGGACATCACTTGGCAACCAAAATAGACTACGCCACGGGTGTTGCCAATTAGCTATAGTTAATTGACATGCAGCAGGGGGGGCGAGTAACAAAATAAATGGGACCCTTTTTTATTAAAATAAAGCTCTCCAACTCGTTCTAATTCCCAAATAATCGAATTTGGGGGGTTAAAATATCGACCTAAATTTGTTATTATATTATAATCAAAACGACGAGGAATATACCCAACTAATTGGAATATTATGTCAACATTCTTCGACACATTTTACTCAGCAGGGGGGGTGAGTAACAAAATAAATGGGAGCCTCGGCGCCCCCCGTTGAGCCCTCCCTCCATGTTCCGGGTGAACAAACCTCTTAATTTGGGCCGAGGAGGCTCCTAGCCCCATTTCAGACAGCCAAAAAACACCCATATATGAGCCAGGGGACGGCCCACAACCCTCGCCGGCCCAGGGCTCTCAGACACTACGTGCCAAAACAGATATGACAAACCACTTACCTGTCGGGGGTGAATCTCAATGATTATTAAGCCTTTTGGTCGTACCACGGGCGCCTAATATAAGAGATATTATTTAAGAACCCTTTTTTCCCCCTTAAGTCGAAAATGTTTAATATTCTGGAGCACTAGGGATTGCTCGAGGCGTGTAATTGGGAGGACTTTCACGTTCGAGAGGACCTCCCCACATACATAAACACACTACGCGCTTAGTTGTTTTAACACTTTTTCTCTCGTCCGATCTACCGTCAGCGATTAATTTATCGATGTTGGCCTTCGATAATACATCGGGAGATGCTCTACATTTAGTTCGGATATCCTCTTTTAAGGATTGGTATCGATCCCATTCTTCGCATACTATTTTAAATTCGGGGTCGGATATTACGTTATCCCGAATAGCTTCGCTTATGAGATCGATACTGTTTTTCTTAGATTGGGCGGCAATCGCTATACGATCGTGTTTTTTACTTTTATTTTCTAGATGGCGTACGACTTTTCTTCCTACCAGGCATAAAAGTCCGCTAGCCGCGGCAGCTACACCCAATCCTATAGCTATCGGAGTTCCTACGATCGTCGTTGTTATAGTAACGCTTCCGACTCCGCTAACTATAGAACCCGTAGCGAATATTGTATTAGCTCCTTCGATGATATTTGCTAATCGTTTATATTTTTTAGATATAGTTACCCGATTATTACGTTCGTTATGTAGTAAGGTTTGAATCTCTACGATTCTCCCCATTCTAAAAATCGAGGGATCTACATTAATCTCTTCCGTTATAGGTATAGTATAACGCCATCTTTTTTCTTACTCTTTCATATTATAAATCTAGTTCAACTATTATAGCTACAACACTAATAGCGTCTAACGGTCTAGCCGAAGTCGTTACAAAGTTTATAACATTACCCGCCATCACTTCAATAGGATTAGCAAAAACTATATACGCCGATCGAACGTCCTTAATTTTTGTAATACGTTCTTTTTGTGTAATTCCGTTAATTACGGGATGTACCGTAATCGTATCTAAACCATCACCTCCGCTACCAGTTTTTATGGAAGAAATAGACATGCGTAAAATTCTACCCGCTATAATCATAGGGTATCCGGAATATTTATTATTAGCGCTATTACCGAATGCCCATCCCAATACATCGCGTAAAGGATCCCTTTCCTCGGCCCATATAGTAATAATATCTTTTTTAGGTTTATTTAATATAGTTGACGTTACGGCAATTAATCCGTCTAAGTGTTTTTCTAGAGCATTTAATTTACGAGTATCCGAATCGGGTTTATTTAATATAGTCGACGTTACGGCAACTAATCCGTTTAATTGTTTTTCTATACTATTTAATTTAGCCGATTCGGATTTATCTAATATATTTGACGACGTTATGGCTATAAATTTATTTAATCGTTTTTCTAGATCATTTAATTTACCGTTGTCTTTAATATATTCTTTATGACTACCCGGCCCGTAAATACTCATTTTACTTCGAGTACTACGGAGATCGGAAATTCGTGATTGTCTAACTTTCTTCCGTTATCATCTCTGATAGTAATATCCAATTCGTTAATACAACCGCGTTCCAAATGTTTGAATTCTGGATTAGGATAATCTATAACAACGGGTTCCCTGAAGAAAGCATTTCCCGCGTCTATTATCTTAAGGAGTGTACTCGGAGCTCCATCACATACGTTATACGACGTATTTAATTGTTCTAAGTGCACTCGAATAGTTTTAGTTAAGGCAAAACTTACCGGTTTTTCGACGACGTATATACCGGGTTCCAACCAACCTTTATTAGCGTTATACGTTTTAAATATACCTAGTATGTCACACATACCAGGTGTCATAGTTATTTTTTCGCGTTTGACATTTAGGGTTGCGATTCCATTAGATTTACAAATGCTGATACTCGCGAAGTCGGTAAATTCTGTATCTATAAATGTTTGTAAATCCTCGAAATTCCATAAACCCGGTGATAATTTTACCGCGGTTACAGTACTCTCTTTTAGGTACCCAAATCCTTCGTTTATGATCGTATTATACCAATCGACCGTAAGTGTTATTGATCTAAGGCCAACGCGTAGATCCCCGCCGCGGTTATCAATATATTGTTGGAGGCTTGTGGCCTCACCCCTTTGAACATCGGTGATTGTTTGAAACATAGTTATAATAAAATATGGCTAATACTTTAAATAGAACTTTCGGCTATAATCCTTCGGTTACTTATAAAACCGGCGGTGTATATAAACGCCAGCTTGAGGCCGTGAACCTAACCACCCTGATGATCACGGTCGGCCCGAACGAGGTCTTCTACACCGAGGTTACGAATATCTGGCGAAAATACAGGCTACCTCCTGTCAAGACGGACACCGTAGCGCAGGCTTGGAACAACACACCGATGCAGTTTTGGCAGAATCAGCTCAACTTCGCCATGTGGTGTGCCACGACCGTTTGCGGTGTGTCGTTCGAAGACAATCTGAACGGTGTAGGTGCCCAAAACGAACCGCTGATGCAATCGGTCTATATCTTCCACGTCTACTATACTATTAGGAGGATTTTAGACGAATTACGAGTCTCGCTACCGCAGGATAATAATTTCGATCCCTTCTCAAATACGTACGACAGACGGGCCTATGAGCGGATATGCGCAGAGTTTGACGTGAGACCGATGACCGACTGGCGGCAGAAGAGCTACCAGAACAGCAACGGGCTCGGTGATGTCTACACCCTAAGTCACAGCACGAGGGCGCGGACGAGCATGGCAGACCACGCACAAATATTATCGGTCAATGTCGGTAATTTAGATCGGTCGTCGGCGACCTTCGGTCCCAGGTGAGTTTCATACGCCTTTCCTAGCTAAAGCATATTACGCTCCTCCGGTGAAAGCTCATATTGATCATATTCTGCAGGATCCGGGCGTAGACGGCGCCTGGAGCACATTTGTGCTAGATAAGTCAAACGGGTTCACCCGGGCCGGTGTTTCCCGCCTGAATGATTCAATCCGGACCTATGTCTGGGCTCTCCTGGGAGCCCAGTCACAGACGAGGTCCTGCATCGTGGGAGTGGGCACGGCATTTGACGCACAGAAGCAGTTTCTAGCGAATGTCGAGGACGCCATAAACTCCCCGGTGGACATCTCATCGGCAATCGTGCGGTACCAAGACGTTCTTCAGTATGCGAAGAGTCAGGTAGATTTCGTCTTCGGCCACAGCCTCTACATGGCCCCGAGTGACATGTTGCTGCGAATCGATCATCGGGCCGGATACAACAATGAAATCGTGATAGCTAGCTCCAACATGTCCTTAGGTCACAATGACGATGTCAACGAGGTGGCTGTCATACCAACACCTCACGGGAGCTTCTCCGCCGGTCCGCTTCATCAAAAGATTGCCGAGCCGGAACCAGGCCCACCGGCAGCGGTTCCCACGGGAACGACTGATGAAGAACAGCATGAAGATGAGAAAAATGCGCTCATTGTGGTTGGCGTCATCTCAGGGTTGGCAATTCTTTGGCTATTACCCTAGTAATGTACTAACCTAGGCCGCGCCAGGCTGCAACATACAGAAGCCCGCCGACGGCAACGACCAGTGCCCATATATTTTCTGAGAGCCACCCCGCCGTCTTGCTCAAGAAGGTGAGGAGCCAGGAGGCAATGCCACCGATAATGCCAGGAAGCGCTGCCGCAGCCTTTCCGGCGAGTTTTGCCAGTGCCCTACAAAATATTTCAACACCTTTTTAGCCCACTCCTTGATGCCCTCCTTAGCGGGAACCGCTGCAGCGGCCCCCGCAGCACCCCCGCCTGTAAGAGCCAGCACAAGCGTACTCACAATAAACCCGAGTGCAGTCATAATGCTTACTAGTGTGACGCCCTGCTCTCTGAACAATGTGCGAAGACGCTCGCCGAGCGTGGTGTCCTCATGGAGGACCCGTGATATAGTTTCGCGGATCCGATTGATTTGTGTACGGAGCGCCTCCCGGTTGGCAGAGGCGGCCCCCAAGCGGGCTGCTCTTTCATCCTGCAACCCCTGCAGGCGCTCAGTGATCCGCCGCTTATCGTGTGTTGTGTCGGCCTCGGCTAGTTTCCTTTTTTCTAGCGCTATATGTTCATCGAGTTCCGTCAATTTGGCGAGGTTGTTGGTTAGCTCGCCCCGGACCGTCTGCATGGTTTTATTAAGCCCGCGGAGTTCACGAAGGTTTAACGGCGGATCATCCATTGTGCTGAGTATGTCTTCTATCTGATTATCGGTGAACGTCGTCTCCACTGTGCGAATAACATCGGTGGCGACTTGTGGGATCTCGTTGAGTTCAACTGTTTCTATTTTGTCTGCTGCTCCACCTAGCTCAGTGGTAGCTGCATGGAGGGCCTCTACTGCCCGGGCGGATATAATTGTTTTACCTCGCACCCAATCCGTGAATCCAAGCTCGTCTCTGATGATTTGGCCGCCACCTCGCTTCCCGGCAATGGTATTTAATGAGAGTGGCTCGCCGGTGCGGGCATTGACAATCTCGATGTTAGAGGCGGATTTCAAGTGCAATCTACCGTACCGATTCAATTCAAACTTGGAGTAGTCACGGCCAACCGACGGGACCATGCCTTTTTCTGCCAGTTCGCCGTAGTAGGCATCTACGGCGGATCCGAGCAGTTCCTGACTAAGAGGCCCGATGGCCCCCCCCCAGGAGTGACATTTTCGTACGCCTGCGTCCCGCCAGGCAACATACCGGTATCATAGGTGTCTTCTACATCATCTTCTACATCATCGTCGTGTACGAAATTATCCATATCAATGTCTGCCATCGTATTGAAGGCTACCACATTTGGGTTCAATATAGTAATGGCTTCAACTCAATACGGACGCAAGCTTAATCCATACCGCAGGCTGCGGGAGCCCCTCGGGGCAAAGGGCATAAGACAGAGCGTGGTCATTACGAACAACCCCTCGACGATTGACCAGAACCAGCAGCTCTTGGTCCGCTTCCCCAACCTTGGAGCTAACGACGTGATTGTTCCAGGGACCGTTCGCCTCGCTTTCACCATCTCACTGACGTCGACAGACGTAAATCAAACCGTCGTCCAGAACCTGGGCCGCGCCATAGTCAAGAAAACGACTATCAAAATCAGTGGTAATGAGATTATGTCTATCGACGACTCCGATGTCTACTACTGTTACCAAGATCTCTGGAAGACTGCACAAGAGCGCAGAAATGCTGTCTATCAGGGCATTGACACTAGCACCAATCAGAACGTAACCAGACTTAGAATCGATGCTGGTAACAAGGCAGATAACGATGCCGCGCACAACGCAATTTCTGCGGCATACGGTAATCGCTATCACATCCCACTCGACTTTGAGATGCTGGAGAGCCATATGCCATTCTATCAAAGCGCACTGGCAGACCGCCTGGAATACGAACTAACGTTCAACGACTATAGCCGTGTTATCATCGCTACAGACGTGAACTCGACGTATGCGGTGGAAAACATTTCACTGGAGTACGACATGGTCACGCTGCCCGACCTCGCACGGAGGATTAGAGAGCAGTATACCGGGCGGCTTGCAATCCTTTATGACAGAGTTCTTCGTCATCGCAAAATAACGAAAAACAAAAACGACACCCTGTGGAACATTAATATCAACATCCCGGCCCGCTCGATGAAGGGAATCCTGATGCTGTTCGAGGAGGCCGAGGCTAGAGAAACCGAAAGCTTCTACAATCCCAAAATTACCAAGGTTGAGGTGACAATTGAGGGTGTCCCCAACCAGCTGTACAGCCAAGGCATGCGCGCCTACCAGCAGTGGGATGAAGCCAAAAAGCAGTTTGCATGCGGCTCTAAACGCGCCCCAGAGGTTGCTGCGGTAGCCAAAGACCTACAACTCTCGGACGTCTCTCTGGCAGAGGTCCTAACTTCGAAATACGCATTGTGGCTCGATTTGCGGACCAGCGATGATGACCAACTCCATGGTAATGGGCGCAGAGTGGAGAATGCCAGCGAGGGTGTAACAATCCAGATAGCTAAAGAAGCAGACACCGATGGCGCATTGAACGTGTATCTGTACATTATTACAGATGCACAGCTCAACATTGAAGATGGTCGATTCGTCAGTGCGCTCTACTGATCTACTACCCCGCGACCCCCACTCGGCCATCATATGCTGTCAGACTGGTTGCGGTAAAACTGTATTCATACTGGACTTGCTCGAGGGCCCCTACCGCGGGATCTTTCGGCACATAGTTATCCTCTGCACTACGATTGCGCATAACGCAACTTACCAGAACCGCCCTTGGATCTGGAGGGATCCCGAGGTCTACATACTAGACCCCTGTGAAAAGTTACATACCTGGCTGCGGGTATTCTACACCATGTTCCAGGGTGAGCCCACCCTGTACGTGATTGACGACTGCTCGGCCAAGGCAGCTATGACCAAAAAGAAGGACATGCTATCAGAGCTGGCCTTCAGCGGACGGCATGCGCTGCAAAGCGTCTGGGTGTTGACCCAGAAATACAACTCAGTTCTGAAAGATCTCCGCGAGCAGACACGCTGGGCCGCGGTCTTTCACTGCAAAGATCGTGATTCCTTCGAAGAGTGCCTTCGAGAGAATGACGTCATTCCTACGTATGAAGAGCGAGCCAAGGTACGGCAAACTCTTGCAGGAACAAAACACAGCACATTGCTGTTAAAGACGGACCAACCAGCTGCTTATAAAGTGCTATTCACAGCTTAACATGTGGGAAGCAAGTCTGCTAATCACCCAGATCATAATTTCCACCACATTGGGTTGGTTCGTGTGGCAGTATGTTAGACTTAAGAGGCGAGTACGGATAGCACTAAGAAAAATGAACTGCGACGAACTTCTTGATCAGTTGATGGATGCCGCGCCCCCGATTGATGGGCCGATGGAAACATCGGTCCCGACTACCGAGACGCCGGGAGACGAGAGCGCCCGTCAAGACAACAAGCGTCAACGACTTGCAGCTCTAGCAGCAGGGGGGCAGACTGAACAATATCTAGGACGACAACTCACAACCGAGCATATTGACAATATGGCAAATAATACTATCGAGAAGCTCTACGCGCGCTATGAAGCGAGACTCGGGGCCGCGATGACAAAAACTTAGGGGCCGCAGTCATTCAGTTCTACGCAACAGTAGCAAGTATGTTTCTACCCATACAACCAGAAAATCAACCGAGACTAGTTGCAGACCTCGAATCTGATCCGTTTATCAACCACGCGTTAAGCACAGCCACGTGCGAGCTATATCACAGGTATGGCATGTACCTTGCACCGCTCACCGCTGCGTTAACCACTGCGAAGCATTGCCAATTTGGACACGTATGCCCGCTTACCATAGCTAACGATGTCTAGAGAGTGACACCGGAGAGAGTGACAGATCCTGTAGTTCTGACACCGGAGGAGACGCCTGCGAAGCTGCAAACAACACGACGGAAGGATCCTAAAAAACAAGCGGCAGGACGGGCAGGGGCTGCGGCTCGGAAGGCCAAGGAAGATAAAATACGAGCTCAGAGATGCTAAAGCCACGTTGCAAACATCGAAACCCTCAGTTGCTGTCACCCCGGTGGAACAGGGCAACGCTGGAGAACAAACGGTTGTCGCCCCGCAGCATGTTTCAGCGGTGGAAACCGAGACGAAACACTGGTACCAGTGTAGCGAGGTCTGGACCCCGTGGATCGTTGGCGGTCTTGCATGTGCCTTATGGGTTGTTGTGAACAGTAGGCGGGAGGCGCATAAACCAATGCCCGCCCGAGCTAACATTGTCGTTCCGACAGCGAGTCATTTAAAGACTTCGCTTGACCCATTCTATATGCAATAGTCGCGCGAAGAAAAACAATGTCTACTGACGGAAAAATGTTGGCCAATGAGGCGTATCATTCGGTTGTGGTATCTGGCCTGGCTGTGGGCTATGCACGCCTGGGTAAGATGACCTTCAAAGCAGCTACCCCCAAGCTGGACTTCAATGGCTATGCCGTCGGCATGGTAGTTCTTGATGTGGGCCTGGCCATGGCCACGAAAGATATGCTAATTAAACATGGGATCATACCTGCAAATATCATGAAGTAGACGTATGTATAACAACGATGGCCTCGATCGCAATGCTAGTTGGGGGCGCCCTGGTCAACGCGCTGGCCTTCAGCGGTAGCAACTACCTATTCTCGAAGCTGCGAAGCTCAGGGTGTTGACGAGGAGCGCAAACGGCACGACACAGCTGTAGAACAGCTCCAGGCCGCGCAGTCAGCATGGTCCAACAAACGGGCTGAGCGCCTTGATTGGATTAACGAAGAACTCCGCCGTCAGGGTCATGCCGTGCAAACTTTCCGGGACGTCGACACGGCGATCCGTGAGTACGCGCAGGCATTTCCGCATGTCGCGCCGCTGGGGTCGGAACGACAGCCCCGGCTCTCCGACTTCTATACACCTAGCGATGACCAGAAAGATCGTGAGATTGTCTTCATCGTCCTGGGGATGACCGCGACAATCCTCGTGGTATACACATTCGCTAAGTAATTATCTCGCTTGAGATTTTGTTTCCTTTCAATATAGATATGGGTTTATCAGAGGAGCTGTATTTTGCAATGCTTGATGTCGGGTACTGTGCCAAGCGAAACAAACATACTGGCCCACTTGGTCATACTATGATAAACACGGCGCAGCGATTCCTGGAGTCGTGTGTACCAATCACTCTTCTGTACAGAAATTCGCTACCAGGGTCCTATCAGGCCCAACTGACCTTAGAGCTACAACTGGGTTGCTAGATCCGATGACACGCAGGGCATGTTGGAGACTCATAGGATTATTAGAATACATTCGCGCGTTGGATAGCGAAACAGCCATGTCACAAGCTTAGCTTATACCATGACCGACAGTAATCTTAGCTCGCTATACTACAGTCCCCGCGGTTACTGGAAGGGACTCGCAGCCATAAAAAACCTCGCCGCGGCCGCTAAGGTCTCCGAAGATGTGACACGGGGTTGGCTGAAGAAGCAGGCCATCTGGCAGATCTACCTCCCCGCCCCACGACACATACCGCGACCCAAGTTCGACGTACCGGTGCCAAACGACGTCCACCAGGCCGACCTCCTATTTCTACCTCGTAAAACCATCGTTGACGTGGCCTCCCGGTACAAAGAGGCAGAGCCCCTGGCCACAAAAGAGTCTAAGGAGGTCTCAGCCGCCCTTGAAAGGATTTACAGGCGGAGCCCCCTGAAATGGCCAAAGTTGCTTCAGGTCGATCCGGGGCGCGAGTTCATGGGTGCGGTGAACCAACAGCTGGCCAAACACGGTGTCTCTGTCAGGCGTGGCCGTGTGGATATCCATCGAGACCAAAGGGATTGTGGAGCGTTTCAATCGCACCCTGGCAGAGCGGCTCTTTGGGCACCAATACGCCCAAGAGATGAGACTTCCGTCTGGAGAACGATCGGCTGAATGGGTGGCTCGGCTGCCTGCCGTGGTTGCGGCTTTGAACGGCGAAGTGACCAGATTGACCGGTAAGAAACCTTCTAATGCCATGAAGGCCAAGAGTGTGGCGCAAAAGCCCTCATCCGTGGTCGCAGCTTCATCGCACCGTCCCGTTGGCTCGTCGGAGCGAAAGCTCCCCTCGGGTGTTGGCGTTCGCTACCTCTACCAACCCGGCGAACTGGAGGGTGGCCGTCGTCGTGCGACCGACCCTGTGTGGTCCCTCCAGGTATACCGGCTTGGTCGCTCGGTTACCAAACCTGCAGAGCCCGTGCTCTACTATCTGCTGGATGGCCCTCAGCGGGGGTTTGTCCGGGAAGAGCTGCTTGTGGTGCCTCCTGATACCGTGCTGCCACCTGATGGGGTTCTTAAACGTTGAGGACCGCGTAACCCATTTTTCTGTTGCATTCCAGGCACGTCAGCCGGATATTGTCACGAGTATGGCCTCGGGTGTTGTCCAACCGGTCGACACTGAACTGCTGAGTATCTTTGGGTTGGTATACCCAGAGGAGCTCGATGTTGCATGCCGCGCAGCGGTTCTGCTGGCCGTCTTTGAGTGCGAGAATGTGATCGACCTTGAGATTGAATCCCTGGAGACCTTTGACCTGATCATGGCGCTTGTATGCCACAAGCTTTCTCTGGATGACTTTGCGGAGCTGCTGCTCAGTGAGTGGCTCTGCCACATCGGAACCCTCTTCCGGTGGGCAGACTACTCGTTCGAGCTGGTGCATGTACTCCACGCGGCTGACGGCGAGGTATGCGAGGTTCGACCATTGGAGATAGTCGTCGATAATCCAGACTTTTTGCGGATCGCGGATTGTGAGCCCCTGGCTCGAGTGGACTGTCATGGCATAGCCGAGAGCCCAGTCTTGTCCCCACTTGCCATCCATAACTTCTTGGGCATAGTGGACAGGCACCTCAACGATGTCATTGAGGACGAGCTCTTCCTGCTCTGGCCTACCAGGCCCTGGGATGGTCACCATAATGTTTTGTCTTCGGGTGTCTTTTGGGCGATAGAGGAGGTGCACCGGCTCGTCAGGGAAGTGCTCCTTATGGTAATGGAATAGCAGCTCTTGTGCGCGGTTGCGCACCTTCTGTCTCGAGGTCAAGATACGGTCGCCTGGCTTCCATACTGCAATGAATCTGTCCCATCCGAGGCAGGTGGGTAGGGCCTTTCTCATGGCCGAGCACTGCACACGATCCGGCCGGAGGCGGATCTCCCGTTTGAGGGCTTTGAGGGCCGGATCTTTCGCTCTGTGGTCAACCTCAACCTCTTCATAGTAGTGGGCAGCATGTCGCAGCCAGTCATGTGGCATCTCGCCTGCAATTGGTGGTGGCTGACCCTGGTCACCACAGCAGATGATGTGGACCCCTCTCTGGTCTAACCAGTCTAGGAACACTTCCAGGATTGGCTTTGGGACAGTGCAAACCTCGTCCCAGATGATCACGAGGGGTATGTACTTTTGGCCCATCCTTTCTGGGGTCCAGTCAGTCTGGCCACTCCAGCGGAAGAAGCTATGGTAGGTCTGAGCCTTGACCCCTCTGGCCCGCATCTCTTTGGCCAGACGGTGGGTCGGGGTGAACACCAGGGGGTCTCTGGTGCGGAACGATTCGATCGCTCGTGTGGTTTTGCCACTACCACCCCCACCATTCAGGTAGCTCAACTGGTGCCGAGTCAGTGGGTCATTGAAGCAGGGGACCTGACTCGGTGGTAAGTCTTTTTGTTGGCCTTGGTATACCAGCCTGGGGACATATGCAGCATGTTCCTGAGGCATATACAGCTGATCACCCTTGTCTCTCCACTGGGCTGGTTCTACTGAGGGCAGATACTCTATTCCCAGGAGACAATTCACGCACAAGTCAATTTCACAGTTGCAGGTCCTGTGGGCACCATAGGCCTCGACATCCTTGAGCTTGTGTAGTGCCGTCTTCTGGATGTATATGCTGTCTGTGGCCACCCGGACAGCCTCCTTGGCGTCGAAACGCTGGAGCATGCTGAGGAGATTGATGTGGGCATACGCGAGCATGCTCGCCCTCAAGTGAGCATACTGTGGCTGGCTTCCGTCATAGTACATGAGAACATGTCAGAGGGGGCACTTTTGGGGTGCTCCGACAAGAGTGCCACTCTGGCGAGTGTCCCTCACCAGGTAATCCAGCTCTCCCTGGTCAGTCACGAGGCGCCGCGTCAGTCGCTTGCCTTCAGCTTTGGCGCCCTGGGTGAACTTACCAATAATGCTGCATCCCTGATCACGATCCTCGGGGAGCCAGACCTCCTCCTGCTTGGTATAGGAGATGATGGCCTCCCGGACATGCAAGTGAGTCAAGAGCTCAGATTCGGTGAGGTATGCGAGGAGGGGTGTGGGGGCCCACCCCCCCTCCTCAAAATGCTTCCCAAACCAGGCAGGGATTACGGGATGACTGTCTTGTTTGAACACCCACTCTGTGACCTCAGCAAACCCTGCGCCGATGTCTTTGGGCAAAGGCCCATTAATAGCCACTCTCGTCATCCTGTGGGTAGGGTGGCCAAACCGCTCAAAGTATGATTTCGCTTCGCCGAAGCCTTGGAAGCTGGCAGGGTAGCAGGCCTTCATGTCGATGCTGACAACGTCTCTCGTGTCATAGTCCATGGAGTTCCAGAGGCCACCATGGCCGGCCGTGTTCTACACAGGCTTTTTGGATATCATCTGCGAAGAACGTCGGGGTGGGCTTCCAGCCGTTCCTTTCTTTGGCCACTATGCTCGCCGCATGGTTTACCCCAAAGGCCCTGTCGGCAAGAGATTCGTCACCTAGATGGGTGCAGGCCTCCTGGAGCCTTTGGTGGTCCTCCTGAGTTCTGTAGGTGCGGCCATCCTGCAGGACAAACTGGTCTACACTCAGTTGCTTGTCTTGCCTGCCACCCAAGAGCCAGACTGCGATTGGCTCATCCTGGGTTGTGTGTCGGATTGCTTCCCACACATCGCCTTCATAGATGTGGACCTGCCTGGACTGTGGGAAGTGGAGGTCTTTGGGCCAGGCGTGGCCGTTGTGGCAGATGAGTTCTACCCTCCCATAACTTCTGGTACCCCGTCTCTGGTACTTGCCACTGTTATATGTCCTCGCCGGCGATGTCCTTCAAGATGATTGCACGCTGGAGAATACTCTCCAGTCCGGCCACATCGTCGACCGTGGCACCAGACTCATGGACTTCGTCCTCCCACTCCCGGATTTTCTGGCGTCTGGTTGTGGTGAGACCCTGGCCCCTCAGGGCGCCCTCAAAATGCTCCACGACTCGCTGGGCCACACAGTTAAGATCGCCGTCTCTTAACGGGGCAAGGTTGGCAGGATCCGGGTTTCTGAGGGGATAGACGCCGTAGACAACCGCGGTGACGGGGTATGCATTCTGAAAGTAAGGCTTGTCGATTCCCGCGAGGGCACCCGGCTTCGTGTTCCGATCGATGGTTACAACTGCCTGACCTGTCTTCCTATCTGTCCTCACTGGGTCAAACTTGTCTTCGACCACCCAGTCACCCTCATCCCGCTCTCGCAGGTACTTGAGCTTGAGGATATGCTCACCCTCGGGGAGCTCTCGCAAGAGCTCTGCAGCTCTGACATCCATCATAGTGGCATCCAGAGACATACGGCCCGCCCCGGCCTCTACCCTCCATGTGGAGAAGACCACCGAGGCTCCATCAACTTGAAACTCGTCTTTAGCATCGTTCAAGATCCCTACCCCCGGTTCATCAGCCGGGAATCTTACCGGGGGAGGGACCGGGATGTCCAGGTCGAAGGTATATCCCGCGGGGGGTGGGGGCTTCGGCGCTTCCGGGATGTCGAGCCGCTCGCGAAGAATTTCGGGACCTTCCCTCGCGATCGCGCGGGCTAGGGGTTCTTTCGAGCCCTTGGTCAGGCCGTGTAAATGCGGCCTCCTCAAGCGTTCCGTGATCTTGCGGAGATGCGGGAGGCGCTCTCGCGGCCGCCTCGCGACCCGGGCGGCGTACTTCCCGGTCCGCAGCGCCGCATCGACTTCGACTCTGAGCTGCCCCGCCTCACGGACATGTTGGGCCTTTTTAAGAGGGTTATATCTCCTGAGTGCGGGGAATCGCCCCGTCTTTACCGCCCGCCGCAGACGTCTCATGTATTCGGCGGCGCGAACTTTCGCGATCGCCTCTAAGAGGTCTCGTTTCTTGAGCCTTGATCTTCCACGAATACCCAACTCCCGAGCTTTCAATCGCAGTTCGGTAACTGTGACCATGATATGGGTATACCTTAATGTACACTATTCTCTAAATCTGAAGCAACTTTGTACGTGATAGTATGTTATAACGTACAACTATGAACAGTATATTATAACGGATATTATTTCTCTAAATCTAAAATTATTTTATTCGAACTTCCAAGAGTTGGACAAAGACCTTCTCAAATTTTATCCGGGCACGACGTTCGGCGTATACCAATTTATGCTTGATACGTTCACCTCCGCAAGGTTGACATAACTTACCCTCGCTCTGGGTTCCCACCCCGCAATTCCTGCATGGCACGGGTTCGACCGGCCGCCTACGGAGCTGGGCTCGATGCTGCTTGCAATGTTCGAAGACGCAGCTCTTTCCACAAGGAATGTGGGAACCAATCACAATCCACCGACAATTATTATGACCTTGAGGCATGATCGTTGTTGTCTTCCGATATATATCCATTGAGACAAACCTTTAATTGGTAGTTTACAATGGAGAATTTTGGTCTTAATATTTTAATAAAATATTACTAAAAAATAAAATAATAACTTCCGATACTGAAAAAATATGTTAATAAAATTTTAACTTCGAAAAAAAGTTAAAAAAAGTTCAGCTTTGCTTTGGTTTCGAACCCGCGCCTGCCGGGGACAATGTTAAATTACTATATATTAAAATAATAATATGTTGCCCAAAAGAATAGCAAAAGCCCACTGTTATGAAGCGAACCGCAGGGCGGGCATTTTTTTTTTATTTTTTATTTATCCCTGCGGTCCTTGCTCGGGCATTCCGTCGGGTGTTTTCAGACACCCGAAACGGTCCCCAGTCTCAAACAGTCTCAAAC
>CM026391.1:71726725-71770843 GCA_014843695.1 Archivesica marissinica
TATCTCAATCTACAACATGCACAAAGCCCAATATATCTCCATCTACAACATGGATGACACAAACACCAATATATCTCCATATACAACATGCAGGACACAAACCCCAATATATCTCCATCTACAACATGGATGACACAAACCCCAATATATCTCCATCTACAACATGCATGACACAAACCCCGATATATCTCCATCTACAACATGCAGGACACAAACCCCAATATATCTCCATCTACAACATACATGACACAAACCCCAATATATCTCCATCTACAACATGGACGACACAAACCCCAATATATCTCCATCTACAACATGGATGACACAAACCCCAATATATCTCCATCTACAACATGCAGGACACAAACCCCAATATATCTCCATCTACAACATACAGGACACAAACCCCAATATTTCTCCATCTACAACATACAGGACCCAAACCCCAATATATCTCCATCTACAACATACAGGACACAAACCCCAATATATCTCCATCTACAACATACAGGACACAAACCCCAATATATCTCCATCTACAACATGCAGGACACAAACCCCAATATATCTCCATCTACAACATGTAGGACACAAACCCCAATATATCTTCATCTACAACATGTAGGACACAAACCCCAATATATCTCCATCTACAACATGCAGTACACAAACCCCAATATATCTCCATCTACAACATACAGGACACAAACCCCAATATATCTCCATCTACAACATGTAGGACACAAACCCCAATATATCTCCATCTACAACATGTAGGACACAAACCCCAATATATCTCCATCTAAAACATGCAGGACACAAACCCCAATATATCTCCATCTACAACATGTAGGACACAAACCCCAATATATCTCCATCTACAACATGCAGTACACAAACCCCAATATATCTCCATCTACAACATACAGGACACAAACCCCAATATATCTCCATCTACAACATGCAGGACACAAACCCCAATATATCTCCATCTACAACATGTAGGACACAAACCCCAATATATCTCCATCTAAAACATGCAGGACACAAACCCCAATATATCTCCATCTACATCATACATGACACAAACCCCAATATATCTCCATCTACAACATGGACGACACAAACCCCAATATATCTCCATCTACATCATACATGACACAAACCCCAATATATCTCCATCTACAACATGGATGACACAAACCCCAATATATCTCCATCTAAAACATGCAGGACACAAACCCCAATATATCTCCATCTACATCATACATGACACAAACCCCAATATATCTCCATCTACAACATGGACGACACAAACCCCAATATATCTCCATCTACATCATACATGACACAAACCCCAATATATCTCCATCTACAGCATACATGACACAAACCCCAATATATCTCCATCTACAACATGCACAAACCCCAATATATCTCCATCTACAACATGGATGACACAAACCCCAATATATCTCCATCTACAACATGCAGGACACAAACCCCAATATATCTCCATCTACAACATGGATGACACAAACCCCAATATATCTCCATCTACAACATGCATGACACAAACCCCGATATATCTCCATCTACAACATGCACAAACCCCAATATATCTCCATCTACAACATGGATGACACAAACCCCAATATATCTCCATCTACAACATGCAGGACACAAACCCCAATATATCTCCATCTACAACATGGATGACACAAACCCCAATATATCTCCATCTACAACATGCATGACACAAACCCCGATATATCTCCATCTACAACATGCAGGACACAAACCCCAATATATCTCCATCTACAACATACATGACACAAACCCCAATATATCTCCATCTACAACATGGACGACACAAACCCCAATATATCTCCATCTACAACATGGATGACACAAACCCCAATATATCTCCATCTACAACATGCAGGACACGAACCCCAATATATCTCCATCTACAACATGCAGGACACAAACCCCAATATATCTCCATCTACAACATACAGGACACAAACCCCAATATATCTCCATCTACAATATGCAGGACACAAACCCCAATATATCTCCACATACAACATACAGTACACAAACCCCAATATATCTCCATCTACAACATGCAGGACACAAACCCCAATATATCTCCATCTACAACATACAGGACACAAACCCCAATATTTCTCCATCTACAACATACAGGACCCAAACCCCAATATATCTCCATCTACAGCATACAGGACACAAACCCCAATATATCTCCATCTACAACATGTAGGACACAAACCCCAATATATCTCCATCTACATCATACATGACACAAACCCCAATATATCTCCATCTACAGCATACATGACACAAAGCCCAATATATCTCCATCTACAACATGGATGACACAAACCCCAATATATCTCCATCTACAACATGCAGGACACGAACCCCAATATATCTCCATCTACAACATGCAGGACACAAACCCCAATATATCTCCATCTACAACATACAGGACACAAACCCCAATATATCTCCATCTACAATATGCAGGACACAAACCCCAATATATCTCCACATACAACATACAGTACACAAACCCCAATATATCTCCATCTACAACATGCAGGACACAAACCCCAATATATCTCCATCTACAACATACAGGACACAAACCCCAATATTTCTCCATCTACAACATACAGGACCCAAACCCCAATATATCTCCATCTACAGCATACAGGACACAAACCCCAATATATCTCCATCTACAACATGTAGGACACAAACCCCAATATATCTCCATCTACATCATACATGACACAAACCCCAATATATCTCCATCTACAGCATACATGACACAAAGCCCAATATATCTCCATCTACAACATGCATGACACAAACACCAATATATCTCCACAAACAACATGCAGGACCCAAACCCCAATATATCTCCATCTACAACATGCAGGACACAAACCCCAATATATCTCCATCTACAACATGGATGACACAAACCCCAATATATCTCCATCTAAAACATGCAGGACACAAACCCCAATATATCTCCATCTACATCATACATGACACAAACCCCAATATATCTCCATCTACAACATGGACGACACAAACCCCAATATATCTCCATCTACATCATACATGACACAAACCCCAATATATCTCCATCTACAGCATACATGACACAAACCCCAATATATCTCCATCTACAACATGCAGTACACAAACCTCAATATATCTCCATCTACAACATACAGGACACAAACCCCCATATATCTCCATCTACAACATGTAGGACACAAACCCCAATATATCTCCATCTACAACATGTAGGACACAAACCCCAATATATCTCCATCTAAAACATGCAGGACACAAACCCCAATATATCTCCATCTACATCATACATGACACAAACCCCAATATATCTCCATCTACAACATGGACGACACAAACCCCAATATATCTCCATCTACATCATACATGACACAAACCCCAATATATCTCCATCTACAACATACATGACACAAACCCCAATATATCTCCATCTACAACATGCACAAACCCCAATATATCTCCATCTACAACATGCATGACACAAACCCCAATATATCTCCATCTACAACATGCAGGACACAAACCCCAATATATCTCCATCTACAACATACATGACACAAACCCCAATATATCTCCATCTACAACATGCATGACACAAACCCCAATATATCTCCATCTACAACATGCACAAACCCCAATATATCTCCATCTACAACATGGATGACACAAACCCCAATATATCTCCATCTACAACATGCAGGACACAAACCCCAATATATCTCCATCTACAACATGTGACACAAACCCCAATATATCTCCATCTACAACATGCATGACACAAACCCCGATATATCTCCATCTACAACATGCAGGACACAAACCCCAATATATCTCCATCTACAACATACATGACACAAACCCCAATATATCTCCATCTACAACATGGACGACACAAACCCCAATATATCTCCATCTACAACATGGATGACACAAACCCCAATATATCTCCATCTACAACATGCAGGACACAAACCCCAATATATCTCCATCTACAACATACAGGACACAAACCCCAATATTTCTCCATCTACAACATACAGGACCCAAACCCCAATATATCTCCATCTACAACATACAGGACACAAACCCCAATATATCTCCATCTACAACATACAGGACACAAACCCCAATATATCTCCATCTACAACATGCAGGACACAAACCCCAATATATCTCCATCTACAACATGCAGGACACAAACCCCAATATATCTCCATCTACAACATGTAGGACACAAACCCCAATATATCTCCATCTACAACATGCAGTACACAAACCCCAATATATCTCCATCTACAACATACAGGACACAAACCCCAATATATCTCCATCTACAACATGTAGGACACAAACCCCAATATATCTCCATCTACAACATGTAGGACACAAACCCCAATATATCTCCATCTAAAACATGCAGGACACAAACCCCAATATATCTCCATCTACAACATGTAGGACACAAACCCCAATATATCTCCATCTACAACATGCAGTACACAAACCCCAATATATCTCCATCTACAACATACAGGACACAAACCCCAATATATCTCCATCTACAACATGTAGGACACAAACCCCAATATATCTCCATCTACAACATGTAGGACACAAACCCCAATATATCTCCATCTAAAACATGCAGGACACAAACCCCAATATATCTCCATCTACATCATACATGACACAAACCCCAATATATCTCCATCTACAACATGGACGACACAAACCCCAATATATCTCCATCTACATCATACATGACACAAACCCCAATATATCTCCATCTACAACATGGATGACACAAACCCCAATATATCTCCATCTAAAACATGCAGGACACAAACCCCAATATATCTCCATCTACATCATACATGACACAAACCCCAATATATCTCCATCTACAACATGGACGACACAAACCCCAATATATCTCCATCTACATCATACATGACACAAACCCCAATATATCTCCATCTACAACATGCATGACACAAACCCCAATATATCTCCATCTACAACATGCACACAAACCCCAATATATCTCCATCTACAACATGGATGACACAAACCCCAATATATCTCCATCTACAACATGCAGGACACAAACCCCAATATATCTCCATCTACAACATGGATGACACAAACCCCAATATATCTCCATCTACAACATGCATGACACAAACCCCAATATATCTCCATCTACACATGCACAAACCCCAATATATCTCCATCTACAACATGGATGACACAAACCCCAATATATCTCCATCTACAACATGCAGGACACAAACCCCAATATATCTCCATCTACAACATGGATGACACAAACCCCAATATATCTCCATCTACAACATGCATGACACAAACCCCTATATCTCCATCTACAACATGCAGGACACAAACCCCAATATATCTCCATCTACAACATGCAGGACACAAACCCCAATATATCTCCATCTACAACATGGACGACACAAACCCCAATATATCTCCATCTACAACATGGATGACACAAACCCCAATATATCTCCATCTACAACATGCAGGACACAAACCCCAATATATCTCCATCTACAACATGCAGGACACAAACCCCAATATATCTCCATCTACAACATACAGGACACAAACCCCAATATATCTCCATCTACAACATGCACAAACCCCAATATATCTCCATCTACAACATACAGTACACAAACCCCAATATATCTCCATCTACAACATGCAGGACACAAACCCCAATATATCTCCATCTACAACATACAGGACACAAACCCCAATATATCTCCATCTACAACATACAGGACACAAACCCCAATATATCTCCATCTACAGCATACAGGACACAAACCCCAATATATCTCCATCTACAACATGTAGGACACAAACCCCAATATATCTCCATCTACAACATACATGACACAAACCCCAATATATCTCCATCTACAACATACATGACACAAACCCCAATATATCTCCATCTACAACATGGATGACACAAACCCCAATATATCTCCATCTACAACATGCAGGACACGAACCCCAATATATCTCCATCTACAACATGCAGGACACAAACCCCAATATATCTCCATCTACAACATACAGGACACAAACCCCAATATATCTCCATCTACAATATGCAGGACACAAACCCCAATATATCTCCATATACAACATACAGTACACAAACCCCAATATATCTCCATCTACAACATGCAGGACACAAACCCCAATATATCTCCATCTACAACATACAGGACACAAACCCCAATATTTCTCCATCTACAACATACAGGACCCAAACCCCAATATATCTCCATCTACAGCATACAGGACACAAACCCCAATATATCTCCATCTACAACATGTAGGACACAAACCCCAATATATCTCCATCTACATCATACATGACACAAACCCCAATATATCTCCATCTACAGCATACATGACACAAAGCCCAATATATCTCCATCTACAACATGCATGACACAAACACCAATATATCTCCACAAACAACATGCAGGACCCAAACCCCAATATATCTCCATCTACAACATGCAGGACACAAACCCCAATATATCTCCATCTACAACATGCATGACACAAACACCAATATATCTCCACAAACAACATGCAGGACCCAAACCCCAATATATCTCCATCTACAACATGCATGACACAAACACCAATATATCTCCACAAACAACATGCAGGACACAAACCCCAATATATCTCCATCTACAACATGCAGGACACAAACCCCAATATATCTCCATCTACAACATGCAGGACACAAACCCCAATATATCTCCATCTACAACATGCAGGACACAAACCCCACTTGCAGTAACAATACCTCACATGAGATTTGCTCAGGTGAGCTAAAAAGAAAGAGGATCACCCCCATATAAACAGTGAAAATAATATCTTTTCTGAACAGCTTTGAACAAATTTCAACATTTCTTTTCAGGATTTTGACAAACAACAAAAAGAGGAAATCCTTTAAAGAGATTCACAGATCTGTGATTGCCAAATGACGTGCTGTTCTCTATTAAAAGGACGTTCATGGAGACTATTTGTCCCAAGTCGCCCTTTAGTTTGTTTGTTAGTTCGGGTTTTACGCCTGCATCAGCACCATTTTGAGCTCTATCGTCGACGGGCCGTTTACCTAACCACCTTTCCTGGACAGGCTCCAGTGATTACCAGTACTTGGGTACACCAACCTCCGTAAGAAACTGCCAACTATTCCATATGAATGAGACACGGCCTGAGCGGGGCTCGAACCTATGACCATCAGTGATGATATGTGACAGTGGTATAAAAGTCAGTGACCTTAACCACTCGACCACGGAGGCAGACTATCCCCTTTAGTTTGTGCCCTGTTTCATAATGAAATGCCTCAAAGCAGTGACCACCTGACCAGAATAAAAGTTTAATAAAAGTTAAGTAATTTCTAACTCCGTTTCCAGGAACTTAGCTTCTACATGACCTTGAGACAATAAGCACATTACTATTTCAAGATTTCAAATCCGGAGCACAAGTAACATCACTGGTTAATTCTTGAGATGTGAGCTTGGCTGCAACCAATCAGAAGTCTTGAGATATGAGACAAGATTGATAGCCTCTAAGTATGGTCTTAACCAATGACCTGCTGAGTTATATATTGAACAGAATACGCAAACATAGATTCAGATCAGCCACTGCGTAAATTAGCTCCACTCTCCTAGCAAACAGCATAGAGCCTGATCAGACAGCATGTTCTGTGCCATCTGATCTGGCTCTATGCTGTTTTCAAAAGCGACTTAAGTTGTGATTGGCAGGTTACTGTTTAAAAGTGGTGGGAAAATGTATGTTTTTGGATGATGAATTTTTGGCATAAAGAAGAACATGCACTGTTAACCCTTTCAACACCACAGACCTCTATTTATAGGCTTACAAAAAGTGTAGATCCAGATGAGCTCATCAGGATCTGCACTTTTTTCAAGTAATATAACTATTTTTAGAAAAAATATTACCCATTTTGATAAATGAACTGATCCAAATATAATTTTGTTATTAATTTATTGGTCTAAAAATATCATGGACCAGTCCATGTCAGTTACTTGGTGTTGAATGGGTTAACTTGAATGGCTAAATCAAATTATTTTGTTGCGTTAGTTTCCTTTGAAGACGTCACATAACATCGTAGGTGATACGGCGACTCTCCAGCAATTATTGGTGGAGGAAGACACCGGGTGCCACTCCAAGCAATATCTCAGGCACGGACTGGCACCCAGAGAGAACCACAGACCTTCCGCAAGCCACTCACATGTAAGAATTTGACACCCTCTGTGGGATTCAAACCTACTGCGGTGAGAGGCAAGTGATTTGCTGTAACCACTCGGCCACCTAAATTAAATTGTGAATATTCCATGAATCCATTTAAATATTTAGGTTCAAATTAAGACATTTTACCTGTTTGCGAACAAATCGCTTCTTGCTTTTAGAATCGTAACACAGATCCACTTTTCCGTATGATCCTTGACCAAGTGCTTGTTCTGATATGAAGTGGACACCCTCATTGTACTCATTATTTTGCCCTGTGTAACATGTCTGTAAGGGCAACACAAAACAGACCAAATTAGAAACATGAGGAAAAATATCCGATCTCTTTTAAAATTCAATTGAGTGTGTGTTTTTCGTTTATTTATCATCGCTACCGGTTGCCCATATGAGCGACGCCTCCTAAAGAGATTAGTCATTTTAGATTTTTGGAGGATAGTGCAATGATACAGACAGAGACCCATTCCAGATTATCCTCTGGTTCTTTTACGTGCACGGTTTACAGCACCGATACAAGACCTCGGTTTAAAGTCCCAACTGAAAGACTGTTAATTTTATTAGGTTCAGATCGAACCTGCGATCCCTGGATTACCAGTCCAGTATGTTACCACTGGACTACAGATGCGTCTGTAATTCAATTGAATTACTTTGCAGTGAATATATATTAAATGAGTGGCTTAAACAGTTAGGCATTTCATTGGTTATAAGCAGTTATGGCCTAAGTACATTTAATCAGTTGGGCTTCATTATTGCATTAGAATACGAGACAGGTGCCAACATTAATATGATAGCGCGTTATACATAACAAATTACGGTATTCCTTGAAAGTGTTTTATTTGGTCCAATAGACTACTACATCAAATTGATGAAATGGAAGACATAGATAGTAGAAATAGTTATAGAAACCTCATCCACGATGCATCCAGTAGTTCCGATAAGTGTCGCTATAAATCCTACCATCCCATAAAGAGCATTATTAGTTGTGTACTTCACCTGCCTATAAAACAAACATAATGTCAGTCTGTGCCTCTACCAGCAATAATAGAAGCTTCAGCTAAAAATAGACAAACATGTACAGTCAAAACTGTGCTTAACCCATGTCATTCTGGATACCATTCAAACAGTATTTGCAACGAACATTGAGCCATATCAGCCACCACGGAACCTGCCGTCTGATCAGGCTCTATGCTGTTTGCCTTTAAATGTATCCAGAATGCAATGGGTTAAACACCCCCCTCCCCGGAAAAAATGTCATTAACTCTCTGCATGCTGAGTAAACAACATAGATCCAGATCAGCATTACACTACATCTGATCAGGATCTATATGTTGTTTGCTATTCAGCCAAATGTTTTAGTTCCACTATCCTAGCAAACAGCATAGAGCTTGATCAGACAGCAGGGTTATGTTATGATGTTAATGTTATATTTCGGGTTTTACGCCTGCATCAGCACAATTTTGGGCTATATCGCCGGCAGGCAATTTACCTAACAACACCTTTCCTGGGCAGGCTCCAGCGGTTAACAAGTACTTGGGTGCACCAACCTCCATAAGAAACTGCCAACTTTTTCATATAAATGAGACACGGTCTGAGCGGGGCTCGAACCCGTGACCATCAGTGATGATAGGTTACAGTGGTATACAAGTCAACGACCGTAACCACTCGACCACGGAGGCGGATGTGCAAAGGGTTAAGGGCCATTATTTTGATATATCATCAAACGGATGATATATCATCAAACAGATATATTTTATTTATACTCTCCATTACTAATGAGTGAAATATCAACCTACAATTAAAGTCATAATCAGAGAATCAGTGTATATAACCTGGCTTGAGTGACCACCTGTCAACAGAGAATCAGTGTATATAAACTGGCTTGAGTGACCACCTGTCAACTGAGAATCAGTGTATATAACCTGGCTTGAGTGACCACCTTTCAACAGAGAATCTGTGTATATAACCTGGCTTGAGTGACCACCTGTCAACTGAGAATCAGTGTATATAACCTGGCTTGAGTGACCACCTGTCAACTGAGAATCAGTGTATATAACCTGGCTTGAGTGACCACCTGTCAACTGAGAATCAGTGTATATAACCTGGCTTGAGTGACCACCTGTCAACAGAGAATCAGTGTATATAACCTGGCTTGAGTGACCACCTGTCAACTGAGAATCAGTGTATATAACCTGGCTTGAGTGACCACCTGTCAACTGAGAATCGGTGTATATAACCTGGCTTGAGTGACCACCTGTCAACAGAGAATCAGTGTATATAACCTGGCTTGAGTGACCACCTGTCAACAGAGAATCAGTGTATATCAACTGGCTTGAGTGACCACCTGTCAACAGAGAATCAGTGTATATAACCTGGCTTGAGTGACCACCTGTCAACTGAGAATCAGTGTATATAACCTGGCTTGAGTGACCACCTGTCAACTGAGAATCAGTGTATATAAATAATCTGGCTTGAGTGACTACCTGTCAACAGAGAATCAGTGTATATAACCTGGCTTGAGTGACCACCTGTCAACAGAGAATCAGTGTATATAACCTGGCTTGAGTGACCACCTGTCAACAGAGAATCAGTGTATATAAACTGGCTTGAGTGATCACCTGTCAACTGAGAATCAGTGTATATAACCTGGTTTGAGTGACCACCTGTCAACAGAGAATCAGTGTATATAACCTGGTTTGAGTGACCACCTGTCAACAGAGAATCAGTGTATATAACCTGGTTTGAGTGACCACCTGTCAACAGAGAATCGGTGTATATAACCTGGCTTGAGTGACCACCTGTCAACAGAGAATCAGTGTATATAACCTGGCTTGAGTGACCACCTGTCAACAGAGAATCAGTGTATATAACCTGGCTTGAGTGACCACCTGTCAACACTGACCACTTGTTCTCATTACTGTATGTGGTCGTTATCACAGGTTGCACTGTAAAATGATATCAAACTATGCTTTGTAAACATTTGACAATACGAACTTAGTTTTTCATCTAATTGTGTTATAGATATATCGCTGCTAGTAGTATTCACCCTATCTTGTCTATTGTAACTGCTTATATAAGATCTGTCAATGGAAAATTTGGGGGGGGGGGGAGAGGAAATCTGCTAACTACCGAGAAAAGATCACCCTCACATAGGTAGTTCTTTATTGCATCATTGTCAGCAATTACACTTCACAGTATAACATTTACAGAAGTTAAGAGAATATTATTTACATTAAAATCAGCACAACGGTCTCACAATAATTAATCATTATATATACATTTTGTGTATATTTATGTACATTTTAGACATATATTACTAAACATTTTGACAAAATGAGGGTTTCTTCCAAGTAGTAGAGAAGAAATGTATTCCTTCCATATCGGAAATAACGGGGGGGGGATGGGGGAAATACCACGTGTTTTCCCCCATAGGGAAGAAACCAGCCAACACTGATCTGGAGATACTACAGTCTGTCTCCCATTCTCAACCCTCCCCCATTATGATCCCCTACCTCCGCCACCACATTCTCCTGCATCTCACCCCTCATGAACATTTAAATAGATTATAGACAGGAAGCAACCGTACCCTTGGCAATATTGATCAGCTGGAAGATGCGTGTCCAACTTGCTACCATTCTCTCTCAGGAGAATACCAAACTGATCGGGACTGTCTTCTAAGAACTGTGGAACTGACGGACCTTTATCGAATGTGTGGCCAAATACTGGTGCTGGATTTGGAAGCTCTTTTTGAGCAGTAAATGCCTGAAACTCTGCAGCTCTGGTCGAATTAAAGGCTTGTGTTACACTCGTCACAATGAGATTCGTTTCATCACTTGGCTGGACACTCGTGATCTCCTTAGCACTCTCTTTCTTCATGTCAATATAGTCAGATGGGTCCGCCATACTGCCTTCACACGGAGACGGTGGCACGAATTTAACTGTAAATGAAAACAAAAGAATTACAACTACATTTACAGTCCTACACATGTCCGGGGTTACAGGTATGTATGTTCCATTAATGTCAAACCCCTTGTGGGGACATAGACATGCTTTCCTGGGCAGGCTTAGCCGACCATAGCGGTTAACCAGTACTAAGCAATGTGTGTGAGATGCCTTGCTCAATGACACTACATACGTGGCCTGTATGAGTATCGAACCCGGACCGATCGATTCCAAATCCGACGCTCTACCATTGGACCACGGACGCCACACTCATCTCGTAGGTATCTTCTATTATTAAGCTGCTAACCGTAATACAAAATCATTGTACATGTACATAAATTGTGTACACATAATTATGAATAAATTATATATGTGCGTATAAAAACTTCTTAAACTTTATTTATTTATAACGATTGCGAAGCAAGTTTTAACAACGTATATCATATGACATGATATATTTCGGGTTTTACGCCTGCATCAGCACCATTTTGGGCTATATCGCCGGCGGGCAGTTTACCTAACCACACCTTTCCAGGGCAGGCTCCAGCGGTTAACCAGTACTTGGGTGCACCAACCTCCATAAGAAACTGCCAACTTTTTCATATAAATGAGACACGGCCTGAGCGGGGTTCGAACTCGTGACCATCAGTGATGACAGGTAACAGTGGTATACAAGTCAGCGTCCATAACCACTCGACCACGGAGGCGGACTGTCACAACTTATATTAATCACGCTCGCTGGCATGGATGAAAGCATATGTGGTCATTCGTGCTAACTTAAAACTGGCCTAAATTTAATATGGTATTCAATGTTCATTGATGTGCTAATCTAGTAGATCTGTAACGTCTCGGCTACACTTTGCCGCTGGGGCAGTGGTTGTCGTGACGGATTATCCCATTTAATATGGTATTCAATGTTCATTGATGTGCTAATCTAGTAGATCTGAAAATAGTATAAAACTGTAAATGTTGATGTTATCATTGTATTTTAAAGCTTAAACGTTTTATTATTTTACAACGATTGCGAAACAAGCTTCAACAACTTAGATTAATTGGCAGGAGTAGTAGTCCACCAGTACATTATGCCAACAAGTGCAAAACCAAGGTACTTTATGCCAACCAGTACAGAACCAAGGTAGTCCACCAGTACATTATGCCAACAAGTGCAAAACCAAGGTACTTTATGCCAACCAGTACAGAACCAAGGTAGTCCACAAGTACATTATGCCAACAAGTGCAAAACCAAGGTACTTTATGCCAACCATTACAGAACCAAGGTAGTCCACAAGTACATTATGCCAACAAGTGCAAAACCAAGGTACTTTATGCCAACCATTGCAGAACAGGTCGTCCACGGGCACTTTATGCCTAGCATTGGTGTTTACAAATACATCTAAAACGACACGTCGGCCCTAGACACGTCGGCCCGACGACACCAAAACACATCGACACCTCGGCCCCATTTTATAATTCGTTATACACATAGTTATTTATTTAAAAAATCTTTATTTAGATAATTTAAATACCATTTAGGACGACGGTAATAACAGAATGTACACATGACTAAATTTCATTTCAACAACAGTTTGATCAGACAAATTGCGGATTATTGTTTTATTGTTATTATAAATATTATGTTATTTGATGCAATTATTTTCTTTTTATAGGTTGGCACAGACGCGCCAAGGCTGATCGAGCCTGTCTACAGTTTTACATCCTTGTCCCACTACACTTCTGCGAGAGGCCCGCCTACTAGACCTCAATGCCCACGCTCTGGTGAGACCGGCAGAAGAAGTATCGACGTGTGGACAGACGACTCGAGGAGCTCTACTACCTCTACGATGACGGCGACATGAAGACGTCAGAGTACCTGACCGAGGTTGCAAAGTGTTACGTCGGCAACCTCGAGTGATTTGACAGTCGACAGTGATTTGACGACATTTTCTTAGTTCCGAGATACATGGTGTTTGGATGTATGTGTATATTTGTATATATGTAATATATTGACTTGACAAAATTAATTCAGTCACATGAATAAACATGAAGTTATAACATTGTTTTCTTATTTAAGATTTCACAAAGGTTTACGGCTTATCTTATCTATAATGTATATGTTACCATCATAGGTAATATTTGTTAGACTCAATCGTAAACATATCGAATTTGGTGTAATTATTCATAAAAAATACAATTTCATACCCTTTTGCACATTAATTAGACATATTTTTATAAAAAAATACGCTATACAAAAATACATGGGGCCGAGGTGTCGTGGGGCTGAGTTGTCAGGACTCATGGGGCCGAGACGTCACTAGACCAATCCCGTTATTCCCACACTCGCAAAGACACTGAAGTAGTCGCTACAGGACCAGGGAACTTACATATCGGGTACTCTATAGCAGCTACTCTTTACCAGGATAAATATGCCGGATTTGCAGTGTTGTCTGAGCTTCTGTGGCGTGCTTGCTTGATTGCACCGTTTTCCAGAATGCCTCACTTCCAGTCCAGACGGTGTCTCAATCTTCCGGGTCAGACTGTGGCTCTTAATGAACCCAATTGCCATTCACTACACTCCTCCCCACTTTATCTAGAAGGACTTCCTCCACATCATTCTGGCAATGGATCTGTTCTTCAGGCACAATCGGTCTGACCGGCTTGTGACATCTCTCGACGGGAATGACATTCTCTGGACCTACTTGGTGTCTGACCCCCAAGTAGATATCTTCCAAGTTGTCTACTTTTCCTGGGCAGGCTTAGCCGATGTAAGCGGTTAACCAGTACTAAGTCCATTACTGAACCCCTCTATGGCTTAGTGTCTTACCCCTAAGCTTACACCTACCTTTCCTTGGCAAGCCTAGCCTCCATAAGCGGTTCACCAGTACTAAGTCCATCCATGAACCCATCCCTGGCCTAGTGTCTTACACCTAAGCTTACTCCTACCTTTCCTGGGCAAGCCTAGCCTACATAAGCAGTTAACCAGTATTAAGTCCATCATTGAACCCCCCTCTGGTTTAGTGCCTTACATCTAAGCCATAATTCCAAGCATTTCTACTTTTCCTGGGCAAGCTTAGCCGACTTAAGCGGTTCACCAGTACTAAATCCCTCACCGAACCCGAATCCAGATCTGGCTTAGTGCCTTACCCCTAAGCCATAATTCCATGCAATCCGGTCCTTACTGTCGGCTTACTTGGGAGGTTGATGGTGCAAGTAAAGACGACGTGCCTTGCCCCCGCCGTCTTTTCATCACATCATCCCCTTTGCCTCCCCTGATCCTGGCAACATGGGTCGCTTCGTAAGTCTGTGTCTCTTTCTGGTTCGAACTTACACCTGCAAAGTTCAGCCTTTTATCTTGAACTGGCTTGCCACCGTCGTATAACTGATTTTTCTGCAGTTCCCTTTGAATCCCCGTAGACCGACCAGTTCCCTCCTCGGCTACCCTTAGTACTGATCCCGACATGTGCATTGTCGACCGTGGATCCCTGTACTCTTTGCGGAGCCAACGGGTCTGCAATGTCTACGATGTCTATGAACGATTCTAAATCTCCGTAGACCGACCAGTTCCCTCCTCGCCTACCCTTAGTACTGATCCCACGGCCGACCTGGGCAATGTCGACCGCGGATCCCTGTACTCTTTGCGAGGCCCAAGGGACTGCAATGTCTACGCTATCCATGGACGATCGTTTATCTCCATAGACCGACAAGTTCCCTCCTTGATTGCCCTTAGTACTGATCCAGACGCCGACATGTGCACTGTCGACCGCGGATGCCTGTACTCTTTTCGAGGCCAACGGGACTGCAATGTCTACGATCTCGATAACCGATCCCCATTTTTCAGTATTCACACCCGCCACAAGGCAGATCCTCAGGCAGCCTCTGAGCACACGCTTCCTCTCTTGTAGGTATTATAGACAAGGAATCTGCGTTTCCATGCTTATTGCCTGGCCGGTGCCGTAGCACCATATTATATTGAGATAGCTCCTCGAGCCATCTCGCCAACTGCCCTTGTGGTTCCCTGAACCGCATCAACCAGGTTAGACTCGAGTGGTCAGTCCTAACCGTAAAGGGTCTCCCTAACAGATAGTGTCGATATTGGTGTGTGAACCGCACGACTGCTAAAAGTTCTTTTCTAGTAACACAGTACTTGCGCTGCTCGAGAGTTAACGCACATGGTTTGAGCTCAGGTTCCACCAGTCTGACTGATCGGACCTCCCCCAGATCACTCTGCATGTGTATGTCCTGCTCAGATTCACATGTTACCTGTGCATCTGCATACACATTACTGTCCGTCTCTAGGAACTCTTCTACTGGATAGGCTCTGCTGATCTGGATCCCTTGTTTTAACAAGCGGTGTTACTTGGGTGACAACACACACAATCGGATCCGCCCCTGCACCACAAATTACTCTCGGTACAAGGCCTTTCACACTATCTACGGTTTCCACGTAGTACTCGGGCATCTCGCAATTAAGAATACATTTCACCCTCATCACGGAGTTAGGTGGGATGGTCTGGCGTTTGGCCACTGTAACCCAAGCAACCACAGGCGTGTCTGCACTGTTACCTCCATACAGGTTTATCTCCTGCCCATCAAACACCCATATGCCTCTACCCATGTCCAACACGGCAGACCCTCGACATAATATGTCAAAACCGAGGAGCATATCTTGTTCGATTGGAGCCACATAAATTTGCTCGCTGTACCACTGTGCGGCAATCTTTAACCGTACAGGTTCTACCACCAAACCAGCAGTCATGAGTTTTACCTCACGTAACGTCGGAGGTGGTTTCGGCGAGTTACATAGCCTATCTGAAATGATCGACACCTGGGCTGCGGAGTCTACTATAGCTGTTGCTTCCATATGCTTCTTTTCGAACTGACTTGCCCGGGACAAGTGACACTGGCAAACTGACTTGCCCCAATGTGAATTTGACTTGCGAATTTGACTTGCCCCAATTATTATGCTAAATGTCGAATGGTGGCTTACACTAAAGTCTATGAATAACATCATCATAGCAGGGTTCATTCTAGGTCAGAATTTTTGGGAGAAGAATACAATATTTGAATAGGAGTGCTTTATAATGGGCCAGTGTATCTTAATAGACAAAATTTTGTTTGAAAATCGTAAAAACCAAAAAAACAATTTTTTTTTTTTTTTTTTAGGGAGAAGTGGGGACCCCAGAGGGCGAAGTCAGGGTCCCTAGGGCGACAATTTCGCCCACATCGCCCTCTAAAATGATCCCTGTCATAGTATATAATGAAAAGTCCTTTCGAGTTTTGAATCATATTTAATATCCTTTTATCACTTTCTTGGAAGTAGGCACACATTAATGTGACATTTTAAATCTAGTTTCCGTTTTTTACTATTACTTTCACTGGAGTTAAAGAATTTTAGCAAACTTATTGTAATTGAACATGCATTTGAATGATAACAGGGGATTTGGGGCTTAATTATAAAAAAAATTGTATACATTTGTAATCTGATAATTACCAGAGTTCTAAACTGTTTAATTTTGTCAATTATAATTTACAATACATCAAAGAAATCGGCCTGTCTTCCGAGATTAATCAACATCATAGGTGTAGAAAACATGTACTTACTGTGTATGTGATAATGTCCTTGCTATGACTAATGTGTAATTAAACAAGCATATAAGCAAGGCATTGACAGATTCTTTGATATTTCGCCGGCGACTGCAAATTGTAGACATTAAGAAAGCCCCCAGATGTTAAACCGTAATCTATTTAATAGGACTAATTTGATAGGTGCAAATAAAACGTAACGAGAGCCTCGATTGGTTAAATGTATGGGGCGATACCTGTCGAGAGCCTCGATTGGTTAAATGTATGGGGCGATACCTGTCATTCACAGCATGTAGTCTAGCATGGTTTACAATCGATAATAGTGTCCAATCATGACAAGAAACAGTTGATTAGTTGTCCGATAATCACATCCATAGTATTTTGACTTGCCCGGGACTAAACTGGTTGACGGCCACTTGCCCGAACATTGTTTTGACTTGCGTCGGGCAATAGGATTTGTCGAGCCCTGAATATCAGCTACTTGGATTTTCATGCTGAACTTTACCCGTTCCAGTTTAATGGCGACGTGACGCATACCTGTCCCCAGATCTTGGGCAATTCTGCTTGAAATGCCCCCTTTCTCCACAGCCAAAACATTCACCAGCTTTTGCCCTACTATTAGCTGGCCTGGTAGTTCCACTACCCCTTTGCTGCTTTACCTCTGCAGAAATCTTGTCCAGCCCTATCCGTAGCTGTTCCTCCAATTGTGTTTGCAATGTTTTCATTATTGAGTTATTGCTTGCTGCGTGGAATAGTATTCGGGCAGACCGCGAAACGCCTTGGTGGCTAATGTAAGGACTCTATCTGCCCAATCCTCTAAATCTTCTTTACGCTCAGTTAATATTGCGTAGAAGTCTGCAGCTTTTCCGGTAAGGCGCCACCACAGACAATTCAAGCACTCGTCCTTTGTCCAATCGCATGCATGTGCAAAACGGACAAACTTCTGCTTGAATACAGTCCAATTACCCTTGCCATCATACGTTAGATTTTTGGGCAACATGTTGATAACATCTCTAGCCTGTTTCCGCCTATTAAGCAGGTCCTGACCTGCTACCTTGCGACCTTTGTCAATACGACTAGGTCATATACTGAATTAGTCATCAGTACTACTGTCGCTATCATTTGGTGCATAATACCCCTTTGCAACTGGGTCTCGTACACGGGACCTTACCCGTGTTCCACTGAACATATCAGTCGCATGATGCCCAACACGACGTGTATTATGTTCCCCACTTATCGGATCATACACATTAGGGTTGTATTCCGGCCTTTGTGAAGGTCCCGGCGAAAACGGATTCCCACCAGAGGGTATGCCATATACATCATATTGATGGAGCCTACTTTCCCGTTTGTCACTTTCAATGGGATAGCGCTCCTCAGTCGTAGGTGGGTTAGGCAGGGCAGAGTCTTTCACTGGTATACTCTCTATTGATGCCTTTCCTACCACCTTCTGTGTTCAATGTCTTAAGAACATCGGTCCAATCAGACTGTCTAGCCTCCTCGGTGTACTTTAATGTATCACCGAGCGGTTGAGCATAATGATCATCATGATCAGACTCTGAAGAATGAGATTCTCCGGATGGTAGCTGAACATTGGGTCTAAAATCTATCATCCGAACAGCCTGTATGGGCAAGCCTCGCTTTAATCCCAGGGATCGTGACCAGTTGCTCAATAGTTGCATAATTAATGGGGAGTTGGTTCCCTTCTGGGACTAAGTTACCGTCAGACATAGTTCCAGGTATATTATGCTAAATACTATATATACAGACAACACAAATGCGCACTTACTTGCAACTTCTTCCAATTTCCTGAAAAACAAAAGCAAACGGAGATACTACACAGGACAGAGAACCTCCTTCCCCTTTTAAGAAAGTTATTTACTATCAAATGGGTTGAGACCAACTATAGAGGCTTCTCGCGTGACGTCATTGCTAATGCGTCGGCCATGTTGGAGTACATAAACACGCTCCACTACACAAATTCAATACACACGTTCTGCAAGATTTCTTTTGTAAACACGGACAATAGGCGCATTATTAACGGATAAAGGTTAACTTTTGTGGTGTATTCAGTTGTGCGAATCGGGGGAAAAGAGACAAGGTGTCATTTTATAGACTGCCTGCTGTAATTACTTCACAAGGCGAGAAAACAAATGAACTTTCCCAAAAAAGAAGAGAAACATGGCTGGCGCACATTAATAGAAGCATCAAGCCGAGTAACTTGCAGTAGGCTACACGAGGGTGTGTTCTGAACATTTTGTTACAGGTAAATTATCATTTTTATAATTCGACAGCTTTATAAATATGTAACGTTCATCATATTGCCGAGTATCAGTGAATGATGTTTTACAAGTTCTACCACTTACATCCCCGCCAGGGCAGGGGTTCGACATTAGAGGAAGAAAAACTGCACATTTCCACACATTTTCTCCACAAACATTCAAAGCTATGTTGCAAAATTGCGTCCAGTTTGATTAAATAGCCAGCACTGTATTATTTTACAAGCTGAATAATTGTATGCCTAAGTCTGGGTGCCATAGTTTTTGATCAGTACATGTATATTTCTGATCTGTTGGAGTCGGACACCTCGCCTCAAGACATCTCGATCTCAAATTAAATACAATGAGGCAGGTTTTAGGTGATATATATTATAGGATAGTAACTCTGCATTTGTATGTTACATTAATGTCAAACTCATTGCGGGGACCTAGATATATTTTCATTTATAATCCATATTTTCCTAGGCAGGCTTAGCCGACCTAAGCAGTTAACCAGTACTAAGCAATGTGTGTGAGGTGCCTCGCTCAATGACACTACATACGTGGCCTGACTGAGTATCAAACCACGGACCGTTTGATTCCAAATCGGACACTCTACCACTGGGCCATGGACGATAGTATGGTTACACTTGTAGCAGTCACTTTGACACTGGTGATATTAATTTATATGAAGGAATTCTTATTTTTATTTCAGGGAAACCATCAACATTGTATGATGCTACAAATCCAGATTGGGCACCAACATTAAAATTGGGCCATGAGAAAGTTGATGGACAATCAGCAGCTCAGGATGTGGACCGATATCACCGGACAGTCGACAGAGTTGAGAAGAGGAAACGGCAGCACGATGCTGCCCAGACTATACCCCAACTGCAAATGGATGAATCCACTGAGACAGATCGTGAAGTGTCGTCACAAACTGAATTACATTCTGGTGCAATCCGCGGTATGGAGAATGAACTTCAACGTTTGTTGGTGGAAAATGCATATATTAAAGAAAAGTTAATAAATTGTACATTTGATCGGGCATTTTTCAAGGATGATAATGAGAAAGTGCGTTATTACACTGGTGTCCCTAAATTTGACACCCTGGAAACATTGTATGAATATCTGGAACCACATATTCCACAGTCGACTACATTGTCAAAATACCAGCTTCTTGTAATGACAGTAATGAAGTTGAGACTCAACTTGTCGCATATGGATCTAGGAGTGAGATTTAGAATTACAAAATCTTCAGTCTCTAGATTATTTTTAAATATGCTGGATGTAATGTATACAAGACTTAGGCCAATGATTCTTTGGCTTGATCGCGAACAGCTGAGGGAAACCATGCCAATGTGTTTTCGAGTTCATTTTGGAACAGAGGTGGTAGTTATCATCGACTGCTTTGAGGTGTTTTTGGAGAGGCCATCCAATCTACAAGCACGTGCACTGACCTGGTCGTCGTATAAACATAATAATACTGTTAAATTCCTAATTGGAGTTACCCCACAAGGTACCATATCATTCATATCCGACGGCTGGGGTGGACGGACAAGTGACAAATATGTCACAGAAAACTCCAAATTTCTTGACAGGTTGCTTCCTGGTGATTTGGTGCTTGCGGACAGAGGTTTTGACATAAGCGATAGTGTGGGTATGGTTGGGGCCAAACTAGCTATCCCAGCATTTACAAAAGGAAAACCGCAACTAACTGGCAAGGACGTTGAACAAACGAGACGCATCGCCAATGTGCGGATTCATGTGGAAAGGGTGATTGGTTGTCTTCGGCAGAAATACACCATTCTCGAGGCAACTTTGCCTATTGACTATGTTTTGTCCTCAAATGGAGGAGCATCCACCACATTGGATAAGATAGTCACAGTCTGTTGTGCTCTTGTTAACCTGTGCCCATCCGTTGTGCCATTCAACTGATTAACTCATCACAAGCTCCTAGATCCATATGCAACAAGTTGAGTCTCAACTTCATTACTGTCATTACAAGAAGCAAGCTAACACATTTTAAACTTCAAAATAATATTCCATGAGCATTAGTTTATATATATTTAGTTTAGCTCAATTACGAAACATGTTCTTACATTATTTTATACATGTATCATTCCTCATGGAATCCATCGCCATGCGTGAGAGAGAAGAGGAAATGTGGAATTTAAGTACACAAGCTTAACAGCTAGTCAGGCCTATCACACTCAAAGCAAATGCGTTATCGCGACCTCCGGGTAGAAACTGTTGCTCGTGGAATATTATTTGGAAATTTGCACAATCTTCAAGCATGTGATATGTACAATGTAGCACCATGAATTTGGCCAGGGAACTGTTCCAATGTCGTAATTCCGTTCACTTCCGGTAATGCACGTGCGTAGTTGTCCGACAATGCTGACGGTTTTATCAGGGCTGTACAAATCCTATCGCCCGACGCCCGGGACAAGTCGAAAATTACGGCGGACAAGTGGCTAATTTCAAAACGTTAGTCCCGGACAAGTGCCTTTTTCAGTCCCGGACAAGTGCCTTTTTCAAAAATCATAATCATCTTTTTTGACAAAATCTAAATAAAAAACGAATCTATTTACGGTCGCCAAAAAAAAAACCCGGATGAATTACCGCGGTAGAAATCCAATGAAACACTGACAGTGTCAGTGTGCGACATTACAACAGTCGCCCGATCGCCCGAGGCGATGAAAAAACTGCTCGGGCGACCAAAGAAATCGTCACGGTAGCCCGTCGGGCTATGAAGAAAAAAGAGTTGTATCTTAAAAAAAAAAAATTGTTATGGAACAATCACTTGAAAATGACGTTAATTAGCCGTAATCTTCAAAATTACATTCCAGAATCACAGCAAAATATATTAAACTACTCGCAACTTGCAGCGAAGTTCATCGATGCATTTTCGTATTGTGGTAGTTTTTACCCTAACACCGTTTCTCGATTTCCGCTCGATCCGTTACTTGCAGACGCACGATATCGCTGTCTGCACAACATTAATGCTGAATACGCTCAAATATGTCCCTGGAGCAATACCAGGAAAGGCGAAGAGACAGGCGGACACGAGCAACACGTCTACAAAACGTCGAAGATATGAGAAAGAGGTAATAATTTGTCAGTGCCCTTTTCCGTTACATGATCAATGTTCGGACTATGTACGATTTCGGATATATTTTTAGTCATATCCAAAAGGTATATTGAGCATTTTATCATATCTATAATTTAATCAACCGTGTTTGGCATTTGTATTTAACCTCTATCATGTTGCCCAACACTTGACTTATGTATTTTGCTTATTATTGCAGATATGGCAGTGAACTGCAAACATTGAAGTGGCCTGAGGTGGCTAGGGCTTTATGTGGACATTGTGTTGACAATGGTCTGGATATGGTAGACTTGATTTTAAGTTTACCACCAACATCTGTATTCAATGAGAGGTCATTTTCACACATGAAATTAATGAAAACTGGTAACTACATTGTTTACTCACTATTGTGAAACCTACATGTATGCTCATTATTATTTTTAATTTTACCTATTATACAATTACTCTGTTCTTAGAAGTTATGTAATAATATTAATATACTACTAACTAGTATTGGCTTTTAATATAATTTTTATTTTTAAGACCGACGGTGCCGTTTGAAGAGCACAACAATGACAGAACTAATGGTTGTGAAATTAGAGACGCCGGATGTGAGTGAATTTGACCCTTTGCCCGCCATTGATCTTTGGTCTGTAAGTACTTCTACTTTTAATAATAATGTCCTGAATTGAGCGTTACCATTTCTTATTGATGAAACTCTGTTTACCTTAGTCCTATAATGTAAATTATGTTTTGTATCTGAAGATAGGAAACAACATATGATGTCATATCTGTCACCTGTCATAAATTCATGTCATTGGAATGATCCCAATAAAGTATTTCCCTACTAACATTTTAAGGTATGTTACAGTCATAATATATTACATAATCACATAATCATTGTATTGCAATATTCACAAAACGTCCAACTAGCCAGAACAGACACTCATTGGCCATACTATACGACCACCGAGGAGTTTGTAGCCTGCGTCATAATAAACACAGTTTATTTAGTTTCATTGTTTTATATCGTATCTTATATCTATATATTGTAGGTATCCAGTACACGTCCAAGGCGGCCAGATTTTAGCAGGCCTCGGGCTCTGCCTGATTCAAGAAAATCTCCAGCAATACAAGAAACCTCACAGGAAGAAGACGGTTACGAGTCTGACTCTGATCAGGAATCAGATTATGATTTTGATGAAGCCTACTCATCAAACTGCCTCAAAATCATACAATATTCAAACTGAAATTAAAAATACATATCAAATAAATACGATATCTGTTTATTGTTAGACCAATTTATAAACAAATTCCATAAATTTTGTGGGGCTATGAAACATTGGCTAGGGCTATGAAAAGTCCAAACGTCATAGCCCCATTGGCTACGATGTTCAAAATGTTAATGTCGCACACTGCACTATGCGTGCTGTGAGATCACGTGATCACACATATGCCGATTGCGAATGTAAACAATGCGATGAACTGTGAACACACTCGCTAATTTAAAGATTAAGAGTGGACATACATAATAGATAAACGAGGCCTGATTGGGTTGATTTGTTATGATGGACGTGTGCTACAAACGTGGGCAATTAATGTGGCCCGATTACCATTACAGACAGCAAACACTGATTGATATTCGCCGATACATGCGTCAATTCTGTCTTTTTTGCCGAGGCTCAGAAAACGTCACTATTTTTAAAGAGGCAAGTTAGTGTTTTTTTTAATTTCATGATATAATTATAGCAATTAAAGTTCAAGATCAGCCAACCGATATGATTTACTCAATTTTATATAGAAATATACCGTAAATAACTATCGGACTCTGCACAATTTCGTCCATATTAATTATTCTATTAAACTGCGCTGCCGTGTTAAGATCAATATGGGTTTACTTAAATTCTTTAGTTCTAAACGGAAAAGTGAAGATGAAAGTGGGGAGGCTAAAATGAACAGAAAGTGGGGAGGCTAAAAAGAGCAGACTGAGTATTGAGTGAGTACACTCACTGATGGTTCCATTCTGAATTCATAATTATGTAGTGATATTCACGTATATTTGCAGGTTCCAGAACTTCAACGAGAAACCACTGAAGTCCTTCCAGGCCCTGCACTACAGGTCCGTCCCAAGTGAGCAACATCAGCTGGCCAGCCACGGAAAAGAAGATATACAGGACATCCTGAATCATATGATGGCTGTGTACCCTGAGGCTAGTCACAGCCAGATTCAGACGGAGTATGTGCAGTTGAAGGTGCTTATGAGGCAACAGCAGCAGAGCAGTGAGGTGCCTGTTAGTGAGGTGTACGCCAGACTATTAAGGACCAGCCAGAGTGCCATTAAGTGAACTGAAAAGAACTGGGCCTTCTCTGCAAGACTTTGATGCTGAGAAGGCCACCAGGCACTGGCTTGCCTGTGGTAAAGGCGGTCGTCATGTCCACAGGCATAAGTGTTAAGAAATGTGTGACCCGTGTTGTAAATAATTATTATTAGTTTGTGTGTAATAATGATTATTTATTTAGATTAAAAAAACTGAATTAAATCATCCTAATCATGATCTTGTCTCTGTCTCAACTAGCCTATACGTAAAGATACATATGATATCACATTTTTAATTGCTGTTTTGGCAAAATAATATTGGAAAAGTGGCATCCTGGTCCGGACAAGTGGCTTTTTGAAAGTCACTTGTCACTTGTCCTGGACAAGTGACCGGACAAGTGACCGTCACCTTGAAAAATATTTGTACAGCCCTGTTTATATCAGCAAAAACAAGCAAACTGCGCCTTGTTTTTGTGAAATCGATGGGTAAAGGACGTCTTACGCCTGTCCCCAATCGATTAAAACCGGATTCCTCAATCTACCAAGCAGCCTCGACGTTCTTCAAACAACTGCTGCATTTTTTACAGGCTGAAGTCACTTGCTTGCTTGCTTGGTTTACTTGGTTCTTTAGTCGCTTTGTCCTTGAGGCGCGACTCTCAAATTCTTCTTGAAAGTATAGCCACTTTGTGCAGAAACTGTGTCTTCTGCGAGATTATTCCAGGGTGAGACTACCCGATTGGAAAAGAAATTTTTCCGGATGTCTGAGCGAAAGCTAACCTTGTGTAGTTTAAGTTGGTGACCACGAAGTCTTTTCAATGGTCGACAAAATAGAGTGTCTGGATTTATGTTGTATTTGTTATGAAGCATTTTATAAGTTTCACACATGTCAGTATTTTTCCTGCGCGACTCTAAACTATCGAGTGTTGGTGGATCAGCACACAAGGCTAAACAGCGGTTCTGCACTTTTTGTAGCATATCAATATCTTTTTTATAGTTAGGATTCCACACTACTGAAGCGTACTCCAGCAATGGGCGTATTGTTGATGTATAAAGAATTGTCACTTTTCTTTGGGTTAAGTTTGTAAAACAACGTCTGATTTGACCCACTCTTTGGGAAGCCCTTTTCGTTATTTCAGTAATGTGTTTACTAGGCTTTAAGTCACTAGAGATTAACACACCCAGGTCCTGTTGTTCATGAACATTGAGTAATTCAACACCATTTAATGTGTACACATATTCCAAGGCCTGACACAGTTTCAAAACCACACACTTGGCGGCATTAAATTTCATTAGCCATAACCTTGGCCATGCTGAGAGGGTATTGAGATCTGCCTGGAGACTTTCACAATCGTCTGTATCGATAATTTGTCTGTAAATTTTGGTATCATCGGCAAACAGTTTAGCTGTATTTTCAACTGAAGCTGGCAAGTCATTGACAAATAGTAGGAATAAAATTGGTCCTAAAATGGATCCCTGCGGAACACCACTTGTGACTTTACTCCATTCAGAAGTACCATTTCTGAGAACCACCCTTTGTCGTCTGTTTGTAAGAAAAGCCCTGATCCAAGTACCAATGTGACCAGCAATACCGTAATGCTGAAGCTTATAACACAATCGTTTATGCGGCACTGAGTCGAAGGCTTTAGCGAAGTCCATATATATAATGTCTGTCTGCACCTTGTCATCGCAAGAAGAGGTCCAATCGTTAAGTGACTCTAGTAATTGAGTAATACAGGAACATCTGGACTGGAAACCGTGTTGATCACAGGAGAGTACACTATTATATAATAAGTGTGCTGATATCTGGTCGAGTAAAATGCGCTCGAGAAGCTTCACAATCTGAGATGTCAATGTTACAGGACGATAATTGTTACACGATTTTCTGGATCCTTTCTTATGCAGAGGATTTATATTTCCATCACGCCAGTCACTAGGCACAGTACTTGTGTAGACAGATTGATTGTAAATCAAAGACAAAGGTTTGGCAACTGCTGGAATGCGTTTCAAAACGTTCACATGAATTCCATCAGGACCACAAGCCTTATTTAACGATAGTTTATTCAACTTGGCAATAATGACAACTTCGGTTATGTGTTTGAAGTGCAATTTACTGTTCACAACTGGATCGCCAATGTGCATTTCTCCACTCAGATCTCCCTCCACCGTCTGAACCGAACCAAAGAAGTCATTCAGCAAATCTGCTTTCTCCGAGTCCCCCGTTATTTTAACACCATTGTCTTCCAAAACCTCCACGGTTGAAGATGTGCGATTAAAATTTCTCACATAATTGAAAAAGAGCTTGGGATTTTCCCTCATATTCTCAACCAAGTTATTTTCATAATCACCCTTGGCTGTTAATATTGTTTTTCTGTAGTTTTCATGCACTGATTCAGCAATAAGTTTATCTGAGAATAATCCACTACGTTTGGCATTAATATCTGCTTGTCTACAGTTCTTTTTACCATTTTTAACTGTCTTAAAATTCAGCCATGCGGGCTTGGCAGGTACACCAGGTTTAACCAGTTTTACAGGCACATATTTTTCAACAAGTTTATTGTAGCAGTCCTTAAATGAACTCCATGACTCCTCTACTGCCATTCCACTGAATCTGGTTTCCCAATTTATACTTCCAATCTCTTCATTCATACGTTCGTAATCACCCTTTGAGTACAAAAGGATCTTCCTAGGCTCCATCTCCACACGAATATATTTGTTTGAGAAAATGACTTCCACTGACTCATGATCACTGTTGGAAAACCTGCGTTTGACGCTAACTTCATCAATCATATCAACATGGCCAACTAAAACTAAGTCTAATATGTTATTTCCACGTGTTGGTTCCGTAACAAGTTGGTTCAGCATATTGTCTTGTACAGTATCAATAAATATGTTATCAAAGGCGTTTTTACTTTCAAGAGTCTGCCAATTTATATCTCTAAAGTTGAAATTGCCCAAAATGACAATGTTATTATAACTAACAGAGTTTATTGAATCACAAATCCTGCACACATTTGTTTCACCTCCTTTCTCAGGTCTGTATACCACCGAAACAACAAAATGGTCCATACCAACTGGTGAAAGTTTGCAAAACAACATCTCTGAATTAACATCATAATCAACCAAATCAGGCTTCAGAACATCTTTAACAAAAAGGAGTACCCCTCCTCGAGCATCATTAACATAAGTACCTTCATCATAAAATTCAAATTGTCTATCTTGACGAAAACACGAATAACTAGAAACACAATATTCAGATTCCTTAACAGATGAATTAAACCAAGTCTCTGTAACAGCAATAATATCATACTCACAGGAAGAAACTAAATCGCACAACTCTGCGAACTTTGAGCTCATACCTTGAGCATTAAAATAAATTAACTTAATATTCCTGCGAGCAGTCTCTTTTACATTTAATCGCGCACTCCCGAGCCCGCTGGCTCCTGCAGCTCCTGACGCACAATCTTCTTCATCACTTTGAAATTCGGCCCCATCTTCCATCCCCCGTTTGGGTCATTAGTACGTTTTAATTTCAGTTCCTTTCGCGCTTCAAACTCGCGCTCACGCTGTAGTATCGTATAATCCGGTGATATAAACACTTCATGGGGTTTGAAATACTGGGCATTTGTTACTTTTTTGATACCAGGAGCCGCTTTTATCACTTTCCATTTCAATTCTTCTGTTTCCATAGCAACGCGAATAGGTCTATGATGATTTCTTTCATCTGTATTAGCCTCAGTGTTTGTCGCACCGTCTGCACGCGGGGGTAACTCACGTTTTTTTCCAATTCGTGAAACTGATTTAATAGTGGCAGTGTCTATGTTCAAGCACTCAAACAGCTAATGTACTTTCACCAAGTCCTCAACTTCGTTTTCACCTACACCCTTAATCATCAGATTGTTTTTTCGTCGATCAATCTCGCTCGACTCATTTATGGATAAATCAAGTTTTCTTGATAAGCTAGAATTGTCCTTAGCCAGGCCAAGTATCTTCATCTCATTTTCGTTTACTTTTGTACATACACAGCAGGTGCTCGCAGTGTTTTTCTTGTTCTTCAAGGCGTGCAGTTCTATATCCAACAACTTCTGACACCATTAAAGTAGTCACTACAGGACCAGGGAACTTACCGATTGGGTACCCTACAGCAGCTACTATTATACAGGATAGATATATACGTCTTATCAGTTGTGTTATCAGAGCGTGTGTGGCGTGCTTGCTTGTTCGCACCGTTTCCCAGAATGCCTCACTTCCAGTCCAGACGGTGTCTCAATCTTCCGCGTCAGACTGTCAGACTGTGGCTCTTAATGAACCCAATTGCCATTTACTACAATCATTTCCGGTGACCTACTTTTGGCTACTCACCATATTCAGAAGGATTAGGATAGACGGAGTGTTGGCTTCTTGAGTGTTGACGGCGGTTTGTGATCAATGTAAGAGAGACAATAGTTGCAACTCCGTTACACCATAGACTGATGATTGCCGTTGTGGGTTCGATGTTCTGTCTGCGAGGTTCATTCAATTTAGAAAGGTCTATTATTGTTGTTAATATGTAAATATAATTGTATACATGAACTGTTTGTACTACTCGGGTGACCCTACCAATGTATATATATGTATATACTTCCAATATCTTTGTCATTGATTCTTGGAAATGTCCTACTGCTTACTAGTAGTCGAGATCCGAATAATCTTACATCTAAGCTATTTCATATATAATTGCTAATTGATAATGTCATATATTATAACGGAATTGGTATATTATCCTACTAGTTATGTAAAATGTCACAATATTTACCTCTCCTTTCTTATAAAGACCGCTTTATTAATACTTAAATAAAACGTTCAAATTTTTCTCTATACAGTTGTAACGAAATTGTTATTACCATTTGCAGATTAATCATAAAGTGTTAGTGTTCACTATCATTACAATTTGTGAACACGTTATGTCTCAGTTTCCAGCATGGTGAATTAATAACTTCATTATAGCGTATGTTGTCTCCACCATTTGCACCAAGTTGTATCTTTCTTTTTGTGCTTTCATTTGTACCATTGCTGAAAATTATATCATTTATCAGTCTTATGTAACCACATGTTACACATCCATTAATATGTATAGCTTTTTACCAGGATAACGTACTTTAGTTAGTTCCTTTTAGTTCGATTCTGAGTATATTTAGAGAAATGTTGTTTGTGAATGGTATGTTATTGTCGGTGCCCCATGTGTGCCCATCCTACGCCAGTCTCCCTCATCCCCCTTCTCAAGTTACTTTGACCACAGTCCAATACACGGTCTCATTCTTTGAATCTGTTTTACTGTACCCAAATGGGTAATGATTTGAGCTCATGGAGATCGAGTATTGGACTGTATCATATTATTAGATGACAGCCGATAGCTAAATTATGCACATTCTATACATATCCTTTAACTTCAATACTACATTTACTTAAGCAAATTGTTAGCAGACTTTATAAACTGTTGTTCGCATTGAATACGTTATTGTATACAAGTACCAACAATTTGACTTTTACTACTATTGTTTTACTTATTACATGTGATATACACGTGTCTACACCAACATACTGTCTGTTATCAATGTATATCTACGAAACATTCGTTACAAACATTAGTTGTACTTTATTAATTCGTTTGCTGTTAATACTGTCTGGTGATATAGAAAGAAACCCAGGGCAGGATATAAATCATAGCGACTGTTTTTCTATATTACATCAAAATATTAGAAGCATTAGACACAAGTTAAAATATATAGAGGACAATTTTCTTGATTTTGACGTTCTATGCTTTACCGAAACCCATCTCACGTTGGATCTGAATGACGTCGATATATATTTAGAAGGATTTGATAGAATGCTTAGAAGGGGGGTTATTAATTTATACCTCGTCTCAATTAAGACCTAAACGAATTCTTGAACTAGAGAATATACTGGAAGAATCAATGTGGATTGAAATTAGAGACCGTTCTCAGACATACTTATTTTGTAATTTATATCGACCTCCAAATTATACAGTTGATCTATGGGGTACAATTAATGCTTGCCTAGAAAGAGCGTCCGAACTATCAAACAATATTGTTTTAGTCTGAGATATCAATGAGGATCAACTGAATTACAACAATAACAAGAAAAGCTATGACAACAATTGTTGCCATAGCAATACTCATCTGCTATAAATAATGATGTAGGGTTTAGAGAATGGAGGTATATATTAGCAAGACATCTCAACGCCCCATATTTAAAAGTCGCCATCGCATAAATGCATTTGGGCGACTAAGTTTTCTAAAACGTTTAAAATAAATACCATCCAACAGTGATGAGCCTGACCCTCTCAATATCAAATCTTTCAGATGGGACTATAAACAAGAGACTCGCCTCGTTGCTATACAACAGACATATAAAACAACCAACGTGTGGACACTATTTAGGTGAATCTGTAGTCCAGTGGTAACACGCTGGACTGGTAATCCAAGTATCACAGGTTCGATCCCCCGTCTGACCCTAATAAAATTAACAGTCTTTCAGATGGGACGTTAAACCGAGGTCTCGTGTCGGTGCTTTACACTGTGCACGTAAAAGAACCAGAGGAGACTCTGGAATGGGTCTTTGTCTGTATCATTGCACTATCCTCCAAAATATAAAATGACTAATCTCTTCAGGAGGCGTCGCTCATATGGGCAACCGGTAACGACGATAAATAAACGTAAAACACACACTATTTATACTAAGAATAACTATGCATGGTTTACTGTTAAACACGAGAAACGACAATATAGCAAACATGTCGACAGTGTTTTAGGAAAGGGTTGTTGCACTGACTTATTTAGCTAAAGAATGCCTTTAAATCTTAATGCTAGGTCACTTGCATAAGTGGTGAAGGATGGTAGAGGAAACCTACATTTGTATATTCGACCTGTAAATAGGGATGAAAAGGTTAGACAAGAAAGTAGCAGTTAATGGAAATTAAAAATTGGGAAGCAGTGGTTACCGGTAGGTAAAATACATTAAGACATAAAACAATATATATATTGACAAAATGTCGCTACCAAGTCATGTTATCCTTGTTTATAAATACATGTAGACCTACAGTCTGGTGGAAAAAAACAAGGAATTTCTGTGACCTGGGTTGGGGATTTGCGTCAGGGAATCGCTTAATAACACGATTAAGAAATAAACATGTTTAATTCAAGTAAAATACTACAAATATCACCATAGTACATGACAGCAATGTTTCTACACATATATTCAAAATGATGCAAATCATAAAACATTGATGAACATAATTTATATACATGCAGTCTAATTACATATATACATGCAATTGCATAAGAAATTATACATTTCTAGCATATTGAACAAATATTTATGATGTTTTATTTACAATAAAGTGGACCAGGATGGCCCTATATAGCTCACCTGACTGACTCAATTGTTCACACAAGGGTGTCATGCAACAACTATGAATATCATTGTATTGTACATTGATCAATCTTACTAAATGTCGGCGATAGATTTTCCGAAGAATTTGTAATATTTTGAGATGGAAGAATTTGTACCATGATGACAAGTAAATACTAAATCATAAATGGTGACTATAGACCCTATGGCTGCTGAGGAGAAGACACTTGAACATGTTCATTGTGACGACGTCGGACGGGTGGTAACCATATATGTAGTTTCTTCAACACTTGCTAAAGTTTTTCAGGATTTACGCATCTATAAACTACATATTGTGATATCCGCTTTACATATCGAAAAAAGGTTATTAACGGAAATAAACTAATGATCGAAAATGGATTTTGACACATAAACACCAGGTATCGTTTCTTTTTTGACTCAGTATATATATATTGACAAAATGTTGCTACCAAGTCATTTTGTCCTTGTTTATAAATACATGTAGGCCTACAGTCTGGTGGAAAAAAACAAGGAATTTCTATAGTCAACAGTTGTGTTATCATCTATGACCTGGGTTGGGGATTTGCGTCAGGGAATCACTTAATAACAATATTAAGAAATAAACATGTTTAATGCAAGTAAGATACTACAAATATCATCATAGTATATGACAGCAATGTTTCTACACAGATATTCAAAAAGATGCAAATCATAAAACATTGATGAACATTATTTATATACATGTAGTCTAAATACAACAACTTGAGCAAATATTTATGATGTTTTAGTTTATTAACAATAAAGTGGACCACGATGGCCCTATATCGCTCACCTGACTCCATTGTTCACACAAGGGTGTCATGGAACAACTATGAATATCATACGATTGTTACAGAGTCATGACAATGCCCTGGTTTAATATTATGTAATATAGTTATATACCAATATGTAATTGATATTATGTTATGTAGTCATGAAAATGCCCTGGTTTAATATTATGTAATATAGTTATATACCAATATGTAATTGATATTATGTTATGTACTATTATGTAATTGACATCATGTAATATACTGTGATGTACTATTAGGTAATATGCTGATCATGAAATGTGTTTTGCATTGAATAAAGGACATCTTACAAAATATGATATTCTCGGATGAAAGTTACATGTATACTGTCTTAAGTAACTTGTGTATACACTTTATTGAATGTCGTAAAAGAATGAGTCTGTATAACTTTTGTTTGGTGTATACTTTCACTTCTGATAATGAATGATGTTGTATGGTGAAGTCATGATGCTGAAATAGAAATGTAGAAATACTTTATACATTTCAAACTTTGGGAATTTTATGGTTTCATATAGTATAGGCATATTTAGCATCAAAATGTGTGACATGTCCTGTAGAATAGTATTTTGATATTTGTTTGTAAATATTTTGTACTTTGTTCCAATAATTAATCAATTTTTATTATGTTTGCATTCCTACATTTTACTAATGTAATCTGAAATATTTTTAGATAAATGTCAAAACAACTTTTGGTTGACACTTAATCTGAGACAAGCTGTCAAGCTTTTAGCTACTTTCCTGCTGCCTTTGAAGTAATTGACTTTGATAATTAAAAGTATATATTGTAGGCACTAATGCAATTTAATCCAGAAGCCTGGGTGATTGAGCAAAGGTAGTGGGTGTGTTTAGGTGATAACATGGAAGACTGAGCTGATAACTTATCACAAACAAATTTCCTTTATCTTTGTCTAATTGTCCAGTTGTGATTGGAACATATTGTTTAATCACATGTCAAGCCATATGTGCTAAAAGCTTACCAGGACCTACTTGCATAAAAACCAAGACGATAGTTAAAGCAAGTCACAACATCAGTGACTGTACAAAATAAAGTAACGGATATTTCTTAACTATCGTCTTGCGTTTATATAGGTAAGTTCACTTTCATTTTATCTTCATTTTTCTAGAACTTGTTTTTCAAATAATTTTACAAAGTAATTAAAGCTTAGCTGTCCGTTATTCTCGGCATTTTTGTACATAGATTTAAATTTGATTTTGGTTTTTGATTTCATGCATTATTGTTTAACTTTTAAAACATTGACATTCTCGAACATTATTATTTTTAAATTCAAAACCAGTTGTCACGTGCGTAAGTCTAAAAGGCAATTATTAAAATGAACAATGCTCATGGAACGGAATTTTCCCTAGGTACATTTCACATGCAAACGAGTGCTCAAATTAAATAGCTGTTCCCCAAAAATATAGTATTTTATTTGTCATTTACTGATAGGCTAATATCCCCATAAATGATTGATAGCGTTAATAGTCTTTTAAGTGTTTCAAGAATTATTGATATTAACTGATTGATATATTGATAATGAATATTTGCTTTGTTTGAACTTGTATAGTATGTAGTTATTAAAATGATGATTATTCTGCAACTCTGTCGATTGTGTATCTTTCGACACATTGCTCACTTGTATATATACATTAACTATGCATTGAAATTGTATTACATTAATATTGATACACATTGTGCATATGTTATTGTAACAACATCAGTGACTGTACAAAATAAAGTAACGGATATTTCTTAACTATCGTCTTGCGTTTATATAGATACGGGTAAAGAAATACACCACAGCTTACGACGACATACACCACACAATCATTACGACGACACACACATACACGCTACGCCCTACGGTGTAACACATTGGTGTTGAATATAAGGGTACGATTTCCGGTTCCATGAGCGATCCCATCAACCCGCATTATTATCTGCGTTCAGGAGTTGAATCACAACAACTTGCGGAGGCCAACCATCCTGAGCAACCGGAGGACGACACTGTAAGTGAGGACTCTATCAACTTAAGTGGAATTAGTTGGAATTCGACAAGTACATTTGAAGTAGAAAATCCTGTTAACTATTTGTTACTTGATACGGATCCAGTTGAAATGGCCAATAGACTGGACATGCCGAAATTTGATGGCAGTCCAGGGAAAAAGGCTGAGGATTGGTTGACACAATTTAATAACTATGGTGATTTACTCAATCTTGACGATGAGAGGAAGGGCAAAATGATCCAGTTCTTCCTATGTGATCATGCCCTGGCCTTCTATCACTCTTTGGATGAACAAACAAAAACAGACTATGAGAATATATGTAATGAACTGGCCATCCGTTTTGATGGTATGGACGGACCATTCGCACTGTTGGATCTCCAACAAAGACATGCTGAAAATTCAACATCATACTTCACTCGTATCCTCAGTGCCACAAACCAACGAGGATACCCAGAACCGCTTTTAGTCTCAATAGCGTTGAAAGGACTAAAGACGGAACTGAGACAAATTGTCATGCCTCAGGACTTGCAAACAATTGAGGACCTACGTAAAGCAGCTCACTTGGCTGAACGAACTGTTGCCTCAACTTCATCAGTCAATGTCACTGCCGCATTTACTGACATAGTGACGGCACAAATACAGGGTCTTGCAGACAAGATTGCCAGCATGGAGACTAGTCACTCATACCAGCCGCCACAACCCAGCTCCTGGGCACCAAGACCCAGACAACCACAGTCCCCGCCACGATACCAGGGACGACAACAGCAACCAGCTCCCATGCCCAGACCAGCCCCATCACCACTGCGCCAGAACGGACCAACACATGGATGCCAACGCTGCGGAGAAGGTAGGAAACATTCCTTTAATGATTGCAAAGCAAAGCATGTTACATGTAATTATTGTTTTATGGTTGGCCATCTGTATCAGTGTTGCTTTAAGCGTCGTCAGGACGAGGCATATGGTAGGCGATAGGGATACGCGCCTGTCTGTGATATCCTTACAGACAGGCACATGTCACACAAATCTGTGGATGCCAACAAAAATACCACACACAGTCTAAGTGCTAAACACAAAAGGCGAAAGTCAAATAAGCTAAACAGCTCTAGGCAGTCAGAATTTAAAGATGAAACTTTTGTAAAAAAGGTTTCAATGCATTCTGTTGCTAAAAGTAAAGACAAAAATTGTAAGATAAGTGCTAACAATTCTGAAAACAATGATACCTTACATTCAAAATATGCTGATACTCAAACTCCAGAAATGACTCGCTCTACATACAGTGCTAATACTCGTACTTCAGACAGTGCCAATTTTCTGACTAAAGATAGTCATACTCAAATATCAGGAAATGAAATGTTAAATAATTCCAATTGTACTAATACTCAGACTTTCAATACTGAAAAGTGTTCTGAACATCATACTCAGACAGATAAAACCACTCAAACTGATACTCATAATAGTTCTAGTACTGTAGATAGTTCAAATGTAATTGAAAATGATACAAATAATCAAAGCACCGAAAGTACTGACTCTGTTTCTCAAACTGTAATTTGTTTGACGGCTTCATTTGTTAAAAATACAATATCTGTAGAGTTAGAAGAAAGAAAAATTCAAGCTTTGATAGATACAGGCGCCAGTATAAGCTGTATTCAAAGGTCCTTGTTAGAGAAAACAATACCAAATTTTGAAAATCAAATAAAACCACAAAACGTGCAATTTGTTAGAGGTGTTGGTGGTGAACTTCACAGAGTAGAGGGTGCAATAGTTCTACCTATAAAGATTTCAGGCTTAGTATTTGAACAAGAATTTATAATTATAAAAGAACTTCACCATCCTCTAATCATAGGGTTAGATTTTATGATGTATTACAAGTGTGTTGTTGACTTTCAACATAATTATATAAGATTTACAACAGCTGATATTTCAGTTGCAATCATACAAGACAGCAAACTCGGTTACGCTAGGTGCACCAAACCTGAAGTTATAAAAGCTAATTCTGAAGCAATCATAGGTGTTCGGGTTTCAAAGGGTCACACAAATGAAACAATATTACTTGACCCTTCTGGAAATCTTCAAGGAACAAATATTGTGGGTGCTAGATGTTTAGTAACTACCAAAAATAATAAGACTGTGATGAAACTTGCAAACCCTACCAACGAGGATATATACTTGTCAAAGGCTGGTATACTTGCAAATGTTCATGTTGTTGATAAAGACAATGTCTTTTGTTTCGATGACTGTTCATATGACACTAGCACTAGCAATATTTCAAACATAGATATAGGCTCAAAAACTGATGAATATATACCTGATTTTACTGATGACATTGAATTTGAAGTAAACAACACAAACTTGTCAAAAGAACAAAATTGTAAGTTAAACAACTTTTTGATGAAAAATAAAGATGTTTTCTCAACTTCATTAGAAAATATTGGTAAAACAGGTTTGTGTAAACACAGAATTGACACATACCCTGATGCTGTACCTGTACGGTCAGCACCTTATAGACAAAACCCTGAAAAACGTACTGAGATTGAAACACAAACTAATCAATTTGTAAAAGATAATATTGCTCAAAGGTCTACTAGTGTTTGGAATTCACCAGTGGTTCTGGTTAAGAAAAAGGATAATACATGGAGATTCGCAGTTGATTATCGCAAGCTTAATCAAGTAACGAAGCCAATTTCACAACCACTTCCGAGACTGGAAGATGTATTTGACTCACTTGGTGAAAGTAAAGCAACAATATTCTCTACACTCGATTTAAACTCAGCATACTTCCAAATGGAACTTGACCCTGAAACTCGCGAAAAATCCGCATTTGTAACACACGAGGGTGTATTTGAATTTCTTCGGATGCCTTTCGGACTCCGTAACGCGCCAATGAGTTTTCAGTTACTAATGTCGCATGTACTCAAGGGTCAAAATTGGAAATATGTTTTGGTTTATATCGATGATATATTACTGTTTTCGAAAGACTTTGATACTCATTTACATCATTTAAATGAAGTGTTTCAGAGATTAAGAGATGCCAACCTCACTTTGAAGCCTTCAAAATGCAAATTTGGTCTAGATCAAGTAATGTTTCTTGGTCACATTCTGTCTGCGAAGGGAGTCCAGGTGGACCCCTCAAATACTGAAAAAATCAAACAATTTCCAGTTCCAAAAACTAAAAAGTCTTTAAGAGGATTTACTGGTTTGTGCAATTATTATCGTCGATTCGTTAAAGATTTTGGCAAAATTTGTGTTCCATTAAATGCATTACTCAAAAAGGAAATCGGTGAAAAATTCTCACCAACTGATTGGACCGAAGAATGTCAAAAGTCTTTTGAAATTCTGAAATATGCACTTCTCTCTCCCCCAATTATTAGGTTCCCAGACATGAATAAAGAATTCATAATGTCAACAGATGCTAGTGGTTCAGCCATTTCATATATACTAGGTCAAAGGGATGAACATAACAGGGAATATGTAATTTGCTATGGGGGTCGTGCATTAAATTCTGAAGAAAAGAAATGGGATGTATATTCGAAAGAATGTTTAGCCATAATTTGTGGAATAAACGCATATAAACACTATATTTCAAATAGGCATTTTACCATTTATACAGATAACCAGGCATTAAAATGGCTTGCATCCAAAAAGGAACCTAGTGGAAAATTTGCTAGGTGGAGTATATTTTTGCAAGGCTATGACTATGAAATAATTCACAAGCCAGGTCATAAAAATGCAAACGCAGACGCAATATCCAGAATTGATTATGATCAGTTGAATAAAAACATAAAACAATCAAAAGAAACGGGGAAGGATCTAACTCAAGAAATAAATTCTAGTCAGTTAATTACAACTCAAAGTAAGGATCCTGTACTTAGTACACAAACGCAAGGAAATCTCAAAATTCTTACTGTAAATGATCAACTGCTCCAACCAAACTGTAGAGATGCTCAGAATGACGATACTATGAGTAGTACAAGTAACCATGATGTTTCTACTCAATCTTATGATAATGTTGCAACAAATATTGACAATCTCATAGGTGACAGTAGTTGTATGTCAGAAACCCCAATGCGTGTTGAAGCTACGTTTGAGTATGAAGACATACCAAGTATTTATGTCACAGACACAGAATCGGAATTAACCGACATTGCCAAAGAACAAAGAGAATGTTCAGATTTTAAAGACATTATTAATTACATTGAGAATGGAATCTTGCCTAAAGATATTGAAAAAGCAAATGTAATTTCAGCTGAGGCAAGCAATCAATACGTAATGAGTAACGGAATGCTTTATCATTTGTACACAGCTAGATCAAAAAATCAAAAAGATCAGAAAATTGATTTTCATAAGGTTCATATTCAGGTAGCTGTTCCTAGAGTAAAAAGAAAGTCTATACTACAGGCATTTCATGACTGTTTGGCAGGAGGCGGCCATTTTGGTTTAAAGAAAACACATCATGCGATACGCGATAAATACTTCTGGCCAAAAATGTTTCACGACATCGAAATGTATATCAAAACTTGTGATATTTGCCAAAGAATCAAGGTCGCTAGGAACAAACCGCCTCCCCCATTAAGTCCACTGCCTGTTGGTGAGCCTTTCTCTAGGGTACATATAGATATATTAGGTCCCCTGCCCAAAACAAAAGAACATGGCTATCAGTATGTATTATTGATTGTAGATTCTTTCACAAAATGGACTGAAGCATTTCCTCTAGTAAAAACAGAAGCTAAAGATGTTGCAAATGTACTATATAACGAAATATTTACTAGATATGGTGCACCTCGTACTATTGTTTCCGATAGGGGTCAAAACTTCATGTCAAAGTTGGTAAAAGCTTTGTGTGAGTTGTTTGAAGTAAAGCGGCACCACACAAGCAGCTACCACCCCCAGACAAACTCTACGTGTGAGCGAAGAAATAGCACCCTAGTTCAAACTATGAGGTCTTACATTAACAAGGATCAAACAAATTGGGCTTCTTTGCTCCCAAGTATCATGATGGCATTTAGAGCTGTACCATGTGAAAGTACTGGTTTCAGTCCTCATGAATTACTATTTGGTAGGAAAATGAGATTACCAATAGACACAACTCTTATTCCAAAACCAACCTTAGGGGTAGATGTAAGACAGCACTTTGAACAATTAATTGAAAAGCTAAAAATTTCTCATGAAATTGCAAAGGCTAATATGAATGAACAAAATGAAAAGTCAAAAACTCGTTATGACACTCATGCTAAAATTCCTACATTCAAATTGGGAAACAAAGTGATGTTGAAGCAAGAAAAGGCAGAAAAGGGCTTATCGCCAAAATTAACTCAGAAATGGGTAGGACCATATGAAATAACTGAGTTAGGTCCAAAGTTTACATATAAACTTGTAAACTTACAAAACGATAACGTAGTGCCGTCATTGAAAAATGCTTGCAAACTAAAACTTTATCATGAACGAGGTCCTGAGGACACTCAAAATGATCAAACAGGGATGCCGCTACAAGAAAATGAGCAGGTTCCTTTGTCTGACCAATCAACTCCACAGCAACCTGCGGATAAACAAATTACTCTGCAGGAACCTGTGGAGAAACAAAGCACTTCACAACAACCTGTGCAAAACAAAACAAATAAAACTGATCAGTTGAATGAAGAATATAGATCTGCATTGACAGATGACATTCGTATTGTAAGGGCAAAACGAACAGGGCAAAAACAATGGTTCCATGTTCTCTGGCCAGACAATCATAGGGATTGGATACATGAACCATATGTAAACAAAAGAATTATTCACGAATATTTAAAAACACATACAAAACAGGGCAAGAAAAGGAAAGTGAAATCTAGATTCTTCACTAGATCTCGCAATGCTTAATTAATTTGTTATGTTTGGTGTTAACTTCGGCTATAAATGAACCTGCTGCAGCACAATTCTATCTTCCTTACTTTCCTTGTAAAATATAGAATATCAGTAGTGAATCTTACAACATATCATCTTTGTTGTTTAATAGTGCTATCCTCCAAAAATGGTTCACTACTGGCATTTTATCAAAGTCTCTCTGGGTTCACAATTTGCCGAGGCCTCATCAGCATCCTGATGCTTCTAAGCGTTGCATGGTCATGTGGAGCTTCTTCAGATATTGTTCAAAGACTGAACTATGGTGTCATATTCAAAGAAAACTTTCTCAAAACCATTCTTTACATATTTGCATACATATCACTCAGGCATCCTTTCGCCAATTAAACCATAAGTTTTGCTTTGCAATGTTGAAGGAACGGTTCCTACGTTAGCACAATACTGATTTGTGCATATTCACGCAAAAATTCAGATGTAAGGACTGAATTATGCAAATAAGGTGTTCTACAAACATGATAGAACTGTATTATCTTTGTGTATATATATTGTTCCAGTGTGTGTAGTTGTATATCACAATATGACATTTGAACATTTCAAACTTTGGAGACCAAAGTTACAAAGCAGGGAGAGATTGTTACAGAGTCATGAAAATGCCCTGGTTTAATATTATGTAATATAGTTATATACCAATATGTAATTGATATTATGTTATGTACTATTATGTAATTGACATCATGTAATATACTGTGATGTACTATTAGGTAATATGCTGATCATGAAATGTGTTTTGCATTGAATAAAGGACATCTTACAAAATATGATATTCTCGGATGAAAGTTACATGTATACTGTCTTAAGTAACTTGTGTATACACTTTATTGAATGTCGTAAAAGAATGAGTCTGTATAACTTTTGTTTGGTGTATACTTTCACTTCTGATAATGAATGATGTTGTATGGTGAAGTCATGATGCTGAAATAGAAATGTAGAAATACTTTATACATTTCAAACTTTGGGAATTTTATGGTTTCATATAGTATAGGCATATTTAGCATCAAAATGTGTGACATGTCCTGTAGAATAGTATTTTGATATTTGTTTGTAAATATTTTGTACTTTGTTCCAATAATTAATCAATTTTTATTATGTTTGCATTCCTACATTTTACTAATGTAATCTGAAATATTTTTAGATAAATGTCAAACACTTTTGGTTGAACTTAATCTGAGACAAGCTGTCAAGCTTTTAGCTACTTTCCTGCTCCCTTTGAAGTAATTGACTTTGATAATTAAAGTATATATTGTAGGCACTAATGCAATTTAATCCAGAAGCCTGTGTGATTGAGCAAAGGTAGTGGGTGTGTTTAGGTGATAACATGGAAGACTGAGCTGATAACTTATCACAAACAAATTTCCTTTATCTTTGTCTAATTTGTCCAGTTGTGATTGGAACATATTGTTTAATCACATGTCAAGCCATATGTGCTAAAAGCTTACCAGGACCTACTTGCATAAAAACCAAGACGATAGTTAAAGCAAGTCACAACATCAGTGACTGTACAAAATAAAGTAACGGATATTTCTTAACTATCGTCTTGCGTTTATATAGGTAAGTTCACTTTCATTTTATCTTCATTTTTCTAGAACTTGTTTTTCAAATAATTTTACAAAGTAATTAAAGCTTAGCTGTCCGTTATTCTCGGCATTTTTGTACATAGATTTAAATTTGATTTTGGTTTTTGATTTCATGCATTATTGTTTAACTTTTAAAACATTGACATTCTCGAACATTATTATTTTTAAATTCAAAACCAGTTGTCACGTGCGTAAGTCTAAAAGGCAATTATTAAAATGAACAATGCTCATGGAACGGAATTTTCCCTAGGTACATTTCACATGCAAACGAGTGCTCAAATTAAATAGCTGTTCCCCAAAAATATAGTATTTTATTTGTCATTTACTGATAGGCTAATATCCCCATAAATGATTGATAGCGTTAATAGTCTTTTAAGTGTTTCAAGAATTATTGATATTAACTGATTGATATATTGATAATGAATATTTGCTTTGTTTGAACTTGTATAGTATGTAGTTATTAAAATGATGATTATTCTGCAACTCTGTCGATTGTGTATCTTTCGACACATTGCTCACTTGTATATATACATTAACTATGCATTGAAATTGTATTGCATTAATATTGATACACATTGTGCATATGTTATTGTAACAACATCAGTGACTGTACAAAATAAAGTAACGGATATTTCTTAACTATCGTCTTGCGTTTATATAGATACGGGTAAAGAAATACACCACGGCTTACGACGACATTTTGGCACACATACACGCTACGCCCTACGGTGTA
>CM026391.1:71771843-71796510 GCA_014843695.1 Archivesica marissinica
TTAGCATTTCATAACTGTCGGTTTATATGTAAAACACACCTTTTATTCTACTAGGTTGACATCACAATGTCGAGGAAGTGGAAACACAGCATGGTAGACTCGGTTCCAGACAACATGTTACATTGCCTCTGTCGCTAACAAAATTATGATACAAAGATGATGATACAGTACAATTTGTAATGGATGGGTTCCACCTTGGTTGTGTTGACTTAGACGAGGGAGCGGCTGGGAACCTGTCAAACCGGAACTGTCCACCAGACTGTATAGATGTGATGACTGAAAACCCATCATTATCAAAAAAGGGTAAATTACTGTGTAGACTAGTAATACTTATATCTACATTTAACTCTGCACGCTGGCTAAAGTAAAGACTACATGTATGTATAAGTAGCTCAATAATCTACACTACTGAAGCACGTCGTCGAAAATTATATTTTTTGATGAACAAACCTGAGTCTTTTGAGTGAAATCTAGTTTATACAAATTTATTTTAGCTCGATTGCGAAACAAGTTATTTCAACTTATATTAATCACTCTCGAGACCTCATTCCTGATGGAATCCATCGCCACGAGGGAAAGAGAAGAGGCAACGTGGAATTTAAATGCCTTGCCTAAGGGCACAATCGTAACGGCTCCAGCGGAGTGAAATCTGGCTGGATGCGGCAAACGTTTTGTGAAATTATTATATAACATACATATATACATGCAAAACATTGTGTTTTATTTGAAGAACACTTATTATATATATAAAGACTCTGGATAGGCGCTATAATTGGAACAGATTTGTTTACAATTGTTGCATAGAGAACCATTTTATTGATCAGTGCGAATTCTGACGTCCTACTGAATATAATCCCTGAACTACCATTTATATACTAGTACCTCCAAACACTTCATATCCCAGTGTTACTATCCCTGAATACTCCCAAAAAGTATATACATCTTAAGTTGTTTCCTCTGTTTTATCTGTGATTTCTTTGCTCAACATGCTATCAGTTTCCAAATGGAAAATTCAATTTCTCAGCAAGACAAACTAATATTAATTTGTTTTTCAATGAGTAAATATTCAATAAGGGTGACAACACTTTCAACTGGGTGTGGTTTTCGTGGACATGTATTACCCTGCTCCTGTTAAAACAACTCACTGGTGTACATGTTTTATTATTTTTAGGACATTCCAACCTAGGATGTTAAGTTACAGATTCAAGCTCAATGGCATTCCTTGGATTTCATCATGGTGTAAGTATTTGCCAAAACAATCCACTTTTAGTTTATACAAATTTAGCAATTTAACTTGATTGCGAAACAAGTTCTTACAACTTATATTATCCCTTTCCCTCATAGAAGCACCTCTTGATGCCATTGCCAATACGACATACATTGACAATGTAGTAGCCAAACCAATGTTCATAATAAAAGGCCATAATCTCATGTAATCCCAGTAATATCTATGGAGGTGGGATAGATATGGTGACTACTTATCCACTGCACTATAACTAAATGGCTGTCGTTTGTATGGAGATATAATAGTATACTAACCTAAATCTCTATGAAGGAAAGGGTTAATCCATCGCCACAAGGCAGATAAGACAATAATTATGTGAAATTTAAGTGCCTTGCCTAATGGCACAATTGTAACTGCGAATTCCACTTCTACATTCTCTGTAATTTTATTTTCATTATTTAATACCCTTTGTTAGTAGCATCTCTGTATATTTAACACGCATAGCGGAATGGTCTCCGTCTACCCGTCACAATTTGTGTCCTCTCAAATATCTTGAACCGCTGGAGGAATCCTATTATCACTTGACATGTATGTTGCTCGAGATGATGTGCAAAACGTGTTTCAGGCATGTCGGGTAATGTTGATACATGTATGTGTGAGAAATAGGGCTGCCACATGTACAGATTTTTGTAAACGTGTACACGGCATGACGTCGTTTACACTCTGTTTATTCTCCATGATTATTTCCCGGCCAACCCCGACATGTACTAGGTCTCACAAAATTCAGTGAAACGGTCGATTCTATGATTTTATTACGTCACTAAGCTTCATTATACAACGTCATCAATTAAGATAGTGTACACGGTTACTCAATTTACCATTACACGACACGGCTCCGTTTACACGTGTAACCGTTGAAACCCTAGTGAGAAATACTCATGTCAGACACACATTAGTTTTTGTATGCATTTTAATCATTTGTCTGACCAGTGTCAAACTATTAATATCACAATATCATGGCCTGTAATCGGTGCCTATGGTTTCTAGGGTGCCAAAACAGTTTGTAGTGAAACTCAGATTACATATGTTGATGATAATATGAAGAAATGGTCATTAATATGCAACGGATTGACATGACATTTAGTTTCAGTCCTTGTATATACAAGCCTGCCATAATTGAATTGTGCCAATTTGAAATCACAAAAGTTGGTATACGGCGAAGATAATTCGAATTCACAAATGGAGCGACAAACAATAAACCTGAAGTTCCTGCCGTTGTCACCACTTTTGAAAAAGCACTGCTGCATAAAATAAAATTATGTAGATTCAAACATAAAAATAGTATGTCTAGGATTATTTTCAAATTCTGTACCATAGTGTTTTTTTTATTATACTTTATTTATTTTACAAAGATTGTGAAGCAAGTTTTAACAACTTATATTAATCACTCTCGTTGGCTCGGATGAAAGCGTATTTGTGGTCATTCATGTGGGAGGAAACTGGAGTACCCGGAGAAAACCCACCTGTCCGATCTGGCGACCATCGTACCATCTTACATACTTCCCTGTCCGAGGATCGAACCCGGGTCGCATTGGTGAGAAGCGAGCGCGCTAACCACTGCGCTAATCGGTAAGCGCTACCATAGTGTTAGATTGATACCCAGAATCAGCCAATCAAAAATGCTTGATATTCATCTTGAGATTTGACAATGTTTTATCATTTTGGAACATGTCGTAGCATTTACAATTGTATATGATGGGGAGGAGAGTTGGGGGGTTACAATTGACTGATCAGTGATGTGGTAAAGTTCACAAGGTAATGATCATCCTGAAAGGTAACGGCCCCACACTATGCCATGATGTGGGATAGGTCATGTTGATTGTAGCAATTACGAAATGGTCGTCTACATGTTTGGCTGAAGTTTATCACAACTTTGTGATTTATTGACAACTTGTTCTCACAATTGATACCATGTTCTTTGCCTGTCTTGTCTGCCGTTTTTTCTTAATTGATTCCACCAAACTGCCAATTGCCATTCAATATGTCTACCATTTTAAATTCATTTACTATTTCTATTATAATTCCCATAATTTTTGATGTTTTAAGATTTCCAATATGGTGGATTATTTTTGCAAGTACCAGGAACATGTAGAAAATAGGATCCTGGAAATACACATGAAATCTAGCATTCAACAAACTCGGAGATTGGTCCACAGTATAGATTTGTCCGATCAGATCATGTTTCCAAGAACCCACGTTATTGTAGTGCACACATGTACTCGCAGTAAAGCCACTAAAAATTATAATACCAAAACTTATATTTTTGTTTTTGCATTTATTTTTGAATTCCAGTGATTTTGACACTAATACCAGCAAGCCAATGTCAATTACAGTAATCTACAGCTGTTGGGCCTGTATATACAATAACAAGAATTTATATATTGTGTTTTACAGGAATACATATTTACTGCAGATGGTCACAGATGTTCGGTTGTACTGTATCGTTCCGTATGTGAACAGTCAAATGTGTCATAGTGGTTGTCTGTGATGAGACATAGCAAAATAATAAGATGATCATGGTACCATTTATTGTGATTTGTGGAAAATACTCAATACAGTGTCTTGAATATGTTGGAATATTAGTGAAATACATGTCACGATAGAGAGCAAAAACATATTTATTTACTGTAGGCTATGCAGGTCAATTTGGTTTAACATTTAAACATACATTCTTGAACACAGTAGTTGAAGTTATACTTCTCTGTAAATTTTCGAATTTCTAACTGTATGAATAGTGAGAAGAAGTTAGGAATAGGTGACTTCTTCCCAAGATTTCAGCCAAGCTTAATCACTGACTGCCGGATCCAAACAACCATCAATTAATTACATATTTAAATTATGGAGAAATATTTCCCAACCACTTGACCTGTTTACTCCTACAGATTGGCGGTAGTTTCTATGGAAAACAAGTGGAAATTACGCACAATGTTCAAAATCCATTTTCGATCATTAGTTTATTTCCGTTAATAACCTTTTTTCGATATGTAAAGCGGATATCACAATATGTAGTTTATAGATGCGTAAATCCTGAAAAACTTTAGCAAGTGTTGAAGAAACTACATATATGGTTACCACCCGTCCGACGTCGTCACAATGAACATGTTCAAGTGTCTTCTCCTCAGCAGCCATAGGGTCTATAGTCACCATTTATGATTTAGTATTTACTTGTCATCATGGTACAAATTCTTCCATCTCAAAATATTACAAATTCTTCGGAAAATCTATCGCCGACATTTAGTAAGATTGATCAATGTACAATACAATGATATTCATAGTTGTTGCATGACACCCTTGTGTGAACAATTGAGTCAGTCAGGTGAGCTATATAGGGCCATCCTGGTCCACTTTATTGTAAATAAAACATCATAAATATTTGTTCAATATGCTAGAAATGTATAATTTCTTATGCAATTGCATGTATATATGTAATTAGACTGCATGTATATAAATTATGTTCATCAATGTTTTATGATTTGCATCATTTTGAATATATGTGTAGAAACATTGCTGTCATGTACTATGGTGATATTTGTAGTATTTTACTTGAATTAAACATGTTTATTTCTTAATCGTGTTATTAAGCGATTCCCTGACGCAAATCCCCAACCCAGGTCACAGAAATTCCTTGTTTTTTTCCACCAGACTGTAGGCCTACATGTATTTATAAACAAGGATAACATGACTTGGTAGCGACATTTTGTCAATATATATATTGTTTTATGTCTTAATGTATTTTACCTACCGGTAACCACTGCTTCCCAATTTTTAATTTCCATTAACTGCTACTTTCTTGTCTAACCTTTTCATCCCTATTTACAGGTCGAATATACAAATGTAGGTTTCCTCTACCATCCTTCACCACTTATGCAAGTGACCTAGCATTAAGATTTAAAGGCATTCTTTAGCTAAATAAGTCAGTGCAACAACCCTTTCCTAAAACACTGTCGACATGTTTGCTATATTGTCGTTTCTCGTGTTTAACAGTAAACCATGCATAGTTATTCTTAGTATAAATAGTGTGTGTTTTACGTTTATTTATCGTCGTTACCGGTTGCCCATATGAGCGACGCCTCCTGAAGAGATTAGTCATTTTATATTTTGGAGGATAGTGCAATGATACAGACAAAGACCCATTCCAGAGTCTCCTCTGGTTCTTTTACGTGCACAGTGTAAAGCACCGACACGAGACCTCGGTTTAACGTCCCATCTGAAAGACTGTTAATTTTATTAGGGTCAGACGGGGGATCGAACCTGTGATACTTGGATTACCAGTCCAGCGTGTTACCACTGGACTACAGATTCACCTAAATAGTGTCCACACGTTGGTTGTTTTATATGTCTGTTGTATAGCAACGAGGCGAGTCTCTTGTTTATAGTCCCATCTGAAAGATTTGATATTGAGAGGGTCAGGCTCATCACTGTTGGATGGTATTTATTTTAAACGTTTTAGAAAACTTAGTCGCCCAAATGCATTATGCGATGGCGACTTTTAAATATGGGGGGTTGAGATGTCTTGCTAATATATACCTCCATTCTCTAACCCCTACATCATTATTTATAGCAGATGAGTATTGCTATGGCAACAATTGTTGTCATAGCTTTTCTTGTTATTGTTGTAATTCAGTTGATCCTCATTGATATCTCAGACTAAAACAATATTGTTTGATAGTTCGGACGCTCTTTCTAGGCAAGCATTAATTGTACCCCATAGATCAACTGTATAATTTGGAGGTCGATATAAATTACAAAATAAGTATGTCTGAGAACGGTCTCTAATTTCAATCCACATTGATTCTTCCAGTATATTCTCTAGTTCAAGAATTCGTTTAGGTCTTAATTGAGACGAGGTATAAATTAATAACCCCCCTTCTAAGCATTCTATCAAATCCTTCTAAATATATATCGACGTCATTCAGATCCAACGTGAGATGGGTTTCGGTAAAGCATAGAACGTCAAAATCAAGAAAATTGTCCTCTATATATTTTAACTTGTGTCTAATGCTTCTAATATTTTGATGTAATATAGAAAAACAGTCGCTATGATTTATATCCTGCCCTGGGTTTCTTTCTATATCACCAGACAGTATTAACAGCAAACGAATTAATAAAGTACAACTAATGTTTGTAACGAATGTTTCGTAGATATACATTGATAACAGACAGTATGTTGGTGTAGACACGTGTATATCACATGTAATAAGTAAAACAATAGTAGTAAAAGTCAAATTGTTGGTACTTGTATACAATAACGTATTCAATGCGAACAACAGTTTATAAAGTCTGCTAACAATGTGCTTAAGTAAATGTAGTATTGAAGTTAAAGGATATGTATAGAATGTGCATAATTTAGCTATCGGCTGTCATCTAATAATATGATACAGTCCAATACTCGATCTCCATGAGCTCAAATCATTACCCATTTGGGTACAGTAAAACAGATTCAAAGAATGAGACCGTGTATTGGACTGTGGTCAAAGTAACTTGAGAAGGGGGATGAGGGAGACTGGCGTAGGATGGGCACACATGGGGCACCGACAATAACATACCATTCACAAACAACATTTCTCTAAATATACTCAGAATCGAACTAAAAGGAACTAACTAAAGTACGTTATCCTGGTAAAAAGCTATACATATTAATGGATGTGTAACATGTGGTTACATAAGACTGATAAATGATATAATTTTCAGCAATGGTACAAATGAAAGCACAAAAAGAAAGATACAACTTGGTGCAAATGGTGGAGACAACATACGCTATAATGAAGTTATTAATTCACCATGCTGGAAACTGAGACATAACGTGTTCACAAATTGTAATGATAGTGAACACTAACACTTTATGATTAATCTGCAAATGGTAATAACAATTTCGTTACAACTGTATAGAGAACAATTTGAACGTTTTATTTAAGTATTAATAAAGCGGTCTTTATAAGAAAGGAGAGGTAAATATTGTGACATTTTACATAACTAGTAGGATAATATACCAATTCCGTTATAATATATGACATTATCAATTAGCAATTATATATGAAATAGCTTAGATGTAAGATTATTCGGATCTCGGCTACTAGTAAGCAGTAGGACATTTCCAAGAATCAATGACAAAGATATTGGAAGTATATACATATATATACATTGGTAGGGTCACCCGAGTAGTACAAACAGTTCATGTATACAATTATATTTACATATTAACAACAATAATAGACCTTTCTAAATTGAATGAACCTCGCAGACAGAACATCGAACCCACAACGGCAATCATCAGTCTATGGTGTAACGGAGTTGCAACTATTGTCTCTCTTACATTGATCACAAACCGCCGTCAACACTCAAGAAGCCAACACTCCGTCTATCCTAATCCTTCTGAATATGGTGAGTAGCCAAAAGTAGGTCACCGGAAATGACTGTAGTAAATGGCAATTGGGTTCATTAAGAGCCACAGTCTGACGCGGAAGATTGAGACACCGTCTGGACTGGAAGTGAGGCATTCTGGGAAACGGTGCGAACAAGCAAGCACGCCACACACGCTCTGATAACACAACTGATAAGACGTATAGATCTATCCTGTATAATAGTAGCTGCTGTAGGGTACCCAATCGGTAAGTTCCCTGGTCCTGTAGTGACTACTTTAATGGTGTCAGAAGTTGTTGGATATAGAACTGCACGCCTTGAAGAACAAGAAAAACACTGCGAGCACCTGCTGTGTATGTACAAAAGTAAACGAAAATGAGATGAAGATACTTGGCCTGGCTAAGGACAATTCTAGCTTATCAAGAAAACTTGATTTATCCATAAATGAGTCGAGCGAGATTGATCGACGAAAAAACAATCTGATGATTAAGGGTGTAGGTGAAAACGAAGTTGAGGACTTGGTGAAAGTACATTAGCTGTTTGAGTGCTTGAACATAGACACTGCCACTATTAAATCAGTTTCACGAATTGGAAAAAAACGTGAGTTACCCCCGCGTGCAGACGGTGCGACAAACACTGAGGCTAATACAGATGAAAGAAATCATCATAGACCTATTCGCGTTGCTATGGAAACAGAAGAATTGAAATGGAAAGTGATAAAAGCGGCTCCTGGTATCAAAAAAGTAACAAATGCCCAGTATTTCAAACCCCATGAAGTGTTTATATCACCGGATTATACGATACTACAGCGTGAGCGCGAGTTTGAAGCGCGAAAGGAACTGAAAGTAAAACGTACTAATGACCCAAACGGGGGATGGAAGATGGGGCCGAATTTCAAAGTGATGAAGATTGTGCGTCAGGAGCTGCAGGAGCCAGCGGGCTCGGGAGTGCGCGATTAAATGTAAGAGACTGCTCGCAGGAATATTAAGTTAATTTATTTTAATGCTCAAGGTATGAGCTCAAAGTTCGCAGAGTTGTGCGATTTAGTTTCTTCCTGTGAGTATGATATTATTGCTGTTACAGAGACTTGGTTTAATTCATCTGTTAAGGAATCTGAATATTGTGTTTCTAGTTATTCGTGTTTTCGTCAAGATTGACAATTTGAATTTTATGATGAAGGTACTTATGTTAATGATGCTCGAGGAGGGGTACTCCTTTTTGTTAAAGATGTTCTGAAGCCTGATTTGGTTGATTATGATGTTAATTCAGAGATGTTGTTTTGCAAACTTTCACCAGTTGGTATGGACCATTTTGTTGTTTCGGTGGTATACAGACCTGAGAAAGGAGGTGAAACAAATGTGTGCAGGATTTGTGATTCAATAAACTCTGTTAGTTATAATAACATTGTCATTTTGGGCAATTTCAACTTTAGAGATATAAATTGGCAGACTCTTGAAAGTAAAAACGCCTTTGATAACATATTTATTGATACTGTACAAGACAATATGCTGAACCAACTTGTTACGGAACCAACACGTGGAAATAACATATTAGACTTAGTTTTAGTTGGCCATGTTGATATGATTGATGAAGTTAGCGTCAAACGCAGGTTTTCCAACAGTGATCATGAGTCAGTGGAAGTCATTTTCTCAAACAAATATATTCGTGTGGAGATGGAGCCTAGGAAGATCCTTTTGTACTCAAAGGGTGATTACGAACGTATGAATGAAGAGATTGGAAGTATAAATTGGGAAACCAGATTCAGTGGAATGGCAGTAGAGGAGTCATGGAGTTCATTTAAGGACTGCTACAATAAACTTGTTGAAAAATATGTGCCTGTAAAACTGGTTAAACCTGGTGTACCTGCCAAGCCCGCATGGCTGAATTTTAAGACAGTTAAAAATGGTAAAAAGAACTGTAGACAAGCAGATATTAATGCCAAACGTAGTGGATTATTCTCAGATAAACTTATTGCTGAATCAGTGCATGAAAACTACAGAAAAACAATATTAACAGCCAAGGGTGATTATGAAAATAACTTGGTTGAGAATATGAGGGAAAATCCCAAGCTCTTTTTCAATTATGTGAGAAATTTTAATCGCACATCTTCAACCGTGGAGGTTTTGGAAGACAATGGTGTTTAAAATAACGGGGGGCTCGGAGAAAGCAAATTTGCTGAATGACTTCTTTGGTTCTGTTCAGACGGTGGAGGGAGATCTGAGTGGAGAAATGCACATTGGCGATCCAGTTGTGAACAGTAAATTGCACTTCAAACACATAACCGAAGTTCTCATTATTGCCAAGTTGAATAAACTACCGTTAAATAAGGCTTGTGGTCCTGATGGAATTCATGTGAACGTTTTGAAACGCATTCCAGCAGTTGTCAAACCTTTGTCTTTGATTTACAATCAATCTGTCTACACAAGTACTGTGCCTAGTGACTGGCGTGATGGAAATATAAATCCTCTGCATAAGAAAGGATCCAGAAAATCGTGTAACAATTATCGTCCTGTAACATTGACATCTCAGATTGTGAAGCTTCTCGAGCGCATTTTACTCGACCAGATATCAGCACACTTATTATATAATAGTGTACTCTCCTGTGATCAACACGGTTTCCAGTCCAGATGTTCCTGTATTACTCAATTACTAGAGTCACTTAACGATTGGACCTCTTCTTGGGATGACAATGTGCAGACAGACATTATATATATGGACTTCGCTAAAGCCTTCGACTCAGTGCCGCATAAACGATTGTGTTATAAGCTTCAGCATTACGGTATTGCTGGTCACATTGGTACTTGGATCAGGGCTTTTCTTACAAACAGACGACAAAGGGTGGTTCTCAGAAATGGTACTTCTGAATGGAGTAAAGTCACAAGTGGTGTTCCGCAGGGATCCATTTTAGGACCAATTTTATTCCTACTATTTGTCAATGACTTGCCAGCTTCAGTTGAAAATACTTCTAGACTGTTTGCCGATGATACTAACATTTACAGACTTATTATTCATACAGACGATTGTGAAAGTCTCCAGGCAGATCTCAATACCCTCTCAGCATGGTCAAGGTTATGGCTAATGAAATTTAATGCCGCCAAGTGTGTGGTTTTGAAACTGCGTCAGGCCTTGGAATATGTGTACACATTAAATGGTGTTGAATTACTCAATGTTCATGAACAAAAGGACCTGGGTGTGTTAATCTCTAGTGACCTAAAGCCTAGTAAACACATTACTGAAATAACGAAAAGGGCTTCCCAAAGAGTGGGACAAATCAGACGTTGTTTTACAAACTTAACCCAAAGAAAAGTGACAATTCTTTATACATCAACAATACGCCCACTGCTGGAGTACGCTTCAGTAGTGTGGAATCCTAGCTATAAAAAAGATATTGATATGCTACAAAAAGTGCAGAACCGCTGTTTAGCCTTGTGTGCTGATCCACCAACACTCGATAGTTTAGAGTCGCGCAGGAAAAATACTGACATGTGTGAAACTTATAAAATGCTTCATAACAAATACAACATAAATCCAGACACTCTATTTTGTCGACCATTGAAAAGACTTCGTGGTCACCAACTTAAACTACACAAGGTTAGCTTTCGCTCAGACATCCGGAAAAATTTCTTTTCCAATCGGGTAGTCTCACCCTGGAATAATCTCGCAGAAGACACAGTTTCTGCACAAAGTGGCTATACTTTCAAGAAGAATTTGAGAGTCGCGCCTCAAGGACAAAGCGACTAAAGAACCAAGTAAACCAAGCAAGCAAGCAAGTGACTTCAGCCTGTAAAAAATGCAGCAGGTGTTTGAAGAACGTCGAGGCTGCTTGGTAGATTGAGGAATCCGGTTTTAATCGATTGGGGACAGGCGTAAGACGTCCTTTACCCATCGATTTCACAAAAACAAGGCGCAGTTTGCTTGTTTTTGCTGATATAAACAGGGCTGTACAAATATTTTTCAAGGTGACGGTCACTTGTCCGGTCACTTGGACAAGTGACAAGTGACTTTCAAAAAGCCACTTGTCCTGACCAGGATGCCACTTTTCCAATATTATTTTGCCAAAACAGCAATTAAAAATGTGATATCATATGTATCTTTACGTATAGGCTAATTGAGACAGAGACAAGATCATGATTAGGATGATTTAATTCAGTTTTTTTTATCTAAATAAATAATCATTATTACACACAAACTAATAATAATTATTTACAACACGGGTCACACATTTCTTAACACTTATGCCTGTGGACATGACGACCGCCTTTGCCACAGGCAAGCCAGTGCCTGGTGGTCTTCTCAGCATCAAAGTCTTGCAGAGAAGGCCCAGTTCTTTTCAGTTCACTTAATGGCACTCTGGCTGGTCCTTAATAGTCTGGCGTACACCTCACTGCTCTGCTGCTGTTGCCTCATAAGCACCTTCAACTGCACATACTCCGTCTGAATCTGGCTGTGACTAGCCTCAGGGAACACAGCCATCATATGATTCTGGATGTCCTGTATATCTTCTTTTCCGTGGCTGGCCAGCTGATGTTGCTCACTTGGGACGGACCTGTAGTGCAGGGCCTGGAAGAACTTCAGTGGTTTCTCGTTGAAGTTCTGGAACCTGCAAATATACGTGCATATCACTACATAATTATGAATTCAAAATGGAACCATCAGTGAGTGTACTCACTCAATACTCAGTCTGCTCTTTTTAGCCTCCCCACTTTCTGTTCTTTTTAGCCTCCCCACTTTCATCTTCACTTTTCCGTTTAGAACTAAAGAATTTAAATAAACTCATATTGATCTTAACACGGCAGCGCAGTTTAATAGAATAATTAATATGGACGAAATTGTGCAGTATATTTCTATATAAAATTGAGTAAATCATATCGGTTGGCTGATCTTGAACTTTAATTGCTATAATTATATATATCATGAAATTAAAAAACACAACTTACCTCTAAAAATAGTGACGTTTTCTGAGCCTCGGCAAAAAAGACAGAATTGACGCATGTATCGGCGAATATCAATCAGTGTTTGCTGTCTGTAATGGTAATCAGGCCACATTAATAGCACACGTCCATCATAACAAATCAACCCAATCAGGCCTCGTTTATCTATTATGTATGTCCACTCTTAATCTTTAAATTAGCGAGTGTTTTCACAGTTCATCGCATTGTTTACATTCGCAATCGGCATATGTGTGATCACGTGATCTCACAGCACGCATACCAGTGTTTCATTGGATTTCTACCGCGGTAATTCAACCGGTTTTTTTTTGGCGACCGTAAATAGATTCGTTTTTTTTAGATTTTGTCAAAAAAGATGATTATGATTTTTGAAAAAGGCACTTGTCCGGGACTGAAAAAGGCACTTCTTCGGACAACTACGCACGTGCATTACCGGAAGTGAACGGAATTACGACATTGGAACAGTTCCCTGGCCTTTATAGTTGGTCTCAACACATTTGATAGTAAATAACTTTCTTAAAAGGGGAAGGAGGTTCTCTGTCCTGTGTAGTATCTCCGTTTGCTTTTGTTTTTCAGGAAATTGGAAGAAGTTGCAAGTAAGTGCGCATTTGTGTTGTCTGTATATATAGTATTTAGCATAATATACCTGGAACTATGTCTGACGGTAACTTAGTCCCAGAAGGGAACCAACTCCCCATTAATTATGCAACTATTGAGCAACTGGTCACGATCCCTGGGATTAAAGCGAGGCTTGCCCATACAGGCTGTTCGGATGATAGATAGATTTTAGACCCAATGTTCAGCTACCATCCGGAGAATCTCATTCTTCAGAGTCTGATCATTATGCTCAACCGCTCGGTGATACATTAAAGTACACCGAGGAGGCTAGACAGTCTGATTGGACCGATGTTCTTAAGACATTGAACACAGAGGGTGGTAGGAAAGGCATCAATAGAGAGCATACCAGTGAAAGACTCTGCCCTGCCTAACCCACCTACGACTGAGGAGCGCTATCCCCTTGAAAGTGACAAACTGGAAAGTAGGCTCCATCAATATGATGTATATGGCATACCCTCTGGTGGGAATCCGTTTTCGCCGGGACCTTCACAAAGGCCGGAATACAACCCTAATGTGTATGATCCGATAAGTGGGGAACATAATACACGTCGTGTTGGGCATCATGCGACTGATATGTTCAGTGGAACACGGGTAAGGTCCCGTGTACGAGACCCAGTTGCAAAGGGGTATTATGCACCCAATGATAGCGACAGTAGTACTGATGACTAATTCAGTATACGACCTAGTCGTATTGACAAAGGTCGCAAGGTAGCAGGTCAGGACCTGCTTAATAGGCGGAAACAGGCTAGAGATGTCATCAACATGTTGCCCAAAAATCTAACGTATGATGGCAAGGGTAATTGGACTGTATTCAAGCAGAAGTTTGTCCGTTTTGCACATGCATGCGATTGGACAAAGGACGAGTGCTTGAATTGTCTGTGCTGGCGCCTTACCGGAAAAGCTGCAGACTTCTACGCAATATTAACTGAGCGTAGAGAAGAGTTAGAGGATTGGGCAGATAGAGTCCTTACATTAGCCACCAAGGCGTTTCGCGATCTGCCCGAATAATATTACACGCAGCAAGCAATAACTCTATAATGAAAACATTGCAAAAACAATTGGAGGAACAGCTACGGATAGGGCTGGACAAGATTTCTGCAGAGGTAAAGCAGCAGAGGGGTAGTGGAACTACCAGGCCAGCTAATAGTAGGGCAAAAGCTGGTGAATGTTTTGGCTGTGGAGAAAGGGGGCATTTCAAGCAGAATTGCCCAAGATCTGGGGACAGGTATGCGTCACGTCGCCATTAAACTGGAACGGGTAAAGTTCAGCATGAAAATCCAAGTAGCTGATATTCAGGGCTCGACAAATCCTATTGCCCGACGCCCGGGGCAAGTCAAAACAATGTTCGGGCAAGTGGCCGTCAACCAGTTTAGTCCCGGGCAAGTCAAAATACTATGGATGTGATTATCGGACAGGTGTCGAATAAACATCTCAGTTAACAGAATAAACCAACTAATCAACTGTTTCTTGTCATGATTGGACCCTATTATCGATTGTAAACCATGCTAGACTACATGCTGTGAATGACAGGTATCGCCCCATACATTTAACCAATCGGGGCTCTCGACAGGTATCGCCCCATACTTTTAACCAATCGAGGCTCTCGTTACGTTTTTTATTTGCACCTATCAAATTAGTCCTATTAAATAGACTACGGTTTAACATCCGGGGGCTTTCTTAATGTCTACAATTTGCAGTCGCCGGCGAAATATCAAAGAATCTGTCAATGCCTTGCTTATATGCTTGTTAATTACACATTAGTCATAGCAAGGACATTATCCACGAGTACACATACACAGTAAGTACATGTTTTCTACACCTGTAGTGAATGGCAATTGGGTTCCTAAGGGACACATGGTACAGTGTCTTCTCCAGCTTTCAAAATGTGGGGTCATATGACCCCCTACATGAAATATTGGGGGGGGGTCATAACATATTTTAGGGGGTCATGAAACTAAACATGCAATAAAAAACCCATCTCAAATTAAACAATATTTAATGTATAAACAAAGCTAACAATCTTTTGTTTCGTGAAAGCTGTTATAAAATTGCACACTGCCAAAATCGGCAGGTTATATGTATTTTTAGTGCACCAAAAACGCGCACTGGAGAAAACACTGATTGTAGACATGTGTATTTGAAAGTGTAAATTTATATTACACTAAGTATGGAACAAAATTTACCCGGTAATATCAACTTCTTGCCTTTGATTTTAACAAAGGACGTTAATTCGTCGTTCTCGTACTTAGAGATGGCATTCTCCATCTGACGGACAGCTTCCTCACCAGCAAAAACACGTGTGGTTGATCTCGACATATTAGCCATCTGTAACTTCAACCTGATACAGCCAAACAAATTGAACAATAATAAAAGATTATAATTGGCAGGTGCAGTCTGGAGCAGCGAGTTAATCTAAAATGTTCAAAGTTAAAAAGATAAACGGTTCTACAAAGCTACAGTTAAAAGCAGATGGTTTAAATGGAGTACAAGTCGAGACTGCCAACAAAGGTCGGCAGACTGGGACTCGACTGTATGTATACTGAGTAAAAAAAAGAAACAGATGGACAGACGGACGTTCTAACGAATGGGTACTTCTGTGGATACCCCATTGTTTTCGCCTTTGTTCCGTGTTCGCCTCACGTAAAATCATTTAGGAGTGTAGTGCATTTCGGCGTGGGTAGAACAGCGGCCCGGCTAGCTCAGTTGGTAGAGCTGTCCGACTAGTGTTCGGGAGGTCGTGGGTTCGAGTCCCACGTCGGGTCACTAACTTTTCCGCTCTTTCTTTGCATGGTCACTTTAGGAGCTAACGCTAGATTAATAGTTATCCGAGCCACATAAGTACCATTTTGTGTGTTGCCAAAGATAGATAATATAAAATATTTAAAAAGGGCCTAAGTGTCTAACGTAAAAGGGTCGAGGTGTCTATATGGTAAAGTAAAAGGGCCGAAGTGTCTGTAATTCGTTTAATTCAGCACTGAAAAACATTGCACAAGTCATGCAGTTGGATAACAATTTAAACAATAATTATACGTTATCAAAGTCAGGACGAGTAGGTTTTCCATAAAGACGAGTGGCATTTGCAGTGGAGGTTACTAAAGTTTAAACACCGAGTGGAAAGATCAACAACATCATGAACATGGTGCCCGTTTTCCCGCTCGCGTGATTAGACAAAGAACTACAGAAACGTTATAAATTCCACTGCCTAACTCAAATGTATGTGACAATACAACATGCATCACACTATTTTCAAACAAATATAAGCAATTGTTGCCATAGCAATACTCATCTGCTATAAATAACAATGTAGGGGTTAGAGAATGGAGGTATATATTAGCAAGACATCTCAACCCCCCATATATAAAAATCGCTATCGCATTTGGGCGACTAAGTTTTCTAAAACGTTTAAAATAAACATCTAAAAGTGATGAGCCTGACCCTCTCAATATCAAATCTTTCAGATGGGACTATACACGAGAGACTCGTCTCGTTGCTATACAACAGGCATATAAAACAACCAACGTGTGGACACCATTTAGGTACATCTGTAGTCCAGTGGTAACACGCTCGACTGGTAATCCAGGGATTACAGGTTCGATCCCCCGTCTGACCATAATAAAATTAACAGTCTTTCAGATGGGACGTTAAACCGAGGTCGCGTGTCGGTGCTTTACACTGTGCACATAAAAGAGCCAGAGGAGACTCTGGAATGGGTCTCTGTCTGTATCATTGCACTATCCTCCAAAATCTAAAATGACTAATCTCTTCAGGAGGCGTCGCTCATATGGGCAACCGGTAACGACGATAAATAAACGTAAAACACACACTATTTATGCTAAGAATAACTATGCATGGATTACTGTTAAGCACAAGAAACGACAATATAGCAAACATGTCGACAGTGTTTTAGAAAAGGGTTGTAGCACTGACTGCATGCATATAAACCAATTTAGCTAAAGAATGCCTTTAAATCTTAATGTATATTCAATATGCTAGGTCACTTGCATAAGTGGTGAAGGGTGGTAGGGGAAACCTACATTTGTATATTCGACCTGTAAATAGGGGTGAAAATGTTAGACAAGAAAGTAGCAGTTAATGGAAATTAAAAATTAGGAAGCAGTGAGCAGTTAGGTAAAATACATTAAGACATAAAAACATATATACCGAGTCAAAAAAGAAACGATACCAAACTAAAAATGACGTAAAACGGATAAAACCATAGAAAGGTTTAATATATTATTACGTATCAGTACCGGGTATCTTATTGCAACGTCAGCCAACCATAAACACAGGTAAATAAACCACCGATAATCTGGACGCGAATTTACGATTTGCACGTGTCCTCACCAAAGACAACTTCCCTACCATGTACCAATCGGAAAACGGTTATTGTACTGGTCATTGCATTTATCATCGAGGAAAAACACCTTACATACCCATTGTTACCTCTAACAAAAGGCCTAGGCTAAACCGCAATCAGAGAATGCGTGCCATGGGCATGATTGACGGCGGTTTACGTCAGCGTGACGTCGCAAATCGACTCGGGGTTACGCGGATCACGATAACACGTCTATTTCGACGTTATCGAACACATGGATCGGTGGACGACCGTCCAAGATCTGGTCGACCACGTGTGACGACGCGTGAACAGGACCGTCACATTCGGACGTCACATTTACGTGACCGGTTCCTACCTGCTACGCACACAGCTGCCGTTACTCCTGGGATGACCAACAATCGCATCCGTGCACAAACAGTCAGGAACCGGCTCGGTGAACGTGGCATTCGTGCCTATCGGCCATACGTTGGACCCATCCTGACACGACGTCACCGTGACGTACGGCGGGAATGGACGACGGAACGTGCTCGCTGGACTCGGTTACAGTGGAATTCGGTGATGGTTAGCGATGAATCGCGGTTCTGTTTGCGTCGAGCGGATGGCAGAGAGCGGGTATATCGCAGACGCGGTGAACGTTACGCCGACGCATGTGTACGTCAGGTCGATCTGTTCGGGGGCGGAAGCGTTATGGCGTGGGGCGGTATCACCTTCGGCAGTCGCATTGAACTGTTAGTGGTGGACGGGAACATAAACGCCCAGCGGTACTGTGATGAGATCCTTGCGCCAGTTGTTGTGCCGTTCTTTAACGCCAACAGAAACGTCACACTGTTCCAACAGGACAACGCCAGGTGTCATACTGCTCGGATTTCCACCACATTATTGGAGCAGAACAATATTGAAACCCTGCCGTGGCCTGCTTTGTCATCCATAGAACATTTGTGGGATACGTTAGACCGCCGCGTCAGACGACGTCAGCCGGTAACGTTAAACCAACTGAGGGATGTTTTGCGTCAGGAGTGGACAAATATTGACCAGCAAGAGATTCAGACACTCTTCCGTTCGATGCGACGGCTGTGCATTGCAGTGAGAGACGCAAATGGTGCCCATACTCGGTATTGACGTCTGTGTGAAAACTCCATTAGACCCCTGTCCGACGAATTACGTCATCACGCAGCAGACAGTTTCGGAGGCTCATTATGCTTTATGTGCTCCTCTTTCAAACATGTTGGACTATCATCTTATGAATATTCAAAGAATTTTCTTAATAAATGTTGAAATTATAGACACATAAACACCAGGTATCGTTTCTTTTTTGACTCAGTATATATATATTGACAAAATGTTGCTACCAAGTCATTTTGTCCTTGTTTATAAATACATGTAGGCCTACAGTCTGGTGGGAAAAAACAAGGAATTTCTATAGTCAACAGTTGTGTTATCATCTATGACCTGGGTTGGGGATTTGCGTCAGGGAATCACTTAATAACAATATTAAGAAATAAACATGTTTAATGCAAGTAAGATACTACAAATATCATCATAGTATATGACAGCAATGTTTCTACACAGATATTCAAAAAGATGCAAATCATAAAACATTGATGAACATTATTTATATACATGTAGTCTAAATACAACAACTTGAGCAAATAGTTATGATGTTTTAGTTTATTAACAATAAAGTGGACCACGATGGCCCTATATCGCTCACCTGACTCCATTGTTCACACAAGGGTGTCATGGAACAACTATGAATATCATACATTGATCAATCTTACTAAATGTTGGTGGTAGATTTTCGGAAGAATTTGTAATATTTTGAGATGGAAGAATTTGTACCATGATGACAAGTAAATACTAAATCATAAATGGTGACTATAGACCCTGGTTGCTGAGGAGAAGAATCTTGAACATGTTCATTGTAACGACGTCGGACGAGCGGTAACCATATACATTGTATGTAGTTTCTTCAACACTTGCTAAAGTTTTTCAAGATTTACGCATCTATAAACTACATGAGGGGATGCTATATTGTGATGTCCGCTTTAAACATCGAAAAAGGTTATGAACGGAAATAAACTAATGATCGAACATGGATAAGCTATTTTGAACATTGTGCGTAATTTCCACTTGTCTTCCATAGAAATTACCGCCAATCTGTAGGAGTAAACAGGTCAAGTGGTTGGGAAATATTTCTCCATAATTTAAATATGTAATTAATTGATGGTTGTTTGGGTCAGGCAGTCAGTGATTAAGCTTGGCTGAAATCTTGGGAAGAAGTCACTTATTCCTAACTTATTCTCACTATTCATACAGTTAGAAATTTGAAAATTTACAGAGAAGTATAACTTCAACTACTGTGTTCAAGAATGTATGTCTAAATGTTAAACCAAATTGACCTGCATAGCCTACAGTAAATAAATATGATATTGCTCTCTATCGTGACATGTATTTCACTAATATTCCAACACATTCAAGACACTGTATTGAGTGTTTTCCATAAATCACAATAAATGGTACAATGATCATCTTATTATTTTGCTATGTCTTATCACAGACAACCACTATGAGTCTATGACACATTTGACTGTTCACATACGGAACGATACAGTACAACCGAACATCTGTGACCATCTGCAGCAAATATGTATTCCTGTAAAAGACAATATATAAATTCTTGTTATTATATATACAGGCTCACCAGCTGTAGATTGCTGTAATTGACATTGGCTTGCTGGCATTAGTGTCAAAATCACTGGAATTCAAAAATAAATGCAGGAACAAAAATATAAGTTTTGGTATTATAATTTTTAGTGGCTTTACTGCGAGTACATGTGTGCACTACAATAACGTGGGTTCTTGGAAACATGATCTGATCGGACAAATCTATAATGTGGACCAATCTCTGAGTTTGTTGAATGCTAGACTTCATGTGTATTTCCAGGATCCTATCTACATGTTCCTGGTACTTGCAAAAATAATCCACCATATTGGAAATCTTAAAATCATCAAATATTATGGGAATTATAATAGAAATAGTAAATGAATTTAAAATGGTAGACATATTGAATGGAAATTGGCAGTTTCGTGGAATCAAGTATAAGTTTTGAGAAGCGATTAAGAAAAAACGGCAGACAATACTGGCAAAGAACATGGTATCAATTGTGAGAATAAGTTGTCAATAAATCACAAAGTTGTGATAAACTTCAGCCAAACATGGAGACGACTATTTCGTAATTGCTACAATCACCATGACCTATCCCACACCATGGCCGAGTGTGGGGCCGTTACCTTTCAGGATGATCATTACCTTGTGGACCATACCACATCACTGATCAGTCAATTGTAACCCCCCAACTCTCCTCCCCATCATATAAAATTGTAAATGCTACGACATGTTCCAAAATGATAAAACATTCTCAACTCTCAAGATGAATATCAAGCATTTTTGATTGGCTGATTCTGGGTATCAACCTAACACTATGGTACAGAATTTGAAAATAGTTTTATAATCCTGGACGTACTATTTTTATGTTTGAATCTACATAATTGTATGCAGCAGTGCTTATTCGAAAGTGGTGACAACGGCAGGAACTTCAGGTTTATTGTTTGTCGCTCCATTTGTGAATTCGAATTATCTTCCTCGCATACTAACTTTTGTGATTTCAAAAATCTCAGACATTGGCACAATTCAATTATGGCAGGCTTGTATATACAAGGACTGAAACTAAATGTTATGTCGATCCGTTGCATATTAATGACAATTTCTTCATATTATCATCAACATATGTAATCTGAGTTTCACTACAAACTGTTTTGGTACCAGAGAAACCATAGGCACCAATTACAGGCTATGATATTGTGATATTAATAGTTTGACACTGGTCAGACAAATGATTAAAATGCATACAAAATCTGATGTGTCTGACATGAGGAGTATTTCTCACTAGGGTTTTCACGGTTACACGTGTAAACGGAGCTGTGTCGTGTAATAGCAATACAAGTGTACTAATTGAGTAACCGTTTACACTATCTTAATTGATGACATCGTATAATGAAGCTTAGTGACGTAATAAAATCATAGCATCGACCGTTTCACTGAATTTTGTGAGACCTAGTACATGTCAGGGTTGGTCGGGAAATACTGGAGGCAGGAAATAATCATGGAGAATAAACAAAGTGTAAATGATGTCATGCCGTATACAAAGGATCAAAGGATCGTGTACACGTTTACAAAAATCTGTACAGGTGGCAGCCCTATTTTTTACATGTATCAACATTACCCGACATGCCTGAAACATATGCTCTGCACATCATCTCGAGCAACATACATGTCAAGTGATTATAGGATTCCTCCAGCGGTTCAAGAGATTTGGGAGGACACACATTTGTGACGGGCAGACGGAGACCATTAAGTAATGCGTGTTAAATATACAGAGATGCTACTAACAAAGGGTATTAAATAATGAAAATAAAATTACAGAGAATGTAGAAGTGGAATTCGCAGTTACAATTGCAAGGCAATGCACTTAAATTTCACATAATTATTGTCTTATCTGCCTTGTGGCGATGGATTAACCATTTCCTTCATAGATATTTAGGTTAGTATACTATAGTATTATATCTCCATACAAACGACAGCCATTTAGTTATAGTGCAGTGGATAAGTAGTCACCATATCTATCCCAACTCCATAGATATTACTGGGAAAACATGAGATTCTGGCTTGCATTATGAACATTGGTCTGGCTACTACATTGTCAATGTATGTCGTATTGGTAATGGCATCAAGAGGTGCTTCTATGGGAGAAAGGGTTAATATAAGTTGTAGGAACTTGTTTCGCAATCAAGTTAAACTAAATTTGTATAAACTAAATGTGGATTGTTTTGGCAAATACTTACACCATGATGAAATCCAAGGAATGCCATTGAGCTTGAATCTGTAACTTAACATCCTAGGTTGGAATGTCCTAAAAATAATAAAACATGTACACCAGTGAGTTGTTTTAACAGGAGCAGGGTAATACATATGTCGATGAAAACCACGCCCAGTTGAAAGTGTTGTCACCCTTTTTTAATATTACTCATTGAAAAACAAATTATTATTAGTTTGTCTTGCTGAGAAATTGAATTTTCCATTTGGAAACTGATAGCATGTTGAGCAAAGAAAACACAGATAAAACAGAAGAAACAACTTAAGATGTATATACTTTTTGGGAGTATTCAGGAATAGTAACACTGGGATATGAAGTGTTTGGAGGTACTAATTTATAAATGGTAGTTCAGGGATTCTATTCAGTAGGACGTCAGATTTCGCACTGATCAATAAAGTGGCCCTATATGCAACAATTGTAAAGAAATCTGTTCCAATTATAGCGCCTATCCAGAGTCTTTATATATATAATAAGTGTTCTTCAAATAAATCACAATTTTTAAAAAAAACATGCATGTATATATGTATGTTATATAATAATTTCACAAAACGTTTGCCGCATCCAGCCAGATTTCACTCAAAAGACGCAGGTTTATTCATCAAAAAATATAATTTTCGACGAGGTGCTTCAGTAGTGTAGATTAATAATGACACAATACTAATGAAAATCACTTGACTATTTCCTGAATACCCCCTAAACTACAAACAAGAAAAACACATTAATAAATTGTTGACTGCTAAAATTATAAAATTATTGAGCTGAGTTAAATGCAGATATAATTATTACTAGTCTGCACAGTAATTTACCCTTTTTTGATAATGATGGGTTTCAGTCATCACATCTATACAGTCTGGTGGACAGTTCCGGCTTGACAGGTTCCCAGCCGCTCCCTCGTCTAAGTCAACACAACCAAGGTGGAACCCATCCATTACAAATTGATAAATTGCGCTGCATCATCATCTTTGTATCCTAATTGTGTTAGCGACAGAGGCAATGTAGCATGTTGTCTGGAACCGAGTCTACCACGCTGTGTTTCCACTTCCTGGACATTGTGATGTCAACCTAGTAGAATAAAAGGTGTGTTTTGCATATAAATCGACAGTTATGAAATGCTAAACTGTCTAATCTTATCAGTGATTATTATGACATTGCAATTACTTTAGTTGGTGTCGGTTCTTCAGACTGCCCAGTTAATTGGTTAATCCAGTTGGAAGTGTGGAAGGCTTGCAAGACGGCAGCCATGTGTTCAAGCCCCCAGAACACAGGTTTTCAGGGAGTTAAACATGTTTGCTACACTCCTTGTTGTCAAAGGCATATATTATGTGGATTTGCTAAATAAACATTGGTGTCGTTGTATAATTAGAAGTCATTGCAGATATAGCGTGTGACTGACATTTTCTGCTTAAAACATAGGAAAGAAACGTTTGCCTTGCCAGGGGTATTTACAATGTAGCGGCATCGGTTATCTTTAGTGTTGTTGATGGTGTAAAGGACAATGAGTAGCTTTATTTTGCGAGTAATTCTCAGCACCTCATACTTGTCTGTACATTTACAAAGAACAGGAGGGAGAAGTGTAGCGATTCGGCACAGTCTATACATCAGACTGCACATGCCCACTTAGGAGAGCCAACTTGCAAGCTGGTGGTCGTGGGTTCAATCCCTGCACCATTTTACTTATTTGTATGTATGTATGTTCCATTAATATCAAACCCCTTGCACGGACCTAGCCATGTTTTCATGGGCAGGGTTAGCCGACAAATACTAAGCAATGTGTGTTAGGTGCCTTGCAACAATGACACTACATATGTGACCTGACCGATCATACAACCCGGGACAGTTCCATACCAAATCCGATGCTCTACCAATCGACCAAGGATGCTAGTCCTATATATGTAACTGATATATAATTATACAATATATATATAAGATCCCTACATAAAATATATAATTGAGGTTTAGCATTTAGAATTTGAAAAATGCCTGGATTAGTGATACACAGGCACAAGACACAAACAACATTGTTTGGCCTATGGTCATATATTAATGTTACTTACTATATGACCATAGGGCAACAAAAGTGTGTCTTGTGCCTGTGCCTGGATAGTAAAAGGTCACATTTTTCAAGTCTAAATATTACTACAAGGACGCCACCCATTTTTCTTCAACAATTCAATGGGAAATCCAG
>CM026391.1:71797510-71858574 GCA_014843695.1 Archivesica marissinica
CGTTGGGTCTGGTGGTTATCGTTGGGTCTGGTGGTTATCGTTGGGCCTGGTGGTTATCGTTGGGTCTGGTAGTTATCGTTGGGTCTGGTGGTTATCGTTGGGCCTGGTGGTTATCGTTGGGCCTGGTGGTTATCGTTGGGCATGGTGGTTATCGTTGGGTCTGGTGGTTATCGATGGGTCTGGTGGTTATCGTTTGGTCTGGTGGTTATCGTTGGGCCTGGTGGGTATCGTTGGGCCTGGTGGTTATCGTTGGGTCTGGTGGTTATCGTTGGGCCTGGTGGTTATCGTTGGGTCTGGTGGTTATCGATGGGCCTGGTGGTTGCCTGGTGGTTATCGTTGGGCCTGGTGGTTATCGTTGGGTCTGGTGGTTATCGTTGGGCCTGGTGGTTATCGTTGGGCCTGGTGGTTATCGTTGGGCCTGGTGGTATCGTTGGGCCTGGTGGTTGCCTGGTGGTTATCGTTGGGCCTGGTGATTATCGTTGGGTCTGGTGGTTATCGATGGGTCTGGTGGTTATCGTTGGGCCTGGTGGTTATCGTTGGGCTTGGTGGTTATCGTTAGGCCTGGTGGTTATCGTTGGGTCTGGTGGTTATCGATGGGCTGGTGGTTCGTTGGACCTTGTGGTTATGGTTGGCCTGGTGGTTATCGTTGGGCCTGGTGGTTATCGTTGGCCTGGTGCTTATCGTTGGGCCTAGTGGTTATCGTTGGGCCTGGTGATTATCGTTGGGTCTGGTGGTTATCGTTGGGTCTGGTGGTTATCGTTGGGCTGGTGGTTATCGTTGGGTCTGGTGGTTATCGTTGGGTCTGGTGGTTATCGTTGGGCCTGGTGGTTATCGTTGGGTCTGGTGGTTATCGATGGGCCTGGTGGTTATCGTTGGGTCTGGTGGCTATCGTTGGGCCTGGTAGTTATCGTTGGGCTTGTGGTTATCGTTGGGCCTGGTGGTTATCGTTGGGCCTGGTGGTTATCGTTGGGCCTGGTGGTTATCGTTGGGCCTGGTGGTTATCGTTGGGCCTGGTGGTTATCGTTGGGCCTGGTGGTTATCGTTGGGCCTGGTGGTTATCGTTGGGTCTGGTGGTTATCGATGGGCCTGGTGGTTTTCGTTGGGTCTGGTGGTTATCGATGGGCCTGGTGGTTATCGTTGGGCCTGGTGGTTATTGTTGGGCCTGGTGGTTATCGTTGGGCCTGGTGATTATCGTTGGGTCTGGTGGTTATCGTTGGGTCTGGTGGTTATCGTTGGGTCTGGTGGTTATCGTTGGGTCTGGTGGTTATCGTTGGGCCTGGTGGTTATCGTTGGGTCTGGTGGTTATCGTTGGGCCTGGTGGTTATCGTTGGGTCTGGTGGTTATCGTTGGGCCTGGTGGTTATCGTTGGGTCTGGTGGTTATCGTTGGGTATGATGGTTATCGTTGGGTCTGGTGGTTATCGTTGGGTCTGGTGGTTATCGTTGGGTCTGGTGGTTATCGTTGGGTCTGGTAGTTATCGTTGGGTCTGGTGGTTATCGTTGGGTCTGGTGGTTATCGATGGGCCTGTTGGTTATCGTTGGGCCTGATGGTTATCGTTGGGCCTGGTGGTTATCGTTGGGTCTGGTAGTTATCGTTGGGTCTGATGGTTATCGTTGGGTCTGGTGGTTATCGTTGGGTCTGGTGGTTATCGTTGGGTCTGGTGGTTATCGTTGGGTCTGGTAGTTATCGTTGGGTCTGGTGGTTATCGTTGGGCCTGGTGGTTATCGTTGCGTCTGGTGGTTATCGTTGGGCCTGGTGGTTATCGTTGGGTCTGGTGGTTATCGATGGGCCTGGTGGTTGCCTGGTGGTTATCGTTGGGCATGGTGATTATCGTTGGGTCTGGTGGTTATCGATGGGTCTGGTGGTTATCGTTGGGCCTGGTGGTTATCGTTGGGCCTGGTGGTTATCGTTGGGCCTGGTGGTTATCGTTGGGCCTGGTGGTTATCGTTGGGTCTGGTGGTTATCGATTGGGCCTTGTGGTTATCGTTGGGCCTGGTGGTTATCGTTGGGCCTGGTGGTTATCGTTGGGCCTGGTGGTTATCGTTGGGCCTAGTGGTTATCGTTGGGCCTGGTGATTATCGTTGGGTCTGGTGGTTATCGTTGGGTCTGGTGGTTATCGTTGGGCCTGGTGGTTATCGTTGGGTCTGGTGGTTATCGTTGGGTCTGGTGGTTATCGTTGGGCCTGGTGGTTATCGTTGGGTCTGGTGGTTATTGATGGGCCTGGTGGTTATCGTTGGGTCTGGTGGTTATCGTTGGGCCTGGTAGTTATCGTTGGTCAGGTGGTTATCGTTGGGCCTGGTGGTTATCGTTGGGCCTGGTGGTTATCGTTGGGCCTGGTGGTTATCGATGGGTCTGGTGGTTATCGTTGGGCCTGGTGGTTATTGTTGGGCCTGGTGGTTATCGTTGGGCCTTGTGGTTATTGTTGGGCCTGGTGGTTATCGTTGGGCCTGGTGGTTATCGTTGGGCCTGGTGGTTATCGTTGGGTCTGGTGGTTATCGTTGGGTCTGGTGGTTATCGTTGGGCCTGGTGGTTATCGTTGGGTCTGGTGGTTATCGTTGGGCCTGGTGGTTATCGTTGGGTCTGGTGGTTATCGTTGGGCCTGGTGGTTATCGTTGGGTCTGGTGGTTATCGTTGGGCCTGGTGGTTATCGTTGGGTCTGGTGGTTATCGTTGGGTCTGGTGGTTATCGTTGGGTATGATGGTTATCGTTGGGTCTGGTGGTTATCGTTGGGTCTGGTGGTTATCGTTGGGTCTGGTGGTTATCGTTGGGTCTGGTAGTTATCGTTGGGTCTGGTGGTTATCGTTGGGTCTGGTGGTTATCGATGGGCCTGTTGGTTATCGTTGGGCCTGATGGTTATCGTTGGGCCTGGTGGTTATCGTTGGGTCTGGTAGTTATCGTTGGGTATGATGGTTATCGTTGGGTCTGGTGGTTATCGTTGGGTCTGGTGGTTATCGTTGGGTCTGGTGGTTATCGTTGGGCCTGGTGGTTATCGTTGGGCCTGGTGGTTATCGTTGGGCCTGGTGGTTATCGTTGGGCCTGGTGGTTATCGTTGGGTCTGGTGGTTATCGATGGGCCTGGTGGTTATCGTTGGGTCTGGTGGTTATCGATGGGCCTGGTGGTTATCGTTGGGCCTGGTGGTTATCGTTGGGCCTGGTGGTTATCGTTGGGCCTGGTGGTTATCGTTGGGTCTGGTGGTTATCGTTGGGTATGGTGGTTATCGTTGGGTCTGGTGGTTATCGTTGGGTCTGGTGGTTATCGTTGGGTCTGGTGGTTATCGTTGGGTCTGGTGGTTATCGTTGGGCCTGGTGGTTATCGTTGGGTCTGGTGGTTATCGTTGGGCCTAGTGGTTATCGTTGGGTCTGATGGTTATCGTTGGGTCTGGTGGTTATCGTTGGGTATGATGGTTATCGTTGGGTCTGGTGGTTATCGTTGGGTCTGGTGGTTATCATTGGGTCTGGTGGTTATCGTTGGGTCTGGTAGTTATCGTTGGGTCTGGTGGTTATCGTTGGGTCTGGTGGTTATCGATGGGCCTGTTGGTTATCGTTGGGTCTGGTAGTTATCGTTGGGCCTGATGGTTATCGTTGGGCCTGGTGGTTATCGTTGGGTCTGGTAGTTATCGTTGGGTCTGATGGTTATCGTTGGGTCTGGTGGTTATCGTTGGGTCTGGTGGTTATCGTTGGGTCTGGTGGTTATCGTTGGGCCTGATGGTTATCGTTGGGCCTGGTCGTTATCGTTGGGTCTGGTAGTTATCGTTGGGTCTGATGGTTATCGTTGGGTTTGGTGGTTATCGTTGGGCCTGGTGGTTTTCCCTTAAATAAGTGATTGTTAAAAGACTGTAGGAACGTGTATACATGTGCTGACCAGTTTTCAGCCAGGTAGGAACATATTATTTTGAATTCTCACTTGAATGTATTATATATGTCATTAGTATTATATATAGTCATTAGGAACGAGGTTTCGAGAGCGATCATATTAAGTTGTAAGGACTTGTTTCGCAATCGAGCTAAAATAGCTTTGTGTAAACTTGTACAGGAAATGTAGACAGGCAGCGTAGTGCATGTACAGGGAATGTAGACAGCTTAGTGCATGTACAGGTGATGTAGATAGGCAGCTTAGTGCATGTACAGGCAATGTGGACAGGAAGCTTAGTGCATGTACAGGCAATGTGGACAGGAAGCTTAGTGCATGTACAGGCAATGTGGACAGGAAGCTTAGTGCATGTACAGGCAATGTGGACAGGAAGCTTAGTGTATGTACAGGACTGGTAGAAAGGCAGCTTAGTGCATGTACAGGCAATGTAGACAGGCAGCTTAGTGCATGTACAGGCAATGTGGACAGGAAGCTTAGTGCATGTACAGGACTGGTAGAAAGGCAGCTTAGTGCATGTACAGGACTGGTAGAAAGGCAGCTTAGTGCATGTACAGGCAATGTAGACAGGCAGCTTAGTGCATGTACAGGCAATGTGGACAGGAAGCTTAGTGCATGTACAGGACTGGTAGAAAGGCAGCTTAGTGCATGTACAGGACTGGTAGAAAGGCAGCTTAGTGCATGTACAGGCAATGTAGACAGGCAGCTTAGTGCATGTACAGGCAATGTGGACAGGAAGCTTAGTGCATGTACAGGACTGGTAGAAAGGCAGCTTAGTGCATGTACAGGCAATGTAGACAGGCAGCTTAGTGCATGTACAGGCAATGTGGACAGGAAGCTTAGTGCATGTACAGGACTGGTAGAAAGGCAGCTTAGTGCATGTACAGGCAATGTAGACAGGCAGCTTAGTGCATGTACAGGCAATGTAGACAGGCAGCTTAGTGCATGTACAGGCAATGTAGACAGGCAGCTTAGTGCATGTACAGGACTGGTAGAAAGGCAGCTTAGTGCCTGTACAGGAAATGTGGACAGGCAGCTTATTGCATGTATAGGTAATGTAGACAGGCAGCGTAGTGCATGTACAGGAAATGTAGACAGGCATCTTAGTGCATGTACAGGAAATGTGGGCAGGCATCTTAGTGCATGTACAGGCAATGTAAACAGGCATCTTAGTGCATGTACAGGCAATGTAAACAGGCATCTTAGTGCATGTACAGGCAATGTAAATAGGCAGCTTAGTGCATGTACAGGTAATGTAGACAGGCATCTTAGTGCATGTACAGGCAATGTGGACAGGCAGCTTATTGCATGTATAGGTAATGTAGACAGGCAGCGTAGTGCATGTACAGGAAATGTAGACAGGCATCTTAGTGCATGTACAGGCAATGTAAACAGGCATCTTAGTGCATGTACAGGCAATGTAAACAGGCATCTTAGTGCATGTACAGGAAATATGGGCAGGCAGCTTAGTGCACGTACAGGCAATGTAAACAGGCATCTTAGTGCATGTACAGGAAATGTGGGCAGGCAGCTTAGTGCATGTACAGGCAATGCTTAGTTCCTGAAAATACACGAGCAAGTTTATATTTCAAAATATATACAACTGCTGGTGACTATCAATTCAATATAAACCTAATAAATAGACTGATGTTTATAAATCTCAAGACTATGTTTACCTGGCTATATATCCAATATAGTCATAACAATGTATTATTAATATATGCCCAACTTGGCGATTTATCATCTATTCTTTGCTGACATGAAAGTGACCAACAATAGTGATTGGTTAGAATATGTCACATGCAAATTGTTAGTATGACCATTTATAAATACATTTTACATATATACAAGTTGCACTCCAGGAATCGCAGGTTCGATCCCCCGTCTGGCCCTAATAAATTAACAGTCTTTCAGATGGGACGTTAAACCGAGGTCTCGTGTCGGTGCTTTACATCGTGCACGTAAAAGAACCAGAGGAGACTCTGGAATGGGTCTCTGTCTGTATCATTGCACTATCCTCCAAAGTCTAAAATAACTAATCTCTTCAGGAGGCGTCGCTCATATGGGCAACCGGTAGCGACGATAAATAAACGTAAAAAACAAAAACAAACAAGTTGCAAACGATATACGTTAAGTATGGCACGCCAGAACGGACATAATATACGGGTGTAAAAAGGATAAAACAACTGAATAGTTTCCCTGTAACGTTTATTGATGGTTTATTAACGATTATTACGATTGCGATCCAATTCCAGGCTATGAGATATGGTTGGTGGCTGCTACCAACGTATGATATGCTATCTTTTGATTTGATCATGTCCCTGCGATGTGTTCTCTCTGTCACACACTAACTGTTTCATCAACGCTGATGTCCACTACTCAACAAAGTAACGCAATCTGTAAAATATGAGATATGGTGATCACCTGATACAGAATACCGTGGATTGTTCCGTGTATTAATGTGCGAGGGATTGATATTACGTTTTGATTTCCATAACATAAATAGAATTTTGAAATACAGTCTACGTCCGTTATGTCGAATTCCGTCTAACCGAACAAAATACTTCAACAGAACCGAAGATTGATTTAACGAAATTCGATACAAACAGATCCAGTTATATGTAGAATGATAGTGTCTGAAACGGGACTTTGATCCGACTTCGAGATAACCGGAGAATTCGACATAACCGACTTTGACATAGCGGATGTAGACTGTACATAATTATATAGTTTTATCCGACTTGGTTTAAACATATTTATTCCACTATATATACATTCACAAAACAATGCATGTACACAAAATCAAAGAATAGGAAAATATTAAAACGATATCAGAGTTTATATAGTTTCTCTCCTTTCTGATCCGACTTCGAGATAACCGGAGAATTTGATATAACCGATTTTGACATAACGGATGTAGACAAGAGGTATTCAAATCAACCTGGAACACAGCATGAATAATCAAAAATATAATGTTTCAAATAGGCAGTGCTCACCTGTGAATAACGTCACTGTGTGTACACACTGTATTCTTCCGCCAAATAATACAGTATACCAACCTTCAGTTTACAATGGCCTGAATTCGTATACCACATCTTTTCTACACATCAACTAGTCTCAAGTCACATAATTTCTAAAATAGCACAAAAACTATACACTTTCTGTCATGAAAATGCATTTTTACCAAAAAGAAACAATTGCTATAATTATTATTGGGACTACATTCTGCCTATTTACGTATATACAACCAAAATACATATCGACACTCGTCTGTCAACTCGCGTTACCATAAAGCAGCTATGAGAGCGAGCGCCAGCTCAGGCCCACTCGCTTAGAACTCGCTATAAAGAAATAATTAAATGCAAACGGCCATAACTCTTTCGTTGACTATATAATTGAACCATCTGCTCTGGATGTGTGTGATATTTTCGGGATCATTTACACCCTGGAAGCCGCATCGGGGGTTCGCTGTGTCTGCAATGACCTCATCCAAAAATAATGAGTCCAGTAATGTTAGGGCGGGCGACCAATTAGTCACATAACACCGACCGCTAATCTATTTACGGATAGCGATGCATGAGATTACTTCGGCCTCGTGTCCAATTCCGCATTTAGAAGAGATGTTTTAATTATATCTTAGAAGAATTCGTTCACAATCTTCCTAAGGCGACAGAAGCCTCTCATAGTCCCGAAGAAAGCCATGTCTAGTATGTAGACTATACTAGGCTGTCCGATTAGCGCAGTGGTTAGCGCGCTCGTTTCTCATCAATGCGAGCCGTGTTCGATCCTCGAACCGGTAAGTATGTGAGATGGTACGGTTGTCGCTAGATCGGACATGTTGGTTTTCTCCGGGTAATATAAGCATTTATCGAATAGTGTGTACATTAACTGTCTGATTTAGCAGTTTGACATTGAAAGGCATGCTCGTTTTGTGAGATGGTACGGTGGTCGCTATATCCGCATGATACTCCGGTTTCCTCCTACACGAATGACCACATATAGCCTACACTTTCATCCCCGCCAACGAGAGTGATTAATATAAGTTGTTAAAGCATGTTTCACAATAGTTGTAAGATAAATAAAGTTTAGACTTTAATATGTAGACGATTAACACGAGAAATGCACAACACCCTTGAATTATACTTTCAGGATTTTTTGAGATTATCCTCCAATATAATCAACATTATTAATATATTAAACATTTAAAAGCTCCAATTAGTAAGCACACTTATAATAATAATGGAAGTCGTGATAGCGCAGTGGATGAACGTTCGCTTCAGGAGGGAAAGGTCCGGAGTTCGAACCCCGCTGGAGTCATTACGATTGTGCCCTTAGGCAAGGCATTTAAATTCCACGTTGCCTCTTCTCTCTCCCTCGTGGCGATGGATTCCATCAGGAATGAGGTCTCGAGAGTGATTAATATAAGTTGAAAGAACTTGTTTCGCAATCGAGCTAAAATAAATTTGTATAAACTAAACTTATAATAATACCTTATATGTATATATAAATGGGTAATGTATGTCAGAGATTTACAAATGTAATACAAGATTGATTGGTTAGTATTTAGTATTATTATATTCATTTGTTTGTAGACCATAAACTGTTTATGTGTGTGTCTTAATAAACGATTCTCCTTATTCTCTTCTTCATATCGACGTAGAGGCTGGATATTAAAACAAATGTACATGTCCTGTGTCAACTTGTTTTGTTTTGGGGGTTTAACCCATTCAACCCCAAGTAACTGACATGGACTGGTCCATGATATTTTTAGACCAATAAATTAATAAGGAAATTACCTTTGGACCAGTTCATTTATCAAAATGGATAATGTTATATAAAATTAGAAATAATTATTACTGGCAAAAAGTGCAGATCCTGATGAGACGGCTCGTCACGAGCCGGCTCATCTGGATCTACACTTTTTGTAAGCCTATTTAGAGGCCTGTGGGGTTGAAAGGTTTAACTGAGTGTTCATCCAACATTGTTAATTTAGTTTGAAGTGAATAATGTTGTCATAACTTGTAGCCCAACTCATTTGTTTTCCCTCCTGATTAAATCATATACAGCAATACTAATAAATCCTAATATCATTTCATATTGTTTTCTACGTATTTCATTGTGTGTATAATTGTAATGTGACATATAAACAAATGCATACAAATATTATTTTAAAGAGTTTAGCGTCGAACACATAGCTTGCGACTCTCCAGCTTTATCAAATTAAGGTTCAGTTACATTCATAAAATTCCTTATTTTCAATTATTACAATTTCTTCAGTACATTTAAGTCTCCATGTTTTGCTCCGAGGTTTGCCCTGTATGTTAACCTTTTCTTAGAATTAGAAACTAAACTACAATGCATTTGAATTACTATACATGTCGCATATATCTGTCTGTTTCATATTCCGGAAATGGCTATCTTATATTTGCGTGTTTCATATTCCGGGAGTGGCTTCTTTTTTCATATTCCGGAAGTGGCTATCTTACATTTGAGTGTTTAATATTCCGGAAGTGGCTAGCTTATATGTGCGTGTGTTTCGTATTCCGGAAGTGGCTATGTAAAAATCATATTCCGGAAGTGGCTATCTTATATTTGAGTGTTTAATATTCCGGAGGTGGCTATCTTATATTTGAGTGTTTAATATTCCGGAAGTGGCTATCTTATATGTGCGTGTGTTTCGTATTCCGGGAGTGGCTTTGTAAAAATCATATTCCGGAAGTGGCTCTCTTATATTTGAGTGTTTAATTTACCGGAGGTTGCTATCTTTTTTCATATGCCGGAAGTGGTTATTTACTTTTCAAATGTATTATTGTATATTTATCTATTTTTGAATATTTCAGATTCCGGAAGTGGGTATGAACAAGGACGGCTATCATTATCTCGTGGCTACACTGGTAAGCCAATACTTTAGTCAGTCAAACGCATGATTGCATGTTTCTGTTGTCACTGAAAAACATTTAAGTTTCATTACAATCCCTTTGTTTGTTCGTTCGTTTGTGTTTTACGCCTGCATCAGCACCATTTAGGGCTATATCGCCGGCGTGCAGTTTACCTAACAACACATTTCCTGGGCAGGCTCCAGCGGTTAACCAGTAGTTGGGTGCACCAACCTCCGTAAGAAACTGCCAACTTTTTCATATAAATGAGAGACGGTCTGCACGGAGCTCGAACCCATGACCATCAGTGATGGTAGGTTACAGTGGTATACAGGACAGCGATCTCAACCACTCGCGGACTGCCATTCCGTTAGTTTATAATTTATGTGAAACAATTTCCCGATACATTCCAGTATTATCACAAGAACGTAATTTTCTAAAACTGTCTTTCATAAAAATAAAGATAACAAGCTGAGTTTATACTATTTTCAAGATACCGCTATAAGTGATATATGCACATTGTTATATAGATTTATTGTCATTTATTGTCTCATTCACCTTTTCTACTCTGTTAGACAATTTCATATACCATCATATTCCATAACATATTATATATATAGTTTCTCTACTTTTCATCTTTAACATTACTATATAATTCCAATATGCAGTTTTCACTTAATAGTCCTATCATTTGATTTGTATATAATTATATTGAGGGCCTCATGGTAGATTAACTTTTGTTAAATGAGTTCTCTCGTAAAATAAAGTCTTTATTATTAATATTATCATTATTATTATTATTATTATTATTATTATTACTCGTGAATAGTTATTATTATCAATACACATGCTCTGAAATATTATCTTGATGATATGTATCTGATAACAGATATATGTCACAAGGCATATCATACTTTATACTGCAATATATATGCTAGACGGGTCAAGCGAGATTAAACACAAGAAGGAAATATAAACATGCAACAAAAACGTTCGCTAATTTACGATTTTGTTGGAATGTTTCATTTTGATATAAAAAGAGATATAATGACATAATAATAAACTGGAGAAAACCCTGTGATTAACCAGGGGACGATTGTGATTAACCAGGGGACGATTGTGATTAACCAGGGGACGACTGTGGTTAACCAGGGGACGATTGTGATTAACCAGGGGACGACTGTGGTTAACCAGGGGACGATTGTGATTAACCAGGGGACGATTGTGATTAACCAGGGGACGACTGTGATTAACCAGGGGACGATTGTGATTAACCAGGGGACGATTGTGATTAACCAGGGGACGACTGTGGTTAACCAGGGGACGATTGTGATTAACCAGGGGACGACTGTGGTTAACCAGGGGACGATTGTGATTAACCAGGGGACGATTGTGATTAACCAGGGGACGACTGTGATTAACCAGGGGACGATTGTGATTAACCAGGAGACGACTGTGATTAACCAGGGGACGACTGTGATTAACCAGGGGACGACTGTGATTAACAGGAGACGACGTGATTAACCAGGGGACGACTGTGATTAACCAGGGGACGACTGTGATAACAGGGGACGACTGTATAACCAGGAGACGACTGTGATTAACCAGGGGACGACTGTGATTAACCAGGGGACGACTGTGATTAACCAGGGGACGACTTTATTAACCAGGGAGACGACTGTAATTAACCAGGGGACGACTGTGATTAACCATGGGACGACTGTGATTAACCAGGGGACGACTATGATTAACCGGGGACGACTGTGATTAACCAGGGGACGACTGTGATTAACCAGGGGACGACTGTGATTAACCAGGGGACGACTGTGATTAACCAGGGACGACTGTGGTTAACCAGGGGACGACTGTGGTTAACCAGGGGACGACTGTGATTAACCAGGGGACGACTGTGATTAACAAGAGGGAGATTGTGATTAACCAGGGGACGACTGTGATTAACCAGGGGACGACTGTGATTAACGAGGACGAATGTGATTAACCAGGGGACGACTGTGATTAACCAGGGGAGACTGTGATTAACCAGGGGACGACTGTGATTAACCAGGGGACGACTGTGATTAACCAGGGGATGACTGTGATTAACCAGGGGACGACTGTGATTAACCAGGGGACGACTGTGATTAACCAGGGGACGACTGTGATTAACCAGGGGACGACTGTGATTAACCAGGGGATGACTGTGATTAACCAGGGGATGACTGTGATTAACCAGGGGACGACTGTGATTAACCAGGGGATGACTGTGATTAACCAGGGAACGACGATATATAAACGTATCCAAATAATAATAATAAGGACAACAGACGGATATGTAGACCAGTGGTAACACGCTGGACTGGTACTCCGGGGATCGCAGGTTCGATCCCCCGTCTGACCCTAATAAAATTAACAGTTTTTCAGATGGGGCGTTAAACCGAGGTCTCGTGTCGGTGCATTACACCGTGCACGTAAAAGAACCAGAGGAGACTCTGGAATGGGTCTCTGTCTGTATCATGCACTATCCTCCAAAATAACTAATCTCTTCAGGAGGCGTCGCTCATATGGGTAACCGGTAGCGACGATAAATAAACGTAAAAACACAATAAGGACAACTAAATAATATGTTGTAAATTGTTCTAGCAAATAATATGAAATATAAACACGACAGACACATATACCGAACAAAACAACTGTCGTGTATTATATACAGGTCTGGGTCCATGCTGCTTCCAATTCAGTAGTGGGGCGACCATCCCCTACCCAGCGGGTCCTCAGGTGGCGGATAGGGGAAACGGCCCTCAGATATGGGGGTTAGCTGTGAATCAAATAAGCAGTCCCGGACCACATGGCGGTGTACCTACCAGGACGGGGCAGGATAGCACATGGCAAAGCTACTCCTATTAAATACTCCACATGTCCCACAACGGGTGCATCAGGCGAATATATGGACCGCCTTAAAAGTCCTAGCCTAAGGGTGAGGTAACCCCAACAGAAACCTTGAATGCTGAAGCCGGAAGTACTGGGCCGCACGGCGCATTCTAATAAACCACGGTACTACGCATAACGCAACATGAATCACAATGACAGAAAGAGTAAACCGAGATGGTGCTGGACCTGTGAAGACCCGCCAGGTAGGTACAGTGCCGGGTTCCATACCTCGAAGGAACCCATCCTTAGCTACTGGATGTCACCCTAAGCCGCCCTGTGGAGCCAGGGGACGGCGAAGGACAGCTACTGGCCGAAACATGAAGCAGAAACCTCTTGTGCTCATGCAGTGGAATGCTGAAGGAGTCTTTAACAAAAAGACTGAACTTGAGCAAGTACTACAGGACAAAGAGGTAAGTGTTTGCTGCATACAGGAAACACACCTGCACAAAGACAAGATGTTCAAAGTACGAGGCTACCAGTGCCTCCAAGCAGACCGACAAGACAGACACAAGGGTGGTGTGCTCACTCTAGTCCGGAACAACATCAATGCGAGCGAAGTGAAAACCTACCTTGAAGGAGCGGAATACCAGGTGTTCAAGATCAAGACCCAAATCAACTGAGTTGAACCTCGTCAACTACTACTGCCCAAATGACAAAGCCCTTGCCCTTGACACTATTGGAGTTTCAAACAGTCGATACATGGTTGTTGGTGACTTCAATAGTCATTCCCAGAGTTGGGGATATGCACAGTCTGATAGGCGTGGGGATGAAGTGGAGGACTGGCAGGATGAGCACAACTTGATTCTCGTCAACCAGCCCTATGATGTGCCAACCTTCTACTCTAGGCGATGGCACACTACTACCTCTCCAGATCTAGCATTCTGCACAGAGGACATCCAGAAAGGTACGGTTAGAGAAGTTGGCGATCAACTTGGTGGAAGTGACCACAAACCAGTGTTCCTCACACTCAGCAGTGAAGTGATACAGACAGACCATCCCGACCCTAGATGGAACTACAAGAAAGCCAAGTGGAGTCTCTATGCTATTCGGTCCAATTCTCTTACTCGAGGCATACAGGTACAAGGAAGAGATGTTAACAACGTGGTGAAAGAGTTCAACAGCTGCATACTCAAAGCTGCCCATGAAACCATACCTAGAGGTGCGAGAAGAGAATATAAGCCCTACTGGACCAATCAGTTGCAGACCCTCCAAGATGAACTCACTGAAGCAAGGAACAGGGCAGAAGAACAGCCATCACAAGAAAACCATGAACAACTTCAGAAAGCAAAGGCACAGTTTCAAAAATCTAAACTGGAAGCTACACGACGAAGTTGGAGGGAGAAAACTGCTGCCCTGAACCTTGAGAAGGATGGGAGGAAGTTGTGGATGCTCACGAAACAGCTAAATGATGAAGAAAATAACAGACAGAAAATAACGTTGGATGAGGATGGGAAACTGTTGACCGGCAAAGAGACTGCAGACTGTCTCGCCAAAGCCTACCAGAAAGAGGGCAACATCAAAGTCACACGCCAACAGCAAAGAGAGGCACGGAAAGAACAGAAGGAGAGAAGTAAAAGGCATACGGAACAAGACTCCATGAAACTTCCACTTACATACCAGGAACTGTACACAGCGCTCAGACAACTGAAAACGAGGAAGTCACCTGGACCAGATGGAATCTCCAATGAGATGCTAACTCATCTTGGATGCTCAGCCATGCTGAAACTTCTTGACATCTTCAATCTTAGCTGGAAAGAGGGCATAGTTCCGCAGATCTGGAAGGAAGCCAATGTTATCCCAATCTACAAGAACGGCAAGGATAGAAAGAAAGCTTCCAGCTATCGCCCTATTAGTCTCACTAGCTGTGTGGTCAAGACAATGGAGAGGATAGTTAACAAGAGACTCATGTGGTACCTTGAGACAGAAAACCTCCTATCCAAGGAACAAGCAGGATTCGAACAGTTCAGATGCACAGAGGACCAGGCAACATACCTCGCTCAGGAAGTTGAGGATGCATTCCAAGGCCAGAAGGTAGTTTTTGCAACCTGGATAGACCTCCAGAAGGCTTTTGACAAAGTCTGGACTGATGGGCTGCTGGTCAAGATGCAATGATGCGGAATTGCCGACAAGATGCTCCGATGGACCAAATCCTTCCTACACAATCGCAGAGCCAGAGTACTTGTTGACAACCAGAAGAGCAAGAAATTCCTCATCCGACATGGTGTTCCTCAAGGAGGAGTGATCTCGCCTATGCTGTTCCTCATCTTCATCGATGACTTGCTTGCAGAGCTGCCACCTGGTATCAAAGCAGCACTCTATGCTGACGACTTGGTCATGTGGTGTGTTGAAGAATATGCAACGACTGCAACATACAGAATGCAGATGGCCGCAGACAAGCTCACAGCATGGGCAGAAGACTGGTGCATCTCTATTAATAAGGAGAAGTCGTCAACCACACTCTTCACACTTTCCACCAAACAGAAAGCTGGAACCATCAAAGTCAGTGGAACTGCCTTGAAGACGGACAACGAGCCAACATACTTGGGGTGACATTTGACAGACGGCAGACATGGAAGCCACATATCCAGAAAGCAGAGGCCAAAGCCAAGCGCAAGCTTGCAATCCTTCGGAAGCTTGCTGGCACCACATGGGGTGCCAATGATCACATCCTGAAGACTATCTACCAAGGTGTGGTCAGGCCTCACCTGGAATATGGATCCACCGCCTGGACATCATCAGCCAAGACCAACCAACAGACACTCGACAAGGTTCAGAACAAGGCTCTCAGGCTGATCACAGGTGCAATGACGAGCACTCCAATCAAGGCCATGGAGAAAATTACTTCCATCCAGCCACTGCAAGAACGTCGCGACACAAGAATTCTTCTACAGACAGAGAAGTTTCGATGTCAGGAAGAACAACCGATGAAGCAGAGAGTTGAGGCACTAACGAAGAATCGTCTAAAGCGAAGCAGTTTCATCCACCAGTCCAATATGCTTGCTCGAAAGCACACCAGCCATCTCCCAGCCAAGACATTGCCTCCAACGCCATTTCTATCCAAGCCATGGTTGACTAGAGATGAATCCAATGTTACCATCTGCAGTACAATCCCACACATGACATCCAGAGATAGACAACATGATGACGTCAAACGTGCCCTCACACTAGCACACATCGACAAGAGTTATCCTGGAGAAGCATGGCTACAAGTCTACACAGATGGTTCAGCCACAAGAGCAGTAGCAAACGGAGGAGCAGGCGTATATGTCCGACACCCAGATGGACACACACAGTCAGTTGCTCTACCTACTGGAGTACACTGCAGCAACTATGGGGCAGAAGTACAGGCCCTTGAAACAGCAGCATCTCTAGTACATAACACTGTAGAGTGTGCCCAGGTTGTCTTCCTGACTGATGCGCTCTCAGTTCTGGATGCCCTGTCTAACAACAAAGAACCCCACCTGATGGAAGCCCTTCGAACAGTCAGCGTAACTAAAAGAACTGTCCTCCAGTGGGTACCTGCACACATAGGCATTCCTGGCAATGAAGCCGCTGACCAGCTTGCCAAACAAGGTTCTACCGAGAGGCAACCAGACAATGATTTGACTTACAAGGAGAAATGCACCATAATCAAATCTGCATCAAAGACAACAGTCGAGAAGGATGACTACCACCTTCTCACCAGACAGGAGCAAGTCACGATATTCTGGCTTAGAACAGGGCATAACCGCCTGAACTTCCATATGTGTCGGAAGCTTGGACTAGCTCCATCAACTGCAAAATAGGGGACCAGACTGCAGAACACATCCTCCAGGAGTGTCCCAATCTTCATGGGCTGAGGAAAACAACCTGGGCAACAGATACTTCTCTCCAGACGAAGTTACATGGCTGCCGGGAGGATCTGAGGAAGACGGCCCATTTCGTGTTTGCTGCCGGCTTGTCCATGTGATTCGCGAACGACAAGAAGAAGAAGAAGATATACAGGTAGGGAAAGAGACTTCTCCGTCAGTGACATGACTAGTTCCCATCATTGGGTGGACATGTGTGTCACTTGTCTAATCGTATTGGGAAGTATGTACAGGATAATCTAAACACTCATTTAACTCTTTCAGGTCCGAATAAATTCAGAACATGTGCAAACAACATAGATCCAGACCAGCCGCGGCGTAACGCCGCGTCTGATCAGGATCTATGTTGTTTGCTATTCCGACAGGTGCTTCAGTCCCACTATCTGAAGAGCAATCAGCATACAGCATGACCAGACGACACGTTCTTTTCTGTCTGATCGGGTTATCTGCCTTTTGCAAAGTCGCTTTTATACGACATTGGCGGTGAAAGAGTTAAATACGTTCGACCTGCTACGTGAAACTGGTTAAAACATATACAATGTTTTTACAAAATATGGGGGAAACATTTTTTTTAATTGACTTTTGAAGATTATTTTCTGACGACCTTTTGGGTGATACATGTTCACCGCATTGCACTCCTCCGATCAAAAGACATTTCACTGAGAAATGTTGCGACTAACTGAACAAATTAGAACTAATAACCTTAATTGGCTTTCAGGAGTTTTCTACAAAGCAATCAGCTCACAATTATACCATGTTTTTGCGTGCCCTTTGTTCAACAAACTATGTCTGGTGCCATGTTATAATCATGTTAGCTATTGTATGCGCTCCATCTGGTGATGTTGCTGCTCGGTTTGTATCATCACAAATGTCTGCGCTTTCAGCACGAATGAACGGGGGTCCATGTAGAGAATTAGAATCCCATACCCATTTTACAAGATCCCCCGTTGCACATAATACTACATGGTTGTCAGTTCACCCTGGAATTATCCTGTACGGTGTGTTTTTCTGGTCACAAACAAACGAAACCATATTATGCCACTCTTTATCTGGTAATCAGGCCATAGTATGTATCTGGAGGCGGACAGACTCATGTGTATCCATTTTCGACAGACATTTCTCCAGACGACAACATTTCGGTGATTTAAACTAAGTTGCCTTTTCAATACATAGTAAAAGTTAAACACATACAGTCAGTCTTCTCTTTCGTATGTTCCATCTTCCACATATTCTGAAGCTATATCCAATACACCCAACTGAAACTGAACAAAGTGTGTGCTGTATACCGCTTATCTGTATACCGCTTATCTGTCAATGACGTCTGTATGTTTACCTCCACATATTACAGTACGATATACCCCATTTTCATATTGCATCTATCACATCCTTTTCTACACATCAAATAGTCTGAAGTCTCCTGAAGTCACATCAGTTCTCAAACAGACAAACAAACTATTCGATGCCTGTCAAGATGTGTTTGCTTTTTTGGGTTTGTTTTTGGAGTTAAAGCGAAATTACATCGCAAAAAGGAAATAAAATGCATGTTTTCACGTATAAATGCATTGTTACTACACATTATTCTGAATAAATTCGAACACTAACATTGAATCAATAAACAATGTGTTGTGGCATGCAAACTTTCAAAAGTGAAAGTAGGATTTCATATAACGGACATCCACGCTCCTGAATTGACGTTTGCTTGTCATTGGAGTCAAATAATGAATACTAAACACGCGATACTTTCGTTTAGAGATAATTTAACTAAGATTATTTTCACATGTGAGATATCACGGTAAATATGTACCATATATCGTGTTATTCATGATAAACGCGTTGTATTACGCATGAATGTCAACCCTATTTACATTATTTTATTATGTTAACAAACCGCGTATACGAAGAAGAAGAAGAAGAATGCTTTATTAAGACTTAATCTTTACAGTTTCTCGTCTGTAACATTTAAACATATTTACAATATATATAGTACAATATTATGATATATGCAATCATGATGAGGAGGGACAAATGATGTAATGATTATGGACACACATGGAAAAATATCAATGTCATGATGGATTTTAGAATATACAAAACATGATCATGGCTGTATTAAGAGTGTAGGGAGTATTCAACTGGTAACTCATATATCCTAAACAAGTGAATTACGAAGGGATAAAGCTTCATGAATATATTTACTAAAGTTAACCAGCTCTAGGGAATTGTCACATTGAAATATTTGCAATAATTTGAACATACTTGGTCGATTAGAATATAAACGTTTAATATATTTTTTTCTTAATGTACTATACACCTCACATTTAAACATGAAATGAAACTCATCTTCCACGTTGTTTGTATTACACAATAAACATAACCTTTCGTTTTGATCAATACGGTTTCTACCATATCTGCCAGTTTCAATCCGTAAGTTGTGCGCTGATCGTCTCAATTTTGTAAATGCAATTCTTAATTTTCTGCTTAGTATTTTATCTAGGTACGATTCGTAACCAAAATTAATCTTTACATTTTTATATAATATAAGTACCTTATTTATTCGAGTGTGGTCGATGACATGTGGGTTTTCCCATATATACAAAAAGCCAAATTTACTTAGCAATTCCTTAACTCTGGACAACGTATACGTATACGACGTTTGTTTATTTGTTGAAATACTCTTTGGAAAATATATTACCATATAATAGCAAATTACATTCTGCAGACATTTGCGTTTTCACCGATGTAGTGTCACTTTAAGGTCTCACCCACTGCTTAGGTTGTATGACGACGTAAGCTGCCGCTGTGACTTTAAGCCTAAAAACAAAGAATCAAACACAATCTAGCAACATTTGTTCCGGTACTGCTTGATTGCTAGATAGATCCACACGAAACTAAGTGTCCCCATGTTCTTGTTTTCAATCTCTTAGCAAAAGAATCAACACAATCTAGCAACATTAGTTCCGGTCCTTCTTGATTACTAGATAGATCCACACGAAACTAAGTGTCCCCATGTTCTGGTTTTCAGTCTCTTAGCAAAAGAATCAAACACAATCTAGCAACATTAGTCCCGGTCCTTCTTGATTACTAGATAGATACACACGAAACTAAGTGTCCCCATGTTCTGGTTTTCAGTCTCTTAGCAAAAGAATCAAACACAATCTAGCAATATTAGTTCCGGTACTGCTTGATTGCTAGATAGATCCACACGTATTCGAAACTAAGTGTCCTCATTTTTCTCGTTTTCAGTCTCTTAGCAACACACTCGTTTGTTTTATTGTAGCTTTTAGACGATCAGTCAGGATTAGCATTTGCAATGTAGTGATTAGTCAAAATAGTACCACGTGCTAAAAGCCGTATCATTGTAATATAATTATGTTCACTTATTGTTGATCATAAGAGGGTCCCAAGCAAGATTAGTTCAGAACTAATTAGGTCACTCTCTATAAATAAAGAAATATATCTATCTATCTATCTATCTATCTATCTATCTATGTGTTGTACTGCAATATAGATTTTATCAGAGATGTGTCGTTTCTATACTATATGAACATCAGTACTTCCCGAATCCTATCCGTGCATGCCAGGAACCAGGCTGGTAGGCAATCGGTAAACATTATTTAACTAGCTGCCGGCTCATCAACCTAACGAGGTTCGAACCCTCGATCTCCCGCTCCGTATGCGGATGCCTTAACCACTAGGCCACGGGGACATTATATATGTCCGAATCAAAATAAAGTTTCTTGTATGTTGTACATGTAGTGATTTGATGTACACAACATCAACATGTGTGTTTTACGTTTATTTACCGTCGCTACCGGTTACCCATATGAGCGACGCCTCCTGAAGAAATTAGTCATTTTCGATTTTTGGCGGATATTGCAATGATACAGACAGAGACCCATTCCAGAGTCTCCTCTGGTTCTTTTACTTGCACGGTGTACACTGTACAGCACCGACACGAGACCTCGGTTTAAAGTCCCATCTGAAAGACTGCTAATTTTATTATGGTCAGACGGGGGATCGAACCTGCGATCCCTGGATTACCAGTCCAGCGTGTTACCACTGGGCTACAGATCCGTCTGTAACATTAACAGCTCGGCCAAGGATGCCCGTATAGAGATTATAGCAATTATATAGCATACCGGCATATGATTAACATACCACATACACAATCCATTATAGCTGACCTCATTGTCCCAGTTTTTTTGTTAAATGTTCCAGTTCGGAGATAACAAAGATGATTTGATTGTCCCCATTCCAAGTCTATTAGCAATCGCAAGCTTCACTGCTTTCTGATCACCGTCGATAAACTATATCATTGCTAAATATATTCTAAGATATTCGCCAAAGGAAATCAATCAGAAAAAGACATTCCATTACCTAGTTGGGCGCCAACTAGTGATTACTCGGTAAATATACATTCGTATGACATCGGCAATTCTCTGACATGAAATATGCTGTATACATATGTCTCAATCAGTGTCTTCTCAGATCTAAATTATAAGCCATGCCACCTAGATGTTACTTTGTATGTCTTCTCTAGATATACATCAAATCCTTTGCTCCATCCCAAGTCTGCAGATAGTAACTTATTTTAAAATGGAATGTCCATATGTTTGAACATGGTTGCTACACCAATCTAGAGGATCTAGACAATATCACTCGGAGATATGCAAGCCCACGCGCTCGTAATTGGTACACAAACAAATGCTTGATTTCACCTGACCTCTATTTGACCTTGAAAAGTCAACATGAAGGTCATGGGGTATGGCTTGTTTCGAAGGTCATACGAGGTTCTTTTATATGTTCATTGGAAATATGTCCATCTATTATATCTTCCTTTGTGTTCGGGTTACAGAGAGACAGAGAGACAGAGAGACAGAGAGACAGAGAGACAGAGAGACAGAGAGACAGACAGACAGACAGACAGACAGACAGACAGACAGACAGACAGACAGACAGACAGACAGACAGACAGACAGACAGACAGACAGACAGACAGACAGACAGACAGACAGACAGACAGACAGACAGACAGACAGACAGACAGACAGACAGACAGACAGACAGACAGACAGACAGACAGACAGACAGACAGACAGACAGACAGACAGACAGACAGACAGACAGACAGACAGACAGACAGACAGACAGACAGACAGACAGACAGACAGACAGACAGACAGACAGACAGACAGACAGACAGACAGACAGACAGACAGACAGACAGACAGACAGACAGACAGACAGACAGACAGACAGACAGACAGACAGACAGACAGACAGACAGACAGACAGACAGACAGACAGACAGACAGACAGACAGACAGACAGACAGACAGACAGACAGACAGACAGACAGACAGACAGACAGACAGACAGACAGACAGACAGACAGACAGACAGACAGACAGAAGACAGACAGACAGACAGACAGACAGACAGACAGCAGACAGACAGACAGACAGACAGACAGACAGACAGACAGACAGACAGACAGACAGACAGACAGACAGACAGACAGACAGACAGACAGACAGACAGACAGACAGACAGACAGACAGACAGACAGACAGACAGACAGACAGACAGACAGACAGACAGACAGACAGACAGACAGACAGACAGACAGACAGACAGACAGACAGACCGACAGACAGACAGACAGGCAGGCAGGCAGGCAGGCAGGCCAAATAAAATAGGTCCCTGTCGGAAACTTTGGCATTAAAGAACAGTAACCCCTACACACTACCCACGTCAAAGAAGCATATATACTGAGTCAAAAAAGAAACGATACCTGGTGTTTATGTGTCTATAATTTCAACATTTATTTAGAAAATTCTTTGAAAATTCATAAGATGATAGTCCAACATGTTTGAAAGAGGAGCACATAAAGCATAATGAGCCTCCGAAACTGTCTGCTGCGTGATGACATAATTCGTCGGACAGGGGTCTACTGGAGTTTTCACACATACGTCAATACCGAGTATACGGGCACCATTTGCGTCTCTCACTGCAATGCACCGCCGTCGCATCGAACGGAAGAGTGTCTGAATCTCTTGCTGGTCAATATTTGTCCACTCCTGACGCAAAACATCCCTCAGTTGGTTTATTGTTACCGGCTGATGTATCCCACAAATGTTCTATGGGTGACAAGTCTGGTGACAAAGCAGGCCACGGCAGGGTTTCAATATTGTTCTGCTCCAATAATGTGGTGGAAATCCGAGCAGTATGACACCTGGCGTTGTCCTGTTGGAACAGTGTGACGTTTCTGTTGGCGTTAAAGAACGGCACAACAACTGGCGCAAGGATCTCATCACAGTACCGCTGGGCGTTTAGGTTCCCGTCCACCACTAACAGTTCAGTGCGACTGCCGAAGGTGATACCGCCCCACGCCATAACGCTTCCGCCCCCGAACAGATCGACCTGACGTACACATGCGTCGGCGTAACGTTCACCGCGTCTGCGATATACCCGCTCTCTGCCATCCGCTCGACGCAAACAGAACCGCGATTCATCGCTAAACATCACCGAATTCCACTGTAACCGAGTCCAGCGAGCACGTTCCGTCGTCCATTCCCGCCGTACGTCACGGTGACGTCGTGTCAGGATGGGTCCAACGTATGGCCGATAGGCATGAATGCCACGTTCACCGAGCCGGTTCCTGACTGTTTGTGCACTGATGCGATTGTTGGTCATCCCAGGAGTAACGGCAGCTGTGTGCGTAGCAGGTAGGAACCGGTCACGTAAATGTGACGGTCTTGTTCACGCGTCGTCACACGTGGTCGACCAGATATTGGACGGTCGTCCACCGATCCATGTGTTCGATAACGTCGAAGTAGACGTGTTATCGTGATCCGCGTAACCCCGAGTCGATTTGAGACGTCACGCTGACGTAAACCGCCGTTAAGCATGCCAATGGCACCCATTCTCTGATTGCGGTTTAGTCTAGGCATTTTGTTAGAGGTAACAATGGGTATGTAAGGTGTTTTTCCTCGATGATAATGCAATACCAGTACAATAAACCGGTTTTCCGAGTTGTACATGTGTAGGAAGTTGTCTTTGTTGAGGAGCACGTGCAAATCGGAAATTCGGCGTTCCAGGATTATCGGGTGTTTATTTACCTGTGTTTATGGTTGGCTGACGTTGCAATAAGATACCCGGTACTGATACGTAATAATATATTAAACCTTTCTATGGTTTTATCCGTTGTACGTCATTTTTAGTTTGGTATCGTTTCTTTTTTGACTCAGTATATATATATATAGGAGAGAGGCGGGGCTTAAAAACCGGGAAAGAATACTGTACGTTCGTGTCTTCTGCAATTTAGAGGTGCGCAGGGTGCACACATATTGAATATGTGAGTTCCGAAATATGTTTCTATCAAGCAAGGCTGTGCCATGCAACACATGGCCAGTATTTCCATTAACGGTTTATAGTGTTGTATAATGTGTTCCACACTGAAACGGTATCGATTTACACAGAACAACAGAACAAGGCAATTTTAAATTGTTTCAGAAGGACAATTAACTCGTAAACTGTACCATAATTTAAAATTGTTCACCGAGGGACTTATTACAAAGGTTGTAGGAATACAAGACAATTGGTAGTTTAAACTTTATTTATTTTACAATGATTGTGAAACAAATTCTAACAACTTATATCACTCTCATTGGCGCGGGTGAAAGCGTATATGTGGTCATTCGTGTGGGAGGAAACCGGAGTACTCGGAGAAAACCCACCTGTCCGACCTGGCGACCACAGTACCATCTCACATACGTCCCGGTGCGAGGATCGAACCCGGTTTGCATTAGTGAGAAGCGAGCCCGCTAACCACTGCGCTAATCGGACAGACAATTGGTAATTTAGGTCATGCTCGACGGGTTGTTGAATATCGATTTGGATACGTATTCATCATTGTGTATATCATAACTATTACTGTCATTCAGGAAGTCGCATTGGTAGCACGTTCGCTTCATGTGCGAATGGTCCATAGTTCGAGCCCCACTGAAGGCGTTACGAGTGTGCCTTATGCAAGACATTTAAATTCCACGTTGCCTCTTCTCTATCTCTCATGGCGATGGATTCCATCAGGAATGAGGTCTCGAGAGTGATTTATATAAGTTGTAAGAATTTGTTTCGCAATCGAGCTAAAATAAATGTGTATACAGTCAAACCTGTGTTAGTGGTTAGGGGTAAGCAGCCAACGTGGAATTAAGCAGCCACATTCCCAATATGTTACTTATTATACATTTAACTTATATTAAGCAGCCGCCGGTATTAGGCAGCCACCTTCTATGATTCCATTGGCTGGCTGCTTAAGACAGGTTTGACTGTAAACACATGTCATGTAGGCAGTTAACTGTTCGCATGCAGCGCAACATTTTGTTCGTTGTTGGGCATAACGGAATAGTTTACAGTCGATTAGTTTTATTGTCATAAACCATTACTGGACACTATCTACAGTAAAAACAACCACGAAGACCACTCCGCTATTAAGATCATATTATGTTCTATATTTCAATGGCCATAAACCCCTATAATAGGACCACCCCGTTTTGGGGGAATTTAAGAAACTTTGTTCTGCTAACGACACTGCATACTCAGCAGACTCTCGTGGTCGTGATAGCGTTGTGGTAGTGCGTTCGCTTCAGGTGCGAAAGGCCCGTAGTTCGCACCCAGCTGTATAGTCGTTGCCATTGTTCCCATAGACTAGGTATTTTTAAAAATTCCATATTGTCTCTTCTCTCTCCCTCATAGCGATGGATTCCATCCGGAATGGGGTCTCGATAGTATAACGTGTAGGAACTTGTTCCGCAATCGAGCTTACAAAATAAATGTGTATAGACTAAGCTAGAGTCTGTTGGATTTAAGTTCTAGAACAAGCATAGGAATAGTCTACGATTAATCAGGTTTTACCATGTATGCAATTACTACATGAACACTGTAAATTACTTTATGTTGACGTTATGAGCATGTCTGTTCGGATCCTTCCTTCTGATAATTGTGAATAACGTACATTGCTTTCATAATAAAGAACACTTAGTATGGAAACAATATACAATACATAATCCAAATAAAGCAGAATTTATGACCAGTAGGACGTGTGTTTATTATCTCTAAACGATTGATCTGGTAAACAGTCACTTTCGAAATCCTGAACAAGTACGTATGTAGGTTAACGACAGTACTGTACGACGACAAAGCAATGGCAATATAAACAATGACCGACGAATATTGTCGTCGATTTGTAGCGAGTTATGACCTGTGTTTTATTGACGTCCGTCTATGTGTAACGAGTTAGGCAATGTTCGGGTTTGATGTTTATTGGCATCCGTCTATGTGTAACGAGTTAGGCAATGTTCATGTTTGGTGTTTATTGGCGTCCGTCTATGTGTAACGAGTTAGGCAATGTTCATGTTTGGTGTTTATTGGCATCCGACTATGTGTAACGAGTTAGGCAATGTTCATGTTTGGTGTTTATTGGCATCCGTCTATGTGTAACGAGTTAGGCAATGTTCATGTTTGGTGTGTATTGGCATCCGACTATGTGTAACGAGTTAGGCAATGTTCATGTTTGGTGTTTATTGGCATCCGTCTATGTGTAACGAGTTAGGCAATGTTCATGTTTGGTGTTTATTGGCATCCGACTATGTGTAACGAGTTAGGCAATGTTCATGTTTGGTGTTTATTGGCATCCGTCTATGTGTAACGAGTTAGGCAATGTTCATGTTTGGTGTGTATTGGCATCCGACTATGTGTAACGAGTTAGGCAATGTTCATGTTTGGTGTTTATTGGCATCCGTCTATGTGTAACGAGTTAGGCAATGTTCATGTTTGGTGTTTATTGGCATCCGACTAATAGTATGTCTAACTCGGACGGAAATAAACGTCGGTCATTGCCAAACGTGTATGGTTAAACTATCTATCTATCTTCCGCTAATGTCGAACACCTCGCGGGGACGTATATTGCACTATTGCAACCATTCTCTTGTACTCAATATTATATTCTCGTGCAAGCACGCAATACATTATGATTAAACTGTTGACAAGCTTCAAGTTGACAATGCAGTTTTTATTTCTTCATGTTTGTTGTGAATGCCACTGCTGTTCCATACCCGTCCAAGAAATACAAAATTAAAGCAGCAAACACTTGTCTAATTTGTCACCGACATCACATTCCAGGAAATACATAATGTCAATAGCGCACAATGTTCTGGTTTGTCATTTATATCACATTCCAAGAAATACAAAATGTCAATATCACACCATGTTCTCTGGTTTGTCATTTATATCACATTCCAAGAAATAAAAAATTCCAAAAGCACACAATAGTCTGGTTTATTACTTATATATCACATTTCCAAGAAATAGCAAATACCAATAGCACACATTGGCACACAATGGCACACAATAATCTGGTTTGATATTTATATCACATTCCAAGAATTACAAAATGTCAATAGCAACCTTAAAGTGTTAAAGCTATCCATTCTGTAAATAACTTTATTTTAGAATTTGAATTTTTGAACAATTACCATTGTGTTTTAATATATGTTTAAAACTACATGTACTATGTGTCTTATTGGTGGATTAAGGCCGGATATTGATATGTTTTATACGTCTTATACTATGACGTAAATGTACATATTGATATATGACAATATAATAAACTAAATTGGCTGTCTGTCTGTCTGTCTGTCTGTCTGTCTGTCTGTCTGTCTGTCTGTCTGTCTGTCTGTCTGTCTGTCTGTCTGTCTGTCTGTCTGTCTGTCTGTCTGTCTGTCTGTCTGTCTGTCTGTCTGTCTGTCTGTCTGTCTGTCTGTCTGTCTGTCTGTCTGTCTGTCTGTCTGTCTGTCTGTCTGTCTGTCTGTCTGTCTGTCTGTCTGTCTGTCTGTCTGTCTGTCTGTCTGTCTGTCTGTCTGTCTGTCTGTCTGTCTGTCTGTCTGTCTGTCTGTCTGTCTGTCTGTCTGTCTGTCTGTCTGTCTGTCTGTCTGTCGTCTGTCTGTCTGTCTGTCTGTCTGTCTGTCTGTCTGTCTGTCTGTCTGTCTGTCTGTCTGTCTGTCTGTCTGTCTGTCTGTCTGTCTGTCTGTCTGTCTGTCTGTCTGTCTGTCTGTCTGTCTGTCTGTCTGTCTGTCTGTCTGTCTGTCTGTCTGTCTGTCTGTCTGTCTGTCTGTCTGTCTGTCTGTCTGTCTGTCTGTCTGTCTGTCTGTCTGTCTGTCTGTCTGTCTGTCTGTCTGTCTGTCTGTCTGTCTGTCTGTCTGTCTGTCTGTCTGTCTGTCTGTCTGTCTGTCTGTCTGTCTGTCTGTCTGTCTGTCTGTCTGTCTGTCTGTCTGTCTGTCTGTCTGTCTGTCTGTCTGTCTGTCTGTCTGTCTGTCTGTCTGTCTGTCTGTCTGTCTGTCTGTCTGTCTGTCTGTCTGTCTCACAAACGTTTGGAATCTCAATAATAAATATTATTTCTGTAAATAGTTACTGTACAGTATATCCAGATTGGGTGTCTTTAAAATTATTATGAGGGGCCTCCGTGGTCAAGTGGCCAGTTTTCACAAATTTAATTTAACTCGATTGCAAAACATGATCTTTTAACATTAGGTATATCCCTCATACGACCTCGTTCCATCGCCATGAGGGGGAGGGAAGAGGCATGTGGAATATAAGTGACTTGCCTAAGGGTAAAATTGTAACGGCTACAGCTGGGCGCGAACTTCGTGTCTTACACACAACTGGAATGAACGCGCTATTACTGCGTTATCACGACTTCCATTGCGCTATCATGGCATCAAATCACTTGCCTCGCACCGCTGTAGGTTCGAATCCCTGTGGGGTGTCGAATTATTTCATGCGAGGAAGCTATTAAGGTTGATTGCGGACAATCGGTGGTTCTACTCGGGTGCGTGCCCAAAATGCTGCTCGGGGGAGCAACATGGGTCTACCTCTGTCATGAATAGCAGGGGTGTCACCATATATGAACTAAGCAGTCGGTGATAAAACACAAAGAAATTGTTTGGTAATAGTGTAATTTAACGTGACGAAGCTTCAGAGCCCTGTGATTCCATCAAGTAAACGGAAAGTCGTGTGTTCTCAAGCTATATATAGACTGAGCATTCTGGAAACAATATTTGGTTAAATAAAGACATATTCAAATGCGTGAAAGACAAAGTACAAGAAAAAACGATTACGCAGTGTCTATTTTTATCCACGACATGTCAAAATACGTTTTGCAAACAACATTTACGAGGAAAATAGATTAAACAGTGTCTAAATCTGTCAATGTTAGAATATTTTAAGAAAGAAATAACAGAAATTTACAAGGAAAATAGATTACATCCTATCTTCGTGAAAGTCAAACTATGTCATACAACAAACGTTTCAACATATAAATTTCATTTATCATTATTAGATCATGAACATTTTACAATGTATTGTGTGAACCAATTGTCGTCATCTGGGTGATACAATGGGACACGTCCATCTGACAGTAGAGACTTTTACAGTCCCTTTGTGCATTAATTTAGATTCTAACACCACTCGGCATTTTGTCTGTATACACAAAGAAGGAATTTACCGTCTTTAAATTTGGAAATAATATTTGTCTTGCCGTGGTATATCGGCGAATAAACCACGGTTTGGAGTTCTGATGCGCAGCGGGTAAACCACACAGGCCATATTATTTCCATTCTAACATGACCCAATATAATGCTATGAACGAAGAAATGTGCGTGTTACTTTGTCGGCGTGCCGCTTAATTTCTTTCCTTTCCGCGATTTGGCTGACGGCTTTACAAATTACCTCCCTGAAATAAAGATGTTCTAAAAAATCTGATGCTAATTTTCAATATTAGCCAGAATTTATTAAATTTTTTATTCAAACAGTAATAAATGTATGTATAATCATGAATAATATTAATAAAATGTTTAAAAATATTTCGCCACGCCTCCTGTTACACTGTTATTTTCGCAAACAATTCAACAGTCTGGAACACATTCAGTTTAAAAGTTGAAAAACGTCAAACGCCGAGGGGAAAGGATTATTTGCACTTCTTATTCTGTTTCATGGACATTAATTGTGCTGTTTGAGATATTTCCCGTAAACATGTGCATTGCAGTTGCGTGACTTTTCTGGATATTAACATGCGTACAATCTTTTTCTCAACCAGTCGATCAGAATATCGTATCAACCACCCATTAACGTGGCCAACTGTAGTGGGTGGGGACATGGAACTCTCTTGGCCTGACAATGCCAACTCCGCCGATTCGCTGCTATTTGGAATCAGCAGCGGTCAGATGATTGACTAACGAGGTAGCATGATTAAGTGCCCGACTGACCTGTTCTCGTTCGTCATCAGATTTTACTATTTGCAGACGACGATATTTTACTACGATTTTTGTTTACGTCACGTGATTTTCATTCATAAATAAGTTTTTATACGAGGGAGGAAATATTCAACAGCCATAAAATAGAAATGTTCTAGCAGTGGTATATCGCATATTTCACAACGGTAGATCTGTTCTTTGTTCATTAGAGTAAAATATCAAGTCATGTTAGAATACTCAATTCCTAAATAAACCATTGTTTAGCGTGTGATGCCAAACGCGACGTCATTTTAATAGCATTTTTGTGATGTTATTTACGCTTTTTAAAATTAATACCAACTAGTATTGCGATATTTAGATAGTTTTGGTCATGTTAGAATAATTTAATATATTTAGTCTGTGACTTTATCAAAGAAATGTACTGCAGTTTGCACAATCCACTGCCCACTTTTCCAAAATGTTCACCGCATGACCAAAGTTCAGAACAGGTTGGAGAGTTAGTTGCACAACAAGCATAAGCATACACGTTATGTAAAAGTAGTTATTTAAAACGAAGATTGCTTTGTAACGTTCAGTATTTATTTTTGAAAACCTTAAAAACAGCTTACTCTCCAGATGGGAAAATAATTTATAACACAACAATAGCCTCGTATTTATACTAGAGGACATAGAAAACGCACACTTCGGATAAGTGTGTTTTTACATGAAAAACAATAACTATATAAATACATAGTTTTAAACATTTTGGAATATTTTTAGTTGTTCAGTTTGTGTTTTGTAATAAAGATGTGACATATCTTTGATGGAATCCTTCGTATTTCGTTTTCATGTAATAATAATCATATAATGTAGGTGTGCGTTTTCTATGCCCTCTATAGTTCATATATGTATACATGTATATGTTTTCTGTGAGCTGAGTTAGTAACATTATTGTATTGTATTGTACTGTGGGAATTATAATGTTAATGTTGTCTTTGTATTGCAAAGTATAAAATAAGTGCACACATCATGACAAAACACATGTTACAAACTGTCCCACTAATCACAAGTCCGCATGCAAACACCCAGGACACCTCGGGGCTAAAGAACTTAAGACAATGCCGGTCATGTCTCCCTAACCGCTCTCAATGCTAACAACGGTATATTGTAACATCCTCATGGAAAGGAATTTACATAAGCTCTCCGCTTGTTTTCCAATCCATTTCAAATATCCTGTGTATTGTATTCTGTATATATATTTAATGAACAGATTAGCGCAGTGGTTAGCGCGCTCGCTTCTCACCAATGCAACCCGGGTTCGATCCTCGGACCGGGAAGTATGTGATATGGTACGGTGGTCGCCAAATCGGACAAGTGGGTTTTCTCCGGTAGTCCGGTTTCCTCCCACACTAAATACCACATTTACGCTTTCATCTGCGCCAACGAGAGTGATTAATATAAGTTGTTAAAACTTGCTTCGCAATCGTTGTAAAATAAATAATGTTTCAACAAATGAACTGAATAAAATATATTTACGCTAAGTATCTCTACCAAATAATAACACTGAGAGTGTCGGCGGAAGCTACCCAGTCGGCTCTCTACCAAATAATAACACTGTGAGTGTCGGCGGAAGCTACCCAGTCGGCTCTCTACCAAATAATAACACTGAGAGTGTCGGCGGAAGCTACCCAGTCGGCTCTCTACCAAATAATAACACTGAGAGTGTCGGCGGAAGCTACCCAGTCGGCTCTCTACCAAATAATAACACTGTGAGTGTCGGCGGAAGCTACCCAGTCGGCTCTCTACCAAATAATAACACTGAGAGTGTCGGCGGAAGCTACCCAGTCGGCTCTCTACCAAATAATAACACTGTGAGTGTCGGCGGAAGCTACCCAGTCGGCTCTCTGCCAAATAATAACACTGAGAGTGTCAGCGGAAGCTACCCAGTCGGCTCTCTACCAAATAATAACACTGTGAGTGTCGGCGGAAGCTACCCAGTCGGCTTGCGGATGGTCGTTGATTCTACCGGATGCCCGTCGGAGCGTGAAATACTGTTCAGAGGGGCACACACAGAGTCGTCCTCCACCAATCACAACTGGAGAGTCGCTATATGTGGTGCTGTTGGTGCAGCATTCAACAAGAGTCACCCCCTCCCCTAACCCATCCCTCCAAAGGAGAGAAACTATTTAAAGCGACACTACATCAGTGAAAATGCAAATTTCTACAGGATGTATTTTCCTATGATAAATATTTGCCTCATAAACTGAGTATTTCAACTAATAAACAAACGTTGTATTCGTGGTTTGTTGACATAACAAATAATGTAAATAGGGTCGACATCCATGCGTAGCACGATTTATTGTACAGATTTACCGCTATATCACATTGGGTCCGCCTCCGTGGTCGAGTGGTTAAGGTCGCTGACTTGTATACCACTGTAACCTATCATCACTGATAATCACGGGTTCGAGCCCCGCTCAGGCCGTGTCTCATTTACATGATAAAGTTGACAGTTTCTTACGGAGGTTGGTGCACACAAGTACTGGTTAACCGCTGGGGCCTGCCCAGGAAAGGTGTTGTTAGGTAAACTGTCCGCCGGCGATATAGCCCAAAATGGTGCTGATGCAGGCGTAAAACCCGAAATATAACATAAATATAAATAACATATCAGTGCATATTTATTTGTAGACTAATCTTCGTTAAATTATCTCTAACTATAACTGCTCGTGTTTAGTATTGACTCCGATGACAAACAAACGACAATTCAGGAGCATGGCTGACCGTTATTTGAAATCCTACTTTCAATTTTGAAAATGTATAGAACACAAATACACTGTTTATTGGTTCAATGTTAACGTTTGAATGTATTCGAAAGAATAGGTAGTGGCAATGCATTTATACGTGAAAACATGCATTGTATTTGCATTTTGCGATGTAATTCCGCTTTTTAGCTCTGCTTCCGTTTTTATCCTTTTCTAAATACTGACTTCTTTGATTTCGTGCACATATATTGTTTTTGAATGTATATAATGGATGGAGCCATAACAGAACACACTTGTTTTTATCTTGTTCTTAGCAACTACTAACCTCTCTTTGCACACTTCTAGTATATGTACATAGTGTATGCTTAAGGGCTTTTATGGCTTAAGGTGTTAGGTTTTTGCACCTTTTTTATCACACTACCAGTGTCCTCTTTGGTGGAATTATAGTAGCTGAGGAGGCCTGGTAGCTCACTGTCCTATACCCCCACGCATGGCCATACTAGTTCAAGTATTGACTGTTAGCCATTAACAGAGAAGAAGAATGGAATATATATATTTAATGTTTAAACCAATCCACTGGTAGCTCACTGTCCTATATCCCCACGCATGGCCATACTAGTTCCAGTATTGACTGTTAGCCATTAACAGAGAAGAAGAAGAATGGAATATATATGTTTAATGTTTAGACCAATCCACCAAAAAACGAAGCAAAACAAACACCAACATGCGACAATAAGCTTGTGTTGTAGTTAATATCATGACGTCCTTAGCCTCTGACTCTTAGGTCATTCGGGATTCCCAAAATCACTCATTACATACGTAATACACATATGTCAACTCTGTGATAAATTGTGTCTTATTTTGATTAGAATTTGGGGGATTTCTCCTTGATAGAGGTTCTTTATTAGGAGCATAAAAATCATTATTTACATTTATTTGAAGGAAAGTCAACACAATGTAATTTACGATATTCATTTTCAGTAGAAGCACGCAAAACTACAAGCATGTGGACAAATGGTTAAAGCAGAATTGCATCATAATAAAGGATGCTTTGGGTAAAATATAAATACTAATGTGCGTGTGTTTACAAAAATCGAAATAGTCGCTCAGAAACGATAAAATTCCAATAAATTTAAACCGTCGTATACGCGAATTTGTTTATCAACACACGAAATGTAAACACGCACAGCGCGCATGCGTGAAGCAACAGAGGATGTAGAAAACAACGTATATATTTTGAACATGAAAGACTATCTATCTATCTTCCTCTAATGTCGAACCCCTCGCGTGGATGTAGAAATGTCCCTAAAAGATTAAAAATACAACGTGGGACAAATGGGAACGATGCATTTCGAATGTAAACAAGTGCGGACTATGCGTTCCGGTTATAAACAAGTGCGTGACCGATCGACTCGGAAAGTCCTACTTTCGGTTTCGAATTTGTTCTATCGCAAAAAAACACTGTTTACCAAATGAACATAAACATACAAAGTATAATGTTAGAATGTGTAGCAGCATTGCTAGCAATACGTAAAATTTGAATTTTTCAAATATCTTTTATTTCATACGATGTAATGCTGCTTTAAACTATGACAGTCGTTAGCTACATATGTGTGTATTTTACGTTTATTGATCGTCGCTACCGGTTGCCCATATGAGCGACGCCTCCTGAAGCGATTAATCATTTTAGATTTTTGGAGGATAGTGCAATGATACAGATAGAGACCCATTCTAGAATCGCCTCTGGTTCTTGTACGTGCACGGTGTAAAGCACCAACAAGAGACCTCGGTTTAAAGTCCCATCTGAAAGACTGTTAATGTTATTAGGGTGAGGAATCGAACCTGCGATCCCTGGATTACCAGTCCAGCGTGTTACCACTGGACTACAGATCCGTCTGTGTGTCTATACACGTACGTTGTCAATCCGTGTTATGTATTGTGAGTGTTCGTATACACGACATACATGTACAAACTGTTTACATAGCTCTGAATCCACCATGCAAGTTTAAACAGTTAACAAAAGCATAAATATATAGAATAACACTTTAGAGCACGGTAAATTACAAATAAAACAAGTATAATATTACACGAAATAAGCAAATGAATAAAACACTAAGCCGAAGTTGCTGATTTTGACGCTTAGTCCAAACACTGCTATCAGCTTTTTAAAACTGCTATCAGCTTTTTAAAACTGCTATCAGCTTTTTAAAACTGCTATCAGCAAAAAGCTAATCACTAATCGGGGAATCACAACTTGAACAATCGCAGTAGTATGACAGGATAACGATGGCTTGCACTTCTTCGATGACATGCACGACGTGGTCAGGACACGCACTCCATGGAATTGTACGATACTGCTTTCCTGGAAATGTCGTCTTGGCCGTGAGACTTGTAACCTGCGATATTCGCGTGATGCACTCTCGCCTCGTGACCGAGAGTCCAGCATTATTGTTCAGATCGAAAATGCGACATGGGAAGCTTCCACTGCAAGACCTGTGCTTCATTGTAGTACGATCAATATTGGTGAACGTGACCCCAAAAGGGGACCGACCGTTTTCGAAAGAAAATATCGTCACAGGAATTGTCACCATGTAGAGAAAGAAGATGCCTCCTACGGCTATCAACTCTTTATTCCACTATCACCAGATACTTGAAGTATATTGAAGACCGCTCACATTCTACTAGACACTCTACAACTACCCAACGTTACTTCTCGTATAATCGACGGTGCAACTTAGAATTCTCGACTATGTGCTTGACGGTGACGAGACGCATCATTACGATCTAGTCTTTACCGATCACACATCTCTATGACAGGCGGGTTATGATCTGCTAAATGTTTCGTAGTTGTTTATCAAATGTATAAATTTGTCACACTGTCAAATAATATCGATTTAGGTATAACAGAAGGGCATGAACATAGTTTCTGAAGCACAATCGGCTTACAAGATGTGCCATAAATTTAAAATGTTCACCCAGAGAATTATTACAACAAGATGTGCCATACAATTTAAAATGTTCACCCAGGGAATTATTACAACAAGATGTGCCATACAATTTAAAATGTTCACCAAGGAATTATTACAAGATGTGCCATAAAAGTTAAAATGTTCACCAAGGGAATTATTACAAACTGATTAAAACTGCGTACTTTCTGTTGGGGTTGACATAATTGGGCAAAGAAACAACGGTGTTGCCATTGGTGTCAGATTAATAAACGCAGTGTGTGAAGAAATCAAACTATTGTTAAATGTTTTTTATATTATGTTTAGCTATGTAGTGTATATATAATAATCGTAAGACACACACACACACGTGTATAGGCTTGCATCGAAGTGACAATGCATTGCGAACGTGTATTGCGATCAGACCTGTATCAAACTTAGAATGGTTGAATTAGAGATTAGTGCTTGTATCAACCAATCAGAGGAGGAATCTCAGTTATTTATAACTCACATATCTGTAGTATGTTTCAAAGAGGAGAATGAAAAGTCATCAATTTTACAATAAAAACCCAATGAAGAAAACATAGACCAGACCTGAATTCCTGATGATTTGCGAATTTTATAATAATTATTGTAATAATACCTGTAGATATTTTCTGCATTACTGATAGGTAGGTAGAATAAGGTCACGAATGTATTTGTTGTTTTATTTAATCTTTTGAACGTAAGTTGATACTATCTCAACACCATCTCAATACCCGTCTCAACAACGATGCCAATAACGTCTCAAGAACGTCTCAATGGCATCTCATCAACGTCTCAACAGCGGTGTCAACAACATCTCATCAACGTCTCGACAACGTCTCACCAAAGTCTCATCAACGTCTCGACAACGTCTCAACAACGTCTCAACAACGTCTGAACAGCGTCTCAACGTCTCGACAACGTCTAAACAATGTCTCGACAACGTCTCAACAACGTCTTAGCAGCGTCTCAACAGCGTCTGGACAACGTCTCAACATCTTCTTGACAACGTCTCATCAACGTCTGAATAGCGTCTCAACAACGTTTCATCAACGTCTCGACAACGTCATAGCAACGTCTCAACATCATCACGACAACGTCTCATCAACTTCTGAACAGCGTCTCAACAACGTCTCAACAACGTCTCATCATCGTCTCAACACCGTCTCAACAGAAATTCACACATATCTTCAACATAATAACCATGTGCCTATTTTACGCATACACGTACGGGATATGATCAACATATTCGCCCAAGCATGGGTCAATTGTCCGTCAGAACACAAGACTTGTGTGACCTGTCTCTGCGATGGACATTTCAATATCATCCCCGGATACATGAACAACACGTTCATAAGACTATTGTAACCAAGGTGACGTTCCACGTTTTCTGGTTTTTGTTCTGGTTGTATTATTCGTCTTGATATGATGTCACGACCATGCTCTATCACACGCTCAGGATCATATAATTGTATATTATTTCTCCCAACACAGAACTCTGGTATCGATAAATTACGGGCATTAACGTTCTAATCGGATATATACTACAAGAAGAAAAATGCGAAAAGACATCGAGCGCTTCTGTTTTTGTATATTAAATTAAAGGGATAAAATAGTTCTCCATAAGTTTACCTAAGTGCCTCATTCCGCTGTATGTAGCCTATATATGTCTAGTAACGCGGGCGACGTGTTCTGGGTGTATATCATTTCATACGGAGTTGCCGAGTCTGTGAGCCGTCAGTATAGTTAATATTATGAACATGATATATGGCGTCACATTGGCATGCATGGCGACCTTTGTCTGAATACAGAGATACATGTATGTAATAAACTAGCGTGGATGAACACTATTGCATTGTTCTATAAATATAGGATCTTACATGAGTGGTGATTTCCTGGTAATCCAGGGATCACAGGTTCGATCCTCCGGCTGACCCTAATAAAATTAACAGTCTTTCAGATGGGACGTTAAACCGAGGTCTCGTGTCGGTGCTTTACACCGTGCACGTAACAGAACCAGAGGAGATTCTGAAATGGGTCTCTGTCTGTATCATACACTATCCTCCAAAATCTAAAATAACTAATCTCTTCAGGAGGCGTCGCTCATATGGGCAACCGGTAGCGACGATAAATAAACGTAAAAAAAAAGTGATTTCATACCATATTTTATGAAATGTGTTTTTGAATTTTGCTATTAACCCTTTCCTGCATAGAGAGTTAGGTTAATATACTATTATATCTCCATACAAACGATAGCCATTTAGCTATCATGCAGTGGATAAGTAATTGCCATATCTATCCCACCTCCATATATATTACTGGGCCTACATGAGATTCTGGCCTTAATTATGAACATTGGTTTGACTACTACATTGTTAATATATGTCGTATTGATAATGGAATCAAGATGTGCTTCAATGAGGGAACTGGTTAAACGGGCCATTTGGCGAGCTTACTAGTAACATTCCAAAACAAGTTTCATAGAAAATGGTATGAAATCACCACGAGTGTAAGATCCTATTTATCACATTACCATAGTAACAACAACAATAAATTTTAAGAAATAAAACGTTTCTGTTTGCCAGTATAGTTTTGAGCCTTAGTGCATTAAACTGCATCCGTACGCCGTAGTAAATAGTCCCTGCTAATCGCACTACTTCACGCAAATAATCGATACAATATTTTTAATCACTATATTCCACTAGTGCATATTTAGCATTTTATTGATCTAAGCAGTTGAGTTTCAACAAATAAAGCTTGAACACAAACAACATGTATATGTCGAATATGCATTGCAAGCTGTCAATGTCATGCCGACCAATCATAATCCTTCTAGGTGTTATTAAACGTGTGGACATATAAGAATTTATATCATGGCTGTATTGCATTGAATACAAGCACACCTATGTGATAAAAGGTGATTGGATCACTAGGAAACTGCTGCATCGTGCCCAGTGAGGTTAAACACAGAGAGGCACTTGTACTAGCCTGGGATCATGCGTTGATATAGTTGGCCTTGTCCGTCATATATACTAGAGGACAAAGAAAACGCACACCTACATTATATACTAGGGGACATAGAAAACGCACACCTACATTATATACTAGAGGACATAGAAAACGCACACCTACATTATATACTAGAGGACAAAGAAAACGCACACCTACATTATATACTAGAGGACAAAGAACGCACACCTACATTATATATAGAGGACATAGAAAAGCCACCTATTATTACTAGAGGACATAGAAAACGCACACCTACATTATATACTAGAGGACATAGAAAACGCACACCTACATTATATACTAGAGGACATAGAAACGCACACCTACATTTATACTAGAGGACAAGAAAACGACACCTACATTATATATAGAGGACAAAGAAAACGCACACCTACATTATATAATAGAGGACAAAGAAAACGCACACCTACATTATATACTAGAGGACATAGAAAACGCACACCTACATTATATACTAGAGGACATAGAACACGCACACCTACATTATATACTAGAGGACATAGAAAACGCACACCTACCTTATATACTAGAGGACATAGAAAACGCACACCTACATTAATACTAGGGACATAGAAAACGCACACCTACATTATATACTAGGGACATAGAAAACGCACACCTACATTTTGGGGGTCATTATATACTAGAGGACAAGAAACGACATACATTTATACTAGAGGATAGAACGCACACCTACATTATATACTAGAGGACATAGAAAACGCACACCTACATTATATACTAGAGGACATAGAAAACGCACACCTACATTATATACTAGAGGACATAGAAAACGCACACCTACATTATATACTAGAGGACATAGAAAACGCACACCCACATTATATGATTATTATTACATGAAAACGAAATAGGAAGGAAGTCGTGATAGCGCAGTTGATGCGCGTTCGCTTCAGGTGCGAAAGGTCCGGAGTTCGAGCCCCACTGAAGCCGTTACGATTGTGCCCTTAGGCAAGGCATTTAAATTCCACGTTGCCTCTTCTCTCTCCCTCGTGGCTATGGATTCCATCAGGAATGAGGTCTCGAGAGTGATTTATATAAGTTGAAATAACTTGTTTCGCAATCGAGCTAAAATAAATTTGTATCAACTAAATACGACGGATTCCATCAAAGATATATCACATCGTTTTTACAAAACACAAACGGAACAACTAAATATATTCCAAAATGTTTAAATCTATGTATTTATATAGTTATTGTTTTTCATGTAAAACACACACTTATCCGAAATGTGCGTTTTCTATGTCCTCTAATATACATTACGATGTGCTTCTGCTTCCAGGAAATTAACGTTGACTGTTACTTACTGCACTGTGTATATGTTTCAGGACTTCGCAAGCATGGACATGGGGCGTTATTTGCATGGTGGTGTGAATATAACGGGGTTCCAATTGATTGATTTAGAAAGCGCGGTGCTCAAGGAATTCGTCAAAGAGTGGAACAACATTGATCATAGGGCCCTACCTGATGCACGTAACTCACTCACAGACTCTTCATTGACGGTAAGTTTTAAAACGAGTTTGAATTGTTATCAAATTTATTACACGTATATATTTATAGTCTGGAATATGTTTAAACTTTATTTATTTTACAATGATTACGCAGCAAGTTTTAACAACTTATATTAATCACTCTCGTTTGCGCGGATGAAAGCGTATATGTTGTCATTCGTGTGAGAGGAAACCGGAGTACCCAGAGAAAACCCACATGTCCGATCTGGCGACAACCATACGATCTTACATACTTCCCGGTCCGAAGATCAAAACCGGGTTGCATTGGTGAGAAGCGAGCACGCTAACCACTGCACTAATCGGACAGCCTCTGGAATAGCAGACGGGTCAGTAGTCCAGTGGCTAATACGTTGGACTGCGACTCCAGGAATCGCAGGTTCGATCCCTCGTCTGAGTTTAGTAATATCAACAGTCTATTAGATGGGAATTTAAACAGATGTCTCGTGTACCGTGCACGTAATAGAACCATAAGAGAATCTGGAATGGATCTCTGTATGTAGCCTCCAAAATCTAAAATGACTAATCTTTTCATGAGGCGTCGCTCATATGGGCAACCGGTCGCGACGATAAATAAACGTAAGACACACACATCACTGGCATAGTACCATCTTACCACGTCAAACTGTTTAAGGTAAGTTTTAAAAAACGTGTGTATAATTTCCTGCATTTTCAATGACGTTACCTAAATAAATTCCTATTTTTTAAAATAAAGTTTTCAAATTAATAAACATGTGCTCATATAATACGAAGGAATAAGGCTGCTGTCGCATTTTGAAGGAGAATAGCTTCATGTGCGTGTATAGTTCATTTGTCTAGAGATAAGAAACTATTGATGTGCTAGCCCCAGTTATCGGATAGTATTGCAATGGGGTCAATGTCCCAATGTCGTATAGTTTCTGAAACGTGCACGTTGCAACAACAACAACAGCAGCAGTAACACACTGTTATTGGGTTTTTTACTGCCAGCTTACAAAACTGTGTCTTTTAAGTTTAATTATCGTCGCTTCCGGTTGCCCATATGAGCGACGCCTCCTGAAGAGATTATTCATTTAGATTTTTGGAGGATAGTGCAATGATACAGACAGAGACCCATTCCAGAGTCTCCTCTGGTTCTTTTACGTGCATGGTGTAAAGTACCAACACGAGACCTCGGTTTAAAGTCCCATCTGAATGACTTGTTATAACATACTAGCATTATAGCATAATATGCAGTAGTCTACATCCGTTATATCGAATTCAGTCGAACCGAACAAAATTCTTCGACATAACCGAAGTTTGACTTAACGAAATTCGATATAAACAGAGCCAGTTATATGTAACATGACATTGATCATACTTCGAGATAACCGAATAATTCGACATAACCTACTTTAACATAGCGCATGTAGACTGTATATTAACAATTTAAAATATAATTTCCGAAAACTACATAAATGCTACATGCATAATACATAACTACATCTTTATAGCATGCAGTTTACATTTTTAACGGGTATTATTTAGACTGTCAAAATACAATGTCTCCTTAAAGCGACACTACATCGGTGAAAACGCAAATGTCTGCAGAATGTAATTTGCTATTATATGGTATAATTGTTTCGCCAAATAGTTGCCTCAAAAACTGAGTATTTCAACTAATAAACAAACGTCAGAATGTAATTTGCTATTATATGGTATAATTCTTTCGCCAAATATTTGCCTCAAAAACTGAGTATTTCAACTAATAAACAAACGTCGTATACGCTGTTTGTTGACATAACAAAATAATGCAAATACGGTCGACATTCATGCGTAATACAAAGCGTTTATCCTAAATAGCACGAGTTATGCTGCCTATTTACCGTGATATCTCGCATGAGTGCCTATGCATTTTTATTTGTAGACTAATCTTAATTAAATTATCTCTAAACGAAAGTATCGCGTGTTTAATATTGACTTCATTGACAAACACACGTCTATTCAGGAGCCTGAGTGATCGTTATATGAAACCCTACTTTCACGTTTGAATGTTTGTATACCGCAAAAACACTGTTAAATTGATTCAATGTTAGTGTTCGAATGTATTCAGAAGAATATGTAGTACCAATGCATTTATACGTGAACAAAATGCATTTTAGTTTTGCTTTTTGCGATGTTATGTCGCTTTAAGACACGCTGTGTATGATATTGTTTATATTTACCTGTTTCCGCTTACTTTGCGTATTGTTTATATTTACCTGTTTCCGCTTACTTTGCGTGTTGTTTATATTTACCTGTTTCCGCTTACTTTGCGTATTGTTTATATTTACCTGTTTCCGCTTACTTTGCGTATTGTTTATATTTACCTGTTTCCGCTTACTTTGCGTATTGTTTATATTTACCTGTTTCCGCTTACTTTGCGTATTGTTTATATTTACCTGTTTCCGCTTACTTTGCGTATTGTTTATATTTACCTGTTTCCGCTTACTTTGCGTATTGTTTATATTTACCTGTTTCTGCTATTTACCTGTTTCCGCTTACTTTGCGTATTATTTATATTTACCTGTTTCTGCTTACTTTGCGTATTGTTTATATTTACCTGTTTCTGCTTACTTTGTGTATTGTTTATATTTAACTGTTTCCGCTTACTTTGCGTATTGTTTATATTTACCTGTTTCCGCTTACTTTGCGTATTGTTTATATTTACCTGTTTCCACTTACTTTGCGTATTGTTTATATTTAACTGTTTCCGCTTACTTTGCGAATTGTTTATATTTACCTGTTTCCGCTTACTTTGCGTATTGTTTATATTTACCTGTTTCCGCTTACTTTGCGTATTGTTTATATTTACCTGTTTCTGCTATTTACCTGTTTCCACTTACTTTGCGTATTGTTTATATCTACCTGTATCTGCTTACTTTGCGTATTATTTATATTTACCTGTTTCTGCTTACTTTGCGTATTGTTTATATTTACCTGTTTCTGCTTACTTTGCGTATTGTTTATATTTACCTGTTTCCGCTTACTTTGCGTATTGTTTATATTTACCTGTTTCCGCTTACTTTGCGTATTATTTATATTTACCTGTTTCCGCTTACTTTGCGTATTGTTTATATTTACCTGTTTCTGCTATTTACCTGTTTCCGCTTACTTTGCGTATTATTTATATTTACCTGTTTCTGTTACTTTGCGTATTGTTTATATTTACCTGTTTCTGCTATTTACCGTTTCCGCTTACTTTGCGTATTATTTATATTTACCTGTTCCGCTTACTTTGCGTATTATTTATATTCCTGTTTCTGCTTACTTGTGTATTGTTTAATTTACCTGTTTCTGCTTACTTTGCGTATTGTTTATATTTACCTGTTTCCGCTTACTTTGCGTATTGTTTATATTTACCTGTTTCCGCTTACTTTGCGTATTGTTTATATTTAACTGTTTCCGCTTACTTTGCGAATTGTTTATATTTACCTGTTTCCGCTTACTTTGCGTATTGTTTATATTTACCTGTTTCCGCTTACTTTGTGTATTGTTTATATTTACCTGTTTCTGCTATTTACCTGTATCCGCTTACTTTGCGTATTGTTTATATCTACCTGTATCCGCTTACTTTGCGTATTGTTTATATCTACCTGTTACCGCTTACTTTGCGTATTGTTTATATTTACCTGTTTCCGCTTACTTTGCGTATTGTTTATATTTACCTGTTGCCGCTTACTTTGCATATGGTTTATATTTACCTGTTTCCGCTTACTTTGCGTATTGTTTATATTTACCTGTTTCCGCTTACTTTGGGTATTGTTTATATTTACCTGTTTCTGCTATTTACCTGTTTCCACTTACTTTGCGTATTGTTTATATCTACCTGTATCTGCTTACTTTGCGTATTGTTTATATCTACCTGTTTCCGCTTACTTTGCGTATTGTTTATATTTAACTGTTTCCGCTTACTTTGCGTATTGTTTATATTTACCTGTTTCCGCTTACTTTGCGTATTGTTTATATTTACCTGTTTCCGCTTACTTTGTGTATTGTTTATATTTACCTGTTTCTGCTATTTACCTGTATCCGCTTACTTTGCGTATTGTTTATATCTACCTGTATCCGCTTACTTTGCGTATTGTTTATATCTACCTGTTACCGCTTACTTTGCGTATTGTTTATATTTACCTGTTTCCGCTTACTTTGCGTATTGTTTATATTTACCTGTTGCCGCTTACTTTGCATATGGTTTATATTTACCTGTTTCCGCTTACTTTGCGTATTGTTTATATTTACCTGTTGCCGCTTACTTTGCGTATTGTTTATATTTACCTGTTTCCGCTTACTTTGCGTATTATGACACCATCTACAACACTTCAACTTGATACACTTCAGTACGAGGCTGCATTAGCAGTTGACGCCATCGGTGTCATTGCTCGAGCTCTAACCGGCATGATAACGGATAACTCGAAAATATTCCAGTCTACCTTCCGGCGGAAAGAAATCTACAATTACAACCGCACGAAGGGTATCCCGTGTACTACACAGCCACCGATACCGTGGATGCACGGGGAGGCCATCATGGATCAAATAAAGAAGGTACACAGCATGCAGAGCATATACACTAGAGGACATAGAAAACGCACACCTACATTATATACTAGAGGACATAGAAAACGCACACCTACATTATATACTAGAGGACATAGAAAACGCACACCTACATTATATACTAGAGGACATAGAAAACGTACACCTACATTATATACTCGAGAACATAGAAAACGCACACCTACATTATATACTAGAGGACATAGAAAACGCACACCTACATTATATACTAGACGACATAGAAAACGCACACCTACATTATATATTCGAGGACATAGAAAGCGTACACGTACATTATATACTAGAGGACATAGAAAACGCACACTTACATTATATACTAGAGGACATAGAAAACGCACGCCTACATTATATATTAGAGGACATAGAAGGCGCACACCTACATTATATACTCGAGGACATAGAAAACGCAGAACTACATTATATGCTAGATGACATAGAAAGCGCACACCTACATTATATACTCGAGGACATAGAAAACGCACACCAACATTATATACTAGAGGACATAGAAAACGCACACCTACATTATATACTAGAGGACATAGAAAACGCACACCTACATTATATACTAGAGGACATAGAAAACGCACACCTACATTATATACTAGAGGACATAGAAAACGCACACCTACATTATATACTAGAAGACATAGAAAACGCACACCTACATTATATACTAGAGGACATAGAAAACGTACACCTACATTATATACTAGAGGACATAGAAAACGCACACCTACATTATATACTCGATGACATAGAAAACGCACACCTACATTATATGCTAGAGGACATAGAAAACGCACACCTACATTATATACTCGAGGACATAGAAAACGCTCACCTACAGTATATGCTAGAGGACATAGAAAGCGCACACATACATTATATACTCGAGGACATAGAAAATGCACACCTACATTATATACTAGAGGACATAGAAAACGCACACCTACATTATATACTACAGAACATATAAAACGCACACCTACATTATATACAAGAGGACATAGAAAACGCACACCTACATTATATACAAGAGGACATAGAAAACGCACACCTACATTATATACTCGAGGACATAGAAAACGCACACCTACATTATATACTAGAGGACATAGAAAACGCACGCCTACATTATATACTAGAGGACATAGAAAGCGCACACCTACATTATATACTCGAGGACATAGAAAACGCAGACCTACATTATATGCTAGATGACATAGAAAGCGCACACCTACATTATATACGAGAGGACATAGAAAACGCACACCTACATTATATACTAGACGACATAGAAAACGCACACCTACATTATATACCAGAAGACATAGAAAACGCACACCTACATTATATACTAGAGGACATAGAAAACGCACGCCTACATTATATACTAGAAGACATAGAAAACGCACACCTACATTATATGATTATTATTACATGAAAACGAAATACGAAGAATTCCATCAAAGATATATCACATCTTTATTACAAAACACAAACTGAACAACTAAAAACATTCCAAAATGTTTAAAACTATGTATTTATATAGTTATTGATTTTCATGTAATAACACACTTATCCGAAGTGTGCGTTTTCTTTGTCCTCTAGTATACAATACACTCAATCCTCCACTTAATCCCTGGATTACCAGTCCAGCGTGTTACCACTGGGCTACAACTTTAATACTAAACCATTTGTTTGTTTTTCGCACCAACAACGTACATCATATAATTATGGCGACTCTCCCGCTTGTATGACAGGAAGACCCCGTGCGTCCATCAGTTATATGTTATAATTCCGGTTTACGCCTGCATCAGCACTATTTTGGGCTATATCGCCGGCGGGCAGTTTACCTAACAACACCTTTCCTGGGCAGGCTCCAGTGGTTAACCAGTACTTGGGTGCACCAACCTCGGTAAGAGACTGCCAACTTTTTCATATAAATGAGACACGCCCATCAGAGCTGTATTACATGCATGAACGATCACTATGGAAGAACCACCGACCTTCCGCGAGTCAGCTTGATAACTTCCTCATTTGAAAGAAATGCTGTTCCAGAGAAATAGTGTATTTTCTAGCTTTCTAGCTTTCGCTTGGTATGTTTTCCGTCGAACAATTTGTTTTATTTAAGTCATTATTTAATGTCGCTCACCTGTTGCCCATTTGATCGACGGGCAGTTTACCTAACAGCACCTTTCCTGGACAGGCGCCAGCGGTTAACCAATACTTGGTGCACCAACATCCGTAAGAAACTGCCAACTTGTTCATATAAATGAGACACGGTCTGAGCGAGGCACGAACCAGTGACCTTCGAACAATTTGACACGTAATCGTTATATAATTAGTATGTGTCTTTTCTTGTTGTTATTTTGACATCTGACAATTCACAGCCAATGAATGTGATGGATGATAGCATGTTGAGATATCAATTATGTTTTCTGAAATTGGATTCATCGATCTTTCTCGACAAAAAATGATTGCACGCCGTTTCTCATCTTCAATATGCCAAACATATTTTCAACTGTTAAATTTAGGAGAAACTCCCTTCGCGTGAGATTTGGGCATAACTCAAGTAGAACCCTCGGTGGACTACAGCGTAAATTGGTCGGCATTAGGCTAATTATCTTCCAGAAAGACTACTCAATCCTTGAATACAGCACATCCGTCAATCCTGGTCCACTAAATTGTCTCATTTCTTGGAATAACATTTAGATGTATTCCTATTGTTTTCCGCGCATTGTCAAATACCCCGAGCGTAACTACAGGGAACCCACTATTTATTTAGGTCAATTGGGATTTAGCACGTAACCATCACCTAAGACGTACTCGGAGACAAACTTCTAGTACTTATGTCTGTTTATTTCTGTGAGTAATGTTGTCACAAATGTGTCTGTGATCTTCCTAGATGTTATTTGGTTTCCATTTCTGGCTAAATAAACTCTCGTCTGTCACGAGAAACGCCGACAGTTTCGCTTGGATTGTTGTGACGTGATCTAGTTTAATTCAATTGATTTCTCTCAATTCATGTAAACATGACACTATGAGGTATATAGCAACACATCATGACGACACAGTAACATAGCAATGCAGACAACACAGTAAAATAACAATACAGACGGCACAGTAAAATAACAATACAGACGGCACAGTAAAATAACAATACAGACGGCACAGTAAAATAACAATACAGACGACACAGTAAAATAACAATACAGACGGCACAGTAAAATAACAATACAGACAACACAGTAAAATAACAATACAGACGGCACAGTAAAATAACAATACAGATGGCACAGTAAAATAACAATACAGACGCCACAGTAAACTAACAATACAGACGACACAGTAAAATAACAATACAGACGGCACAGTAAAATAACAATACAGACGACACAGTAAAATAACAATACAAACGGCAGAGTAAAATAACAATACTGCACAGTAAAATAACAATACAGACGGCACAGTAAAATAACAATACAGACGACACAGTAAAATAACAATACAGACGACACAGTAAAATAACAATACAGACGGCACAGTAAAATAACAATACAGACAGCACAGTAAAATAACAATACACGCGACACAGTAAAATAACAATACAGACGACACAGTAAAATAACAATACAGACGCCACAGTAAAATAACAATACAGACGGTACAGTAAAATAACAATACAGACGGCACAGTAAAATAACAATACAGACGGCACAGTAAAATAACAATACAGACGACACAGTAAAATAACAATACAGACGACACAGTAAAATAACAATACAGACGGTACAGTAAAATAACAATACAGACGGTACAGTAAAATAACAATACAGACGGTACAGTAAAATAACAATACAGACGGTACAGTAAAATAACAATACAGACAACACAGTAAAATAACAATACAGACGGCACAGTAAAATAACAATACAAACGGCACAGTAAAATAACAATACAGACGGCACGGTAAAATAACAATACAGACGGCACAGTAATATAACAATACAGACAGTACAGTAAAATAACAATACAGACGGTACAGTAAAATAACAATACAGACGGTACAGTAAAATAACAATACAGACGCCACAGTAAACTAACAATACAGACGACACAGTAAAATAACAATACAGACCGCACAGTAAAATAACAATACAAACGGCACAGTAAAATAACAATACAGACGGCACAGTAAAATAACAATACAGACGGCACAGTAAAATAACAATACAGACAGCACAGTAAACTAACAATACACGCGACACAGTAAAATAACAATACAGACGACACAGTAAAATAACAATACAGACGACAGAGTAAACTAACAATACAGACGGTACAGTAAAATAACAATACAGACGACACAGTAAAATAACAATACAGACGACACAGTAAAATAACAATACAGACGGCACAGTAAAATAACAATACAGACGACACAGTAAAATAACAATACAGACGACACAGTAAAATAACAATACAGACGGCACAGTAAAATAACAATACAGACAACACAGTAAAATAACAATACAGACGGCACAGTAAAATAACAATACAGACGGCACAGTAAAATAACAATACAGACAGTACAGTAAAATAACAATACAGACGGTACAGTAAAATAACAATACAGACGGTACAGTAAAATAACAATACAGACGGAACAGTAAAATAACAATACAGACGGTACAGTAAACTAACAATACAGACGGTACAGTAAAATAACAATACAGACGGCACAGTAAAATAACAATACAGACGGTACAGTAAAATAACAATACAGACGGCACAGTAAAATAACAATACAGACGGCACAGTAAAATAACAATACAGACGGTACAGTAAAATAACAATACAGACGACACAGTAAAATAACAATACAGACGGCACAGTAAAATAACAATACAGACGGCACAGTAAAATAACAATACAGACGGCACAGTAAAATAACAATACAGACGGCACAGTAAAATAACAATACAGACGACACAGTAAAATAACAATACAGACGACACAGTAAAATAACAATACAGACGACACAGTAAAATAACAATACAGACGACACAGTAAAATAACAATACAGACAGCACAGTAAAATAACAATACAGACGACACAGTAAAATAACAATACAGACGACACAGTAAAATAACAATACAGACGGCACAGTAAAATAACAATACAGACGGCACAGTAAAATAACAATACAGACGACACAGTAAAATAACAATACAGACGGCACAGTAAAATAACAATACAGACAGCACAGTAAAATAACAATACAGACGACACAGTAAAATAACAATACAGACGGTACAGTAAAATAACAATACAGACGACACAGTAAAATAACAATACAGACTGCACAGTAAAATAACAATACAGACGACACAGTAAAATAACAATACAGACGACACAGTAAAATAACAATACAGACGACACAGTAAAATAACAATACAGACGACACAGTAAAATAACAATACAGACGACACAGTAAAATAACAATACAGACGACACAGTAAAATAACAATACAGACGGCACAGTAAAATAACAATACAGACGGTACAGTAAAATAACAATACAGACGACACAGTAAAATAACAATACAGACGGTACAGTAAAATAACAATACAGACGGTACAGTAAAATAACAATACAGACGGCACAGTAAAATAACAATACAGACGACACAGTAAAATAACAATACAGACGACACAGTAAAATAACAATACAGACGACACAGTAAAATAACAATACAGACGGCACAGTAAAATAACAATACAGACGGCACAGTAAAATAACAATACAGACGGCACAGTAAAATAACAATACAGACGGCACAGTAAAATAACAATACAGACGACACAGTAAAATAACAATACAGACGGCACAGTAAAATAACAATACAGACGGCAGAGTAAAATAACAATACGCACAGTAAAATAACAATACAGACGGCACAGTAAAATAACAATACAGACGACACAGTAAAATAACAATACAGACGACACAGTAAAATAACAATACAGACGGCACAGTAAAATAACAATACAGACAGCACAGTAAAATAACAATACAGACGACACAGTAAAATAACAATACAGACGACACAGTAAAATAACAATACAGACGCCACAGTAAAATAACAATACAGACGGCACAGTAAAATAACAATACAGACGGCACAGTAAAATAACAATACAGACGGCACAGTAAAATAACAATACAGACGACACAGTAAAATAACAATACAGACGACACAGTAAAATAACAATACAGACGGTACAGTAAAATAACAATACAGACGTACAGTAAAATAACAATACAGACGGCACAGTAAAATAACAATACAGACGGCACAGTAAAATAACAATACAGACGACACAGTAAAATAACAATACAGACGGCACAGTAAAATAACAATACAGACGGCACAGTAAAATAACAATACAGACGGCACAGTAAAATAACAATACAGACGGCACAGTAAAATAACAATACAGACAGTACAGTAAAATAACAATACAGACGGTACAGTAAAATAACAATACAGACGGTACAGTAAAATAACAATACAGACGCCACAGTAAAATAACAATACAGACGACACAGTAAAATAACAATACAGACGGCACAGTAAAATAACAATACAGACGGCACAGTAAAATAACAATACAGACGGCACAGTAAAATAACAATACAGACGGCACAGTAAAATAACAATACAGACAGCACAGTAAATAACAATACACGCGACACAGTAAAATAACAATACAGACGACACAGTAAAATAACAATACAGACGACACAGTAAAATAACAATACAGACGGTACAGTAAAATAACAATACAGACGACACAGTAAAATAACAATACAGACGACACAGTAAAATAACAATACAGACGCACAGTAAAATAACAATACAGACGACACAGTAAAATAACAATACAGACGACACAGTAAAATAACAATACAGACGACACAGTAAAATAACAATACAGACGACACAGTAAAATAACAATACAGACGGCACAGTAAAATAACAATACAGACGGCACAGTAAAATAACAATACAGACGACACAGTAAAATAACAATACAGACGGACAGTAAAATAACAATACAGACGGCACAGTAAAATAACAATACAGACGGACAGTAAAATAACAATACAGACGGACAGTAAAATAACAATACAGACGCACAGTAAAATAACAATACAGACGGCACAGTAAAATAACAATACAGACGGCACAGTAAAATAACAATACAGACGGCACAGTAAAATAACAATACAGACGGCACAGTAAAATAACAATACAGACGACACAGTAAAATAACAATACAGACGACACAGTAAAATAACAATACAGACGGCACAGTAAAATAACAATACAGACGACACAGTAAAATAACAATACAGACGACACAGTAAAATAACAATACAGACGGCACAGTAAAATAACAATACAGACGACACAGTAAAATAACAATACAGACGGCACAGTAAAATAACAATACAGACGACACAGTAAAATAACAATACAGACGGCACAGTAAAATAACAATACAGACGGCACAGTAAAATAACAATACAGACGGCACAGTAAAATAACAATACAGACGGCACAGTAAAATAACAATACAGACGACACAGTAAAATAACAATACAGACGGCACAGTAAAATAACAATACAGACGGCACAGTAAAATAACAATACAGACAGCACAGTAAAATAACAATACAGACGGCACAGTAAAATAACAATACAGACGACACAGTAAAATAACAATACAGACGCACAGTAAAATAACAATACAGACGGCACAGTAAAATAACAATACAGACGACACAGTAAAATAACAATACAGACGACACAGTAAAATAACAATACAGACGACACAGTAAAATAACAATACAGACGACACAGTAAAATAACAATACAGACGACACAGTAAAATAACATACAGACGGCACAGTAAAATAACAATACAGACGGTACAGTAAAATAACAATACAGACGACACAGTAAAATAACAATACAGACGGTACAGTAAAATAACAATACAGACGGCACAGTAAAATAACAATACAGACGGCACAGTAAAATAACAATACAGACGACACAGTAAAATAACAATACAGACGACACAGTAAAATAACAATACAGACGACACAGTAAAATAACAATACAGACGGCACAGTAAAATAACAATACAGACGGCACAGTAAAATAACAATACAGACGGCACAGTAAAATAACAATACAGACGGCACAGTAAAATAACAATACAGACGGCACAGTAAAATAACAATACAGACGGCACAGTAAAATAACAATACAGACGGCAAGTAAAATAACAATACGCACAGTAAAATAACAATACAGACGGCACAGTAAAATAACAATACAGACGACACAGTAAAATAACAATACAGACGACACAGTAAAATAACAATACAGACGGCACAGTAAAATAACAATACAGACAGCACAGTAAAATAACAATACAGACGACACAGTAAAATAACAATACAGACGACACAGTAAAATAACAATACAGACGCCACAGTAAAATAACAATACAGACGGCACAGTAAAATAACAATACAGACGGCACAGTAAAATAACAATACAGACGGCACAGTAAAATAACAATACAGACGACACAGTAAAATAACAATACAGACGACACAGTAAAATAACAATACAGACGGCACAGTAAAATAACAATACAGACGACACAGTAAAATAACAATACAGACGGCACAGTAAAATAACAATACAGACGGCACAGTAAAATAACAATACAGACGACACAGTAAAATAACAATACAGACGGCACAGTAAAATAACAATACAGACGGCACAGTAAAATAACAATACAGACGGCACAGTAAAATAACAATACAGACGGCACAGTAAAATAACAATACAGACAGTACAGTAAAATAACAATACAGACGGTACAGTAAAATAACAATACAGACGGCACAGTAAAATAACAATACAGACGCCACAGTAAAATAACAATACAGACGACACAGTAAAATAACAATACAGACGGCACAGTAAAATAACAATACAGACGGCACAGTAAAATAACAATACAGACGGCACAGTAAAATAACAATACAGACGGCACAGTAAAATAACAATACAGACAGCACAGTAAAATAACAATACAGACGACACAGTAAAATAACAATACAGACGACACAGTAAAATAACAATACAGACGACACAGTAAAATAACAATACAGACGGTACAGTAAAATAACAATACAGACGACACAGTAAAATAACAATACAGACGACACAGTAAAATAACAATACAGACGGCACAGTAAAATAACAATACAGACGACACAGTAAAATAACAATACAGACGACACAGTAAAATAACAATACAGACGGCACAGTAAAATAACAATACAGACGACACAGTAAAATAACAATACAGACGGCACAGTAAAATAACAATACAGACGGCACAGTAAAATAACAATACAGACAGCACAGTAAAATAACAATACAGACGGCACAGTAAAATAACAATACAGACGGTACAGTAAATAACAATAAGACGGACAGTAAAATAACAATACAGACGGCACAGTAAAATAACAATACAGACGGCACAGTAAAATAACAATACAGACGGCACAGTAAAATAACAATACAGACGGCACAGTAAAATAACAATACAGACGGCACAGTAAAATAACAATACAGACGGCACAGTAAAATAACAATACAGACGGCACAGTAAAATAACAATACAGACGACACAGTAAAATAACAATACAGACGGCACAGTAAAATAACAATACAGACGGCACAGTAAAATAACAATACAGACAGCACAGTAAAATAACAATACAGACGGCACAGTAAAATAACAATACAGACGGCACAGTAAAATAACAATACAGACGGCACAGTAAAATAACAATACAGACGGCACAGTAAAATAACAATACAGACGGTACAGTAAAATAACAATACAGACGGCACAGTAAAATAACAATACAGACGGCACAGTAAAATAACAATACAGACGGCACAGTAAAATAACAATACAGACGGCACAGTAAAATAACAATACAGACGGCACAGTAAAATAACAATACAGACGGCACAGTAAAATAACAATACAGACGACACAGTAAAATAACAATACAGACGGCACAGTAAAATAACAATACAGACGGCACAGTAAAATAACAATACAGACGGCACAGTAAAATAACAATACAGACGGCACAGTAAAATAACAATACAGACGACACAGTAAAATAACAATACAGACGACACAGTAAAATAACAATACAGACGACACAGTAAAATAACAATACAGACGACACAGTAAAATAACAATACAGACAGCACAGTAAAATAACAATACAGACGACACAGTAAAATAACAATACAGACGACACAGTAAAATAACAATACAGACAGCACAGTAAAATAACAATACAGACACACAGTAAAATAACAATACAGACGACACAGTAAAATAACAATACAGACGGCACAGTAAAATAACAATACAGACGGCACAGTAAAATAACAATACAGACGACACAGTAAAATAACAATACAGACGACACAGTAAAATAACAATACAGACGGCACAGTAAAATAACAATACAGACGACACAGTAAAATAACAATACAGACGACACAGTAAAATAACAATACAGACGGCACAGTAAAATAACAATACAGACGACACAGTAAAATAACAATACAGACGACACAGTAAAATAACAATACAGACGACACAGTAAAATAACAATACAGACGGCACAGTAAAATAACAATACAGACGGCACAGTAAAATAACAATACAGACGACAGTAAAATAACAATACAGACGGTACAGTAAAATAACAATACAGACGGCACAGTAAAATAACAATACAGACGACAGTAAATAACAATACAGACGCACAGTAAAATAACATACAGACGACAGTAAAATAACAATACAGACGGTACAGTAAAATAACAATACAGACGACACAGTAAAATAACAATACAGACGGTACAGTAAAATAACAATACAGACGACACAGTAAAATAACAATACAGACGACACAGTAAAATAACAATACAGACGACACAGTAAAATAACAATACAGACGACACAGTAAAATAACAATACAGACGGCACAGTAAAATAACAATACAGACGACACAGTAAAATAACAATACAGACGGCACAGTAAAATAACAATACAGACGACACAGTAAAATAACAATACAGACGACACAGTAAAATAACAATACAGACAGCACAGTAAAATAACAATACAGACGACACAGTAAAATAACAATACAGACGACACAGTAAAATAACAATACAGACAGCACAGTAAAATAACAATACAGACAGCACAGTAAAATAACAATACAGACGACACAGTAAAATAACAATACAGACGGCACAGTAAAATAACAATACAGACGGCACAGTAAAATAACAATACAGACGGCACAGTAAAATAACAATACAGACAGCACAGTAAAATAACAATACAGACGACACAGTAAAATAACAATACAGACGGCACAGTAAAATAACAATACAGACGACACAGTAAAATAACAATACAGACGACACAGTAAAATAACAATACAGACGACACAGTAAAATAACAATACAGACGGCACAGTAAAATAACAATACAGACGACACAGTAAAATAACAATACAGACGGCACAGTAAAATAACAATACAGACGACACAGTAAAATAACAATACAGACGACACAGTAAAATAACAATACAGACGACACAGTAAAATAACAATACAGACGACACAGTAAAATAACAATACAGACGGCACAGTAAAATAACAATACAGACGACACAGTAAAATAACAATACAGACGGCACAGTAAAATAACAATACAGACGACACAGTAAAATAACAATACAGACGACACAGTAAAATAACAATACAGACGGCACAGTAAAATAACAATACAGACGACACAGTAAAATAACAATACAGACGACACAGTAAAATAACAATACAGACGACACAGTAAAATAACAATACAGACGACACAGTAAAATAACAATACAGACGACACAGTAAAATAACAATACAGACGACACAGTAAAATAACAATACAGACGACACAGTAAAATAACAATACAGACGGCACAGTAAAATAACAATACAGACGAGCACAGTAAAATAACAATACAGACGACACAGTAAAATAACAATACAGACGACACAGTAAAATAACAATACAGACGGCACAGTAAAATAACAATACAGACGGCACAGTAAAATAACAATACAGACGACACAGTAAAATAACAATACAGACGACACAGTAAAATAACAATACAGACGGCAGTAATAACAATACAGACACAGTAAAATAACAATACAGACGGCACAGTAAAATAACAATACAGACGACACAGTAAAATAACAATACAGACGGCACAGTAAAATAACAATACAGACGCACAGTAAAATAACAATACAGACGGCACAGTAAAATAACAATACAGACGACACAGTAAAATAACAATACAGACGAACAGTAAATAACAATACAACGCACAGTAAAATAACAATACAGACGGCACAGTAAAATAACAATACAGACGGCACAGTAAAATAACAATACAGACGACACAGTAAAATAACAATACAGACGACACAGTAAAATAACAATACAGACGGCACAGTAAAATAACAATACAGACAGCACAGTAAATAACAATACACACGACACAGTAAAATAACAATACAGACGACACAGTAAAATAACAATACAGACGCCACAGTAAATAACAATACAGACGGTACAGTAAAATAACAATACAGACGACACAGTAAAATAACAATACAGACGGCACAGTAAAATAACAATACAGACGGCACAGTAAAATAACAATACAGACGGCACAGTAAAATAACAATACAGACAGCACAGTAAAATAACAATACAGACGGACAGTAAAATACAATACAGACGGACAGTAAAATACAATACAGACGCACAGTAAAATAACAATACAGACGACACAGTAAAATAACAATACAGACGCACAGTAAAATAACAATACAGACGACACAGTAAAATAACAATACAGACGGCACAGTAAAATAACAATACAGACGACACAGTAAAATAACAATACAGACGCACAGTAAAATAACAATACAGACGACACAGTAAAATAACAATACAGACGGCACAGTAAAATAACAATACAGACGACACAGTAAAATAACAATACAGACGACACAGTAAAATAACAATACAGACGACACAGTAAAACAATACAGACGGCACAGTAAAATAACAATACAGACGGCACAGTAAAATAACAATACAGACGGCACAGTAAAATAACAATACAGACGGCACAGTAAAATAACAATACAGACGGCACAGTAAAATAACAATACAGACGGCACAGTAAAATAACAATACAGACGGCACAGTAAAATAACAATACAGACGGCACAGTAAAATAACAATACAGACGACACAGTAAAATAACAATACAGACGACAGTAAAATAACAATACAGACGAACAGTAAAATAACAATACAGACGAGTTTAGACACAGTAAAATAACAATACAGACGGCACAGTAAAATAACAATACAGACGACACAGTAAAATAACAATACAGACGCACAGTAAAATAACAATACAGACGGCACAGTAAAATAACAATACAGACGACACAGTAAAATAACAATACAGACGGCACAGTAAAATAACAATACAGACGACACAGTAAAATAACAATACAGACGGCACAGTAAAATAACAATACAGACGGCACAGTAAAATAACAATACAGACGACACAGTAAAATAACAATACAGACGACGTAAAATAACAATACAGACGGCACAGTAAAATAACAATACAGACGACACAGTAAAATAACAATACAGACGACACAGTAAAATAACAATACAGACGGCACAGTAAAATAACAATACAGACGGTACAGTAAAATAACAATACAGACGACACAGTAAAATAACAATACAGACGGACAGTAAAATAACAATACAGACGGTACAGTAAAATAACAATACAGACGGCACAGTAAAATAACAATACAGACGACACAGTAAAATAACAATACAGACGGCACAGTAAAATAACAATACAGACGGTACAGTAAAATAACAATACAGACGACACAGTAAAATAACAATACAGACGGTACAGTAAAATAACAATACAGACGGTACAGTAAAATAACAATACAGACGACACAGTAAAATAACAATACAGACGACACAGTAAAATAACAATACAGACGGCACAGTAAAATAACAATACAGACGACACAGTAAAATAACAATACAGACGACACAGTAAAATAACAATACAGACGCACAGTAAAATAACAATACAGACGACACAGTAAAATAACAATACAGACGACACAGTAAAATAACAATACAGACGGCACAGTAAAATAACAATACAGACACACAGTAAAATAACAATACAGACGACACAGTAAAATAACAATACAGACGACAGTAAAATAACAATACAGACACACAGTAAAATAACAATACAGACGCACAGTAAAATAACAATACAGACGACACAGTAAAATAACAATACAGACGACACAGTAAAATAACAATACAGACGCACAGTAAAATAACAATACAGACGACACAGTAAAATAACAATACAGACGACACAGTAAAATAACAATACAGACAGCACAGTAAAATAACAATACAGACGACACAGTAAAATAACAATACAGACGGCACAGTAAAATAACAATACAGACGGCACAGTAAAATAACAATACAGACGGCACAGTAAAATAACAATACAGACGACACAGTAAAATAACAATACAGACGGCACAGTAAAATAACAATACAGACGGCACAGTAAAATAACAATACAGACGACACAGTAAAATAACAATACAGACGGCACAGTAAAATAACAATACAGACGACACAGTAAAATAACAATACAGACGGCACAGTAAAATAACAATACAGACGACACAGTAAAATAACAATACAGACGACACAGTAAAATAACAATACAGACGGCACAGTAAAATAACAATACAGACGACACAGTAAAATAACAATACAGACGACACAGTAAAATAACAATACAGACGACACAGTAAAATAACAATACAGACGGCACAGTAAAATAACAATACAGACACACAGTAAAATAACAATACAGACGACACAGTAAAATAACAATACAGACGCACAGTAAAATAACAATACAGACGGCACAGTAAAATAACAATACAGACGCACAGTAAAATAACAATACAGACGAACAGTAAAATAACAATACAGACACACAGTAAAATAACAATACAGACGCACAGTAAAATAACAATACAGACGACACAGTAAAATAACAATACAGACGACACAGTAAAATAACAATACAGAACACAGTAAAATAACAATACAGACGGCACAGTAAAATAACAATACAGACGACACAGTAAAATAACAATACAGACGACACAGTAAAATAACAATACAGACGGCACAGTAAAATAACAATACAGACAGCACAGTAAAATAACAATACAGACGACACAGTAAAATAACAATACAGACGGCACAGTAAAATAACAATACAGACGGCACAGTAAAATAACAATACAGACGACACAGTAAAATAACAATACAGACGACACAGTAAAATAACAATACAGACGGCACAGTAAAATAACAATACAGACGACACAGTAAAATAACAATACAGACGGCACAGTAAAATAACAATACAGACGGCACAGTAAAATAACAATACAGACGACACAGTAAAATAACAATACAGACGACACAGTAAAATAACAATACAGACGACACAGTAAAATAACAATACAGACGACACAGTAAAATAACAATACAGACGGCACAGTAAAATAACAATACAGACGACACAGTAAAATAACAATACAGACGACACAGTAAAATAACAATACAGACGACACAGTAAAATAACAATACAGACGACACAGTAAAATAACAATACAGACGACACAGTAAAATAACAATACAGACGACACAGTAAAATAACAATACAGACGACACAGTAAAATAACAATACAGACGACACAGTAAAATAACAATACAGACGGCACAGTAAAATAACAATACAGACGGCACAGTAAAATAACAATACAGACGGCACAGTAAAATAACAATACAGACGACAGCACAGTAAAATAACAATACAGACGACACAGTAAAATAACAATACAGACGGCACAGTAAAATAACAATACAGACGACACAGTAAAATAACAATACAGACGACACAGTAAAATAACAATACAGACAGCACAGTAAAATA
>CM026391.1:71864574-71885625 GCA_014843695.1 Archivesica marissinica
AGCTTATACAATTTATTATAGTTCGATTGCGAAACAAGTTCTTACAACTTATATTAATCACTCTCGATACATCATTCCTGATGGAATCCATCACCACGAGGGAGAGAGAAGAGGCAACGTGGAATGTAAGTGCCTTGCCTAAGGGCACAATCGTAACGGCTCCAGTGGGGCTTGAACTCCGGACCGTTCGCAACTGAAGCGAACGCGAAATCACTGTGCTAACGCGACTTCCACAATATACCACGTGTACAATGTATCACGACTTGTATAATGTAGCCGGTGTGTGTGTGGGTGGGGAGAGTAGGGGCTAGAAATGATGGTGGACACAGACAACTTAGGTCATATGACGACTATCCAGCTATTATTTGTGAAGGACGCCCCTCACTAGTATTATCTGCATCTGAGGTACAGGTAGGCACCAGGGTAGAATCAACGGCCTCGCAAGACCGCTGGATAGCTTCCTCACTTGAAAGAATTCGACACCCCAAGTGCTGATTCGAACCTACACAGCGGGATGGGCAAGTGATTTTGAAGTCAACGATTTTACCCACTCTGTCACGGAAGCCTCTATATATGTCGACATTGACGTACCCGATACTACCCGATACTAACTATGTATGTAAAATGACGAAATGACGTCAAGCTTACGCTTGAACGTTGCACAGGAAAATGTTTGTGTGTTACGGATTTCGGAATATATGTATGCATAGCTCTTGCATTTATATTCACAATGGTATAATAATTTATGGTAACACGCTGGACTGGTAATCCAGGGATCTCAGGTTCGATCCCCCGTCTGACCCTAATAAAATTAACAGTCTTTCAGATGGGACGTTAAACCGAGGTCTCGTGTCGGTGCTTTACACCGTGCACGTAAAAGAACCAGAGGAGATTCTGGAATGGGTCTATGTCTGTATCATGCACTATCCTCCAAAAATCTAAAATAACTAATCTCTTCAGGAGGCGTCGCTCATATGGGCAACCGGTAGCGACGATAAATAAACGTAACAAAACAATTGATGTGTAATACATTTACAGAATATCTTTAAGTGTAGCATAACCTCAGACTAATATGGATGTATAAACTATCATAATGGTAATTATGTACAGTTAAAACATTGTCGTGACGTCATACCTTTGCACTTATTATTAATATTGGACTGCTGTAAAAAGGCCTATGTATGTCCTATGTACATGTACGAAATTAACAAATTTAAATAGTAGGATCTTGTTATATAAGTGTGTGTTTTAAGTAAGATATAAGCCTCAAACGGATCCAATATGTAAAATAGTGGTACTGTCTTTGGCGATACGCGCCTCACACAGTCCAATATTTTACATATTGGGTCATTTTCGGCTTATATCCTATACGTAGATGAAGAAGAATGCGGAGGTCTGTATTATATATATGCCCATGCGTATACGGGTTAATAAGAACAGACGGGTAAGTTTTCCGGTGGTCATCATTGTGGACTTGGAATCCAGGGATCGCAGGTTCGATCCCCAGTCTGACACTAATAACATTAACAGTCTTTCAGATGGGACTTTACACCAAGGTATCGTGTCGGTGTTTTTACACAGTGCACGTAAAAGAACCAGAGGAGATTCTGGAATGGGTCTATGTCTGTATCATTGCACTATCCTCCAACATCCTTAAATTAGTATTTATAGGACAACAGTTGAACTAATGCTACCAGACAGTGCAGCTATGTTCATATGGAGTGTATATTCACATGAAAGACCCGTTAAGTCGTGGCATCGCGTTCGCGTTAGGTGTGAAAGGCCCGGAAGACCCGGAGCTGTGGCCGTTACGATTGTGTCCTTATGCAAGGCACTTAAATTCCACATTGCCTCTTCTCTCTCTCGATGGATTCCACCATGAGTGAGGTCTCGAGAGCGATTAATCTTCTCTCTCCCTCGTGGTGATGGATTCCACCATGAGTGAGGTCTCGAGAGCAATTGATCTAATGTGGCAAACATTTGTTTCGCAATCGAGTTGAAATAAAATAGTATAAACATAATGTTCTCGTCTGTACATGCGTTTTCTTCCGTCTGTACATGCGTTTTCTTCCGTCTGTACATGCGTTTTCTTCCGTCTGTACATGCGTTTTCTTCCGTCTGTACATGCGTTTTCTTCCGTCTGTACATCATGAACAATTGAGCATCAAATATAAACAACATAAATATTGCTAATCTTAAAGCTGGGACCATGCTGCTTCAGTAGTGGGGCGACCATCCCCTACCCAGCGGGTCCTCAGGTGGCGGATAGGGGAACGGCCCTCAGATATGGGGGTTAGCTGTGAATTAAATAAGCAGTCCCGGACCATATGGCGGTGTACCTACCAGGACGGAGCAGGATAGCACATGACAAAGCTACTCCTATTAAATACTCCACGTGTCCCACAACGGGTGCATCAGGCGAATATATGGACCGCCTTAAAAGTCCTAGCCTAAGGGTGAGGTAACCCCAACAGAAACCTCGAATGCTGAAGGCGGAAGTACTGGGCCGCACCGCGCATTCCAATAAACCACGGTACTACGCATAAACGCAAAATGATTCAAAATGAATCACAACGCTAAGAAAATGCAATCAAAATAAACAACAAGACATATTACCACGCGTTAAAACAAAACAGAATGCAATCAAAATAAGCAACGTGCATTTTATGTCTCCTAAAATGAAACAGAATATGATGCAAAAAAGCAACGAGTCTACGATTCTTTAAATTGTTAATATTTATACAACAGCTGACCGTTCAATACAAACAATGTTTGTACTGGCGGTACTGTAGCCAATTATGGAATAACTAGTGAATATGTCAGAACAAATTCTTTTACCGATTAACTGTTTATTGGAAAATAAGACAAAATATGCCATAAAACTGTTCATAATGCCCGCTATGTTCCCATTGTTAATGGTTTAGGCTGAGAAAGTTGATATTTATACACAGCCAAATAATTCACGAGGGAATGGTGCGAAGAACTTCTCAGAAGAGATAAAGTCGATAGGAAGATATCGTAAAGTATATCAATATTGTCCCACTTTATCTAGCAAATACGCTTTATTCGTATTTCTCAGAAGAAAAACTCAATGTAAAATACATCAAGTAAATTATGTCACGCATTTGCATTAATTTGAAGAGAAACTCCGAAAGCTTGAATGGTTTAAAGCCGTATTTATTCAGCGAAAAGGCATTACAATACCAGTAAAGTTACGAATGAATATAAAAAGTGAACCGACTAGAAACGATATTTACTCTGGGAGAATGCTTAATTTAACTGTCACTCAAAGAACAACGAGACTAGCGGCTCTCCTCGTCTATACCGGAACCTGCGCAGCAATTTAAGCGCAATGCGGCCATGTTGATTTCCATTAGTCATTAGTCATGCTATTTTCGGAAGTTATCAGTCTGGACGCTGGACTGGTAATCCAGGGATCGCAGGTTCGATCCCCTGTCTGACCCTAATAAAATTAACAGTCTTTCAGATGGGACGTTAATCCGAGGTCTCCTCTCAGTGCTTTACACCGTGCACGTAAAAGAACCAGAGGAGACTCTGGAATGGGTCTCTTTCTGTATCATTGCACTATCCTCCAAAATCTAAAATGACTAATATCTTCAGGAGGCGTCGCTCATATGGGCAACCGGTAGCGACGATAAATAAACGTAAACACACCTACACACACGAAGTTATCAGTTCTTCGGTTTGCAATTTGAGGTTAAATATATGTATTATATAAATTGCTTATCGCATGGCAGAGCAAGAGGTAATACACATGTACAACGTTGTCAAACTAAGAACCCTGTGTAACCCGTTATCAGATAAAGCACATATACTGTACTGGGAGTGTTAATACTGTTGAACACGAATTTCGATTGGTACAACTGTACAAACTCGTCTTCAGTTATTATATCTATTTTGGTTCTTCGTAGTAATCAAATGTTCGCCTTTTGTTTTATTGGGTTGCATAATGTAGGACTATGAAATTATGATTCCAATCGAAAATAGAAACTGCCAACGTGTTCATATAAAGAGACACGGTCATAGTTGGGCTCGAACCCGTGACCCTCAGCGATGTTAGATTACAGTGGTATTCAAGTCAGCGATCTTAACCACTCGATCAAGGCGACGTACATTTGGCTCTATATGTATTTTCGGATTTTCATCTGGTCCTGCCTTTGCTTCCTGGTCAACAATATATACAGCAGGTCATTTCTCTACATCGCGGTCTGCAACATAGTGAGCGTAGTTGTTATCTATTTCTAGCCTTACCACTATTCTCTATGCATAGGCTTACAACATATGCAGCTGGTTCATGCACGTCTACGGGACGTTCTTGAAGGTGGTCAACTATTCAATTCTCTACATCGCGGGCTGAAATCGCGGTCTACAACATAGTGAGCTTAGTTGTTATCTATTTCTAGCCTTTCTTTATGCATAGGCTTACAACATATGCAGCTGGTCCATGCACGTCTACGGGACGTTCTTGAAGGTGGTCAACTATTCAACGTAAAGATTCTCGCTCGCAGGATGTACAATATTGAGCATGCACACGACGAATTACGTCAACTTGACAGAATGGAAACTGATCCTAATGTTAACAAAGTCATCGTGTTTGACCTGTCATCTGAACAGGCATACAGGAACATATTAAGACAGGTAAAGTTATACGTACTCAAATATATCTGATTCCTACTTGATACTTTGCACTATGTATTATGTCGTTGAATGCTATACGTGATTTATGTCTTGCAATAAATATACCAAAGATATATAGGGTCTTACAAAAGGCTTGCTTAATAGCAAAATTCCAAAACGAGTTTCATAAAAAAAATTTTTTTAATATGATATGACATCGAGCGTTATATCCTTTTTATCACATTACAATATTGGGTTTTAATAATATTTTTGCACAAAATAACGCTGCTATTTTCATTTTGGCGCCAACTGGCAGTGCAAATTGGCATGGCGTCACTAAATTGTCATGACGTCACTACGCAATGCAGCTTTATAGGGAATCAAACCCATTATTTTCGCGCAAAGCGCAAAAATATCGTAAATTTCGGGTACCATCTGCAGCACAAACACAATCATTAAGATATATTAACCCTCGATATGCTGAATAAATTTGAAATGGGTTGACAAACAACCATGATACAGATTAGCCGGACATAATTATGTGCAGCGTCTGATCAGTATCTATGTTGTTTGCCATTCAACCTAGTCCTTTAGCTCCACTATCAGAATAGCAAACACAATAGTGTCCGACTAGATGACACGATGACGCTCTGAAATTAATTTCAATGTTACATTAATAAACACAAATTACCACTATCTTTTTTAACAAGAGTATATTTAATTTGACAAATTCGTGATGACTTAATTATTAATAAGCGTTTTGTCAATGGCGACGACAAATTGCTTGCGCTGTGAACTGTACTGTACATATAGCTGAACATTGTATGTATCGTAAACTATGTAGATGCATATAGTTGTCAAGTTTCATAAACACATAACTGATTATATCTCTGTGTTTTTACGTTTATTTATCGTTGCTACCGGTTGCCCATATGAGCGACGCCTCCTGAACAGATTAGTTATTTTAGATGTTGGGGGATAGTGCATGATACAGACAGAGACCCAATCCAGAATATCCTCTGGTTCTTTTACGTGCACAGTGTAAAGCACCGACACGATACCTCGGTTTAACGTCCCATCTGAAAGACTGTTAATTTTATTAGGGTCAGACGGGGGATCGAACCTGCGATCCCTGGATTACCAGTCCAGCGTGCTACCACTGGACTACATATCCGATTATATCTCTCACTTTTTAAGTGTACTGGCTAGAAACTTACTTTAACATTTATCCTTGTTTAACACCGACAAAACTGTGAACAATTTGGAAATATAAGCTACATGTATGCAGTTAGCCGACCTGGCGAATGTCCGGTTAACCGGTTAGTAATTCTGACCGGTTTTGGCATCCCTATATGTACATGTATGTTTAAAAGGATCTGTTGATGATCGATTCCCATTTCAGGCAATGTCTTGGTTCATATTATTTATGTTTTAAACAGCGTTATAATTGCGTCAAGTCCTCTTTTAAATCGTAGTTTGTCTTGCCATTAACGTTATGTACCAATTAAAATAGAAATGTGCGTACATGTACTTTTAAGTTTAATTTTCAAATTATAAGGATTATTCTCTCAACCAATCAGAATCCTTCCAGGTGTGTTATTACACATTTAAACATATTTATTTCCCACTATAATACATATTGAACAATGCAGAAAAAGGATTAGAATGAAAGACAGTCTTATATTAAGTCTTCTCCTCGCACGTGTGTTCATATAAGAAATTGTGATATGACTGTATTACACTGAATACAAGCAAAGTTATGTGATAAATACAGATACATATACATGGCATTGTTTGAGTATATACAGACGGACGCACGGCCGATACATGTGTATGTACTGTATGTACAATGCCTATTATATTCGTTAAATACTCGTGACTACCACATTGATATCAGCGCTGCTTAGTTTAAATATAGTTTATTTCAAACCATACTACATATACAAATATACAGTTTACACATAATGTAGATACATGACAAAACAAGGAATACAACCGAAAGCTATAGAACAGAATAAGATTCTCATGAAAATCTGCTTTCCCGGATGTAGTTGTGGACTGCTTGACATGTTTGCATTGCATTCCGGTCTTTGTATTATTCTTGTAAATATTTGTCAATGAGTAAATAAACAAAATTAAATTAAAAAATAAGATTCCGGTCTCCGTGTAATAGAGTGTATGGTACAATATTTAGAAGTATTTGCAAGGAAACGAATTATGATGCCATTATAGTAGAGACATTCAAAGACAAAATGATGATTACTCTCAGGAAGACCACATTGACAGAGTTTACAGACGGATCTGTAGTCCAGTGGTAACACGCTGGACTGGTAATCCAGGGATCGCAGGTTCGATCCCCCGTCTGAACGTTATACAATTAACAGTATTTCAGATGGGACGTTAAACCGAGGTCTCGTGTCGGTGCTGTACACCGTGCACGTAAAAGAACCAGAGGAGGCTCTGGAATGGATCTCTGTCTGTATCATGGCACCATCCTCCAACATCTAAAATGACTAATCTCTTCAGGAGGCGTCGCTCATATGGGCAACCGACGTAAAACACACACACATTGACAGAGGTGTGATGGAGAAATGTTGCTTCGTATGCTGTTTGCGTATTGCATGCTTTGAATCACACTACATAGCGTTGATGTTGGCATATATAAAACAAATATGTTCTCCACATCCGACAGTTTTCTGCGAATAACAGAGAAACGTTATATTGTTCACAACGATGGATTCCGTATTAGCGTTGAATAACAGAGAAACGTCATATTGTTCACAACGATGGATTCCGTATTAGCTTTGAATAACAGAGAAACGTTATATTGTTCACAACGATGGATTCCGTATTAGCGTTGACCTTCAATGATGTCATTAGGAGTAGCCAATGAGATTAGTGGTTACCATTCAGGCAGAGGAATTGTGCATTAACTGGCGGTCACTCGAATATAGTTAGAATGGGAGAGGTTATTATGGTGTGTATATAATGTGTGTAAGACATTTGCCACTCAGATTACAGTGTCAATCCACACCGATTATCTGTGTGTGTTTCACGTTTATTTATCGTCGCTACCGGTTGCCCATATGAACGACGCCTCCTGAAGAGATTAGTCATTTTAGATTTTTGGAGAATAGTGCAATGATACAGACAGAGACCCATTCCAAAGTCTCATCTGGTTCTTTTACGTGCACGGTGTAAAGCACCGACACGAGACTTCGGTTTAATGTCCCATCTGAAAGACTGTTAATTTTATTAAGGTCAGACGGGGGATCGAACCTGCGATCCCTGGATTACCAGTCCAGTGTGTTACCACTGGACTACAGATCCGTCTGTGCCGATTATCTAAAACGTAAATATTTATTTCTAAGCTAGCGTCCGGACTACCTACGCGTACCGATGCCTGGCTAAGAACTATTCGGAAAGTAGGACCGTAACACCAAATACAGGATATCGCTGTCGACAAAGACTAGAAAGACCTGTGTTTTTACGTTTATCTATCGTCGCTACCGGTTGCCCATATGAGCGACGCCTCCTGAAGAGATTAGTTATTTTAGATTTTTGAGGATAGTGCAATGATACAGACAGAGACCAATTCCAAAAACTCCTCTGGTTCTTTTACGTGCACAGTGTAAAGCACCGACACGAGACCTCGGTTTAACGTCCCATTAGAAAGACCTAGCATTCGTTCAAAGATATATATTATAGTCTTGTAGCCTAATGACAATTCATTTAATTGACTTTATTATCACACATGTGTAAGTTGTATCAATAAACGATATACTTAACCATCCACCTACTAATAGTGACGGATCTGTAGTCCAGTGGTAGCACGCCGGGCTGGTAATCCAGGGATCGCAGGTTCGATCCCCCGTTTGACCCTAATAAAATTAACAGATGGGACTTTAAACCGAGGTCTCGTGTCGGTGATGTACACCGTGCACGTAAAAGAACCAGAGGATACTCTGGAATGGGTATATGTCTGTATCATTGCACTATCCTCCAACAATCTAAAATGACTAATCTCTTCAGGAGGCGTCGCTCATATGTGCAACCGGTAGCGAAGATAAATAAACGTAAACACACATAATAGTGACGAAAACAATCCACAATTCAGTCGCTAAGAAACATGTTTTAACACTTCTCTCAATAACTCTCAAAAATACTTCTCTCAAAATACATCGCATAGCCTCACACCTACAACTTTTGATATACATATATATTATATCTTTATTTCTGTCTCATCTATGTACAGTACATACATTGCAATTAATATAAACACATACATTGCACATAGCCATTCTACAAATGAGCTTTTTAAGAGACAATAACATTTTACAATACATGGAAAATGTCTTACTTTCTAAAAACTATGTGAAAGTCGCTAATCATGACATTAAAATATATATACATGTATAATTGATGAAACTACAAACTGCTGTGGGTAGAGAAATGGATTATGTCCATTAAAGTTAAATATTCTAACAATGATGCAGTAGCTCGAGGCAAACTTGTGTGCAATAAATTCTTCTTAGAATTGAAACAACCGTTTATGCACGCACGCTCTCAAACATGAACACAGCTACCATCACCACCATTAGGAAGCCGTCAGATATAGGTCTACACTATACTCTCAAATAAACATTAGTATATAACCTTAATTAACGTCGCTAACGGTTGCCCATTTGAGCGACGGGAAGTTTACCTAACAACACCTTTCCTGGGCAGATTCCAGCGGTTAACCAGTACTAGGTGCACCAACCTCCGTAAGAAACTGCCAACGTTTTCATATAAATGAGACACGGTCTGAGCGGGGCTCGAACCCGTGACCATCAGTGAAGTCAGCGACCTTAACCACTCGGACACTGAGGCGGACGCAACTGACTTCAATAATCCAGTTTAGTTCTATATTTGCCATACATAATGTGTTTGTGGATCCTAGCACACCAGTTCTTGACATTACGTGCATATTTTCATTCACGATTATTTCGTGCATCCGGGAGAAAATATTCCTCTATTTTTGGTAATTTCATCAACTAATTGAACGGAGTTAATATCTCTCTTTTGGTAATATCAACAACTCGTTGAACAAGCCTGATGTTCCCCTATTGTGTCTCCCACCATATCATTGATTTTGTTTTTCATTGAAAGGAGATAAGAGACGGAACACGCCAATAGGGAGCTGAAAGTGCTGGAAAGTGTGATATTCACAAATAGCGAATAGTAAAGTGGACCAATATCTAAACTGATGATTGCAATTAAACCCCCTTACAGAGACGGATATGTAGTCCAGTGGTTAACACAATGGACTGGGAATCCAGGGATCGCAGGTTCGATCCCCCGTCTGACACTAATAAAATTAGCAGTCTTTCAGATGGGACTTTAAACCGAGGTCTCGTGTCGGTGCTTTAAACCGTGCACGTAAAAGAACCAGAGGAGATTCTGTAATGGGTGTCTATATCATTGCACTATCCTCCCAAAATCTATAAATGACTAATCTCTTCAGGAGGCGTCGCTCATATCGACAACCGGTAGCGAAGATAAATAAACGTAAAACACGAATAAACCCCTTTACACATAACACAATATATTTTAAGTATTAAGGAGAATGTATGAATACAACATCATTGGAAGGGTAGTCTTAGTCAACATAATACTATATTCTCCTGGGCGGTTTTAAATATTTCTGGCAATTAGATGATGACAAATCTAGCGATTAGTCAGTTTCTATGCTCAATGGCAGTCGTATGTAAACGATATGCTTGTGTTTATTATCAGAAACTACAACATAAAGTGGCATATAGCGATTAGCGCAGTGATTAGCGAGCTCACTTCTCACCAATGCAACCCGGGTTCGATCCTCGGGCCAGGAAGTATGTGAGATGGTACGATGGTCGCCATATCGGACAGGTGGGTTTTCTCCGGGTGCTCCGGTTTCCTCCCACACGAATGACAACATTTACGCTTTCAACCGCGCCAACGAGGGTGATTAATGTAAGTTGTTAAAACTTGCTTCACAATCGTTGTAAAATAAATGAAGTTTACACTAAAGTGGCACATATATTTATTTCTATTTAGTTTAAAAATATTTATTTTCTATCAATACATGATTATTTACAACAACTGATATAAGGAATTGGACAGAAAGCTGTATAGCTTATGATTGTACTCTCCTTTCTAAATAATATACAAACACATTTCATGGCATAATAGTTTACAATTTCATAAATCAATGATTTTTCTTTAGGGAAAATGTAATGTTTTAGAATGATAACATATATCTACTTACATATAACATTACTAAACTTAATTCATAATATTTATGTAAATATGTAATACTTAAGAGTACAGAACATGACAGGTTTTGATAATTAAATGAAAGAGATGTCGCTTTGTGATTGCGTATTCCGTTTAAATTCATATTTCTGTTCAAAATATCTGTGACATTTTCTAAACAGACTATCATCATGTACTTGTATTCTATTCAATACCAGTCATCTAATTTTTTAGTTTTTAATGAACTAGAAAACTATATATTCTGGGATAGTCTACTTTGTTCGGCGCTCTCCACAACTTGAACAAAGTATCCAAAAAATACCACAAGAGATAAAAACATATATCCTAGACCTATTCCTAACGCACAAGCCAGCAGATGTCCACATTATCTAAACCCCTCAAAGCAATTACAAGCATTGGGTCTTCAGACCATGTCATTGTCTTTGATGAACTCAAGCTCAATAGAGGCTGCCCTATCCAGGCGGAGAGGCTGGTCAGGTCGTATAATAAGACCGAGTTGTCAAGTTTCAAGAAGGATCTGGGATGTTTTTCTAAAATATTTGACCAATTAGACAACACTGATCCAAAACGTATATTTGGATCAGGCTGACATCATTAGGGCATCCAAAACTTATATTTGGATCAGGCTGACATCATTAGGGCATCCAAAACATATATTTGGATCAGGCTGACACCATTAGGGCATCCAAAACATATATTTGGATCAGGCTGACATCATTAGGTTATACAAAACGTATATTTGGATCAGGCTGACACCATTAGGTTATCCAAAACGTATATTTGGATCAGGCTGACATCATTAGGGCATCCAAAACGTATATTCCATCTAGGTTAAACCTCTTTTTTATTTAAATATTGAACGTCACTGTGTTGACCCCACATGGAGTTCACACGTACTAGCTAAGCACATTAGAAAAAGGACATTAGAAAAAGGACACACTTTATTCAATACTCAAAAGGTCAAAGAAGATCAAATCATTAAAAATCCATCATACAAAAGAAGATCAGAAATTCTGATTGGTCATAATTGGAATTTAATTGCAACAGAAATCCAGGTCAAAAACCAAAAGTTATATTCCTTCATTAAATACAATAAAACTGAAAACTCCTGAATAACCACACTTAGTAGTAGTAATTAAATATATTCTGACCCAATATTAATTCGTCAGTTCGACTCTGATTTGTCTCGTCACAACCTCCTCAGTATCAAACAGTTTCCAAGGAGTGCAGCCTCAATTCTCTATCATCCACCCATGCCACCAACCACAATACTAGTACATGGTCCAAAGATCTTCATCCCGTTATATATATGTTTGGTGAGGGCACTAGCTAATGTTGGTACAACTTGTTGCCCAACCCATTTGCTTCTAGACTTTTATTCTTACAGTGTTCACGTATAAGCTTAACATTACAGGTGTTTCATTTTGCTTATATATTTATCATGTTTATATTTGTAATTGTATTATATAAACAAGCAATAAAAAAATATGATTAAACTAAATTATACATATATATAACGAGTGCACCTACACTATAATCCAAGCCTCATTGGTCATGTTTTTCAAAATTAGAAATGAAATAGTTGCTGTATATCACCATACCCTAACACGCACAAGAAACCGTAACTAACTCATCCCACAGTCAAAACCTTTTCCCCATGACTATCAGGATCATGTCTTTCAAATTAGAAATGAAATAGTTGCTGTAAATCACCATAGCCTTACACACACAAGAAACCTTAACTATCTCATCCCACAGTCAAAACCTTTTCCCCATGACTATCAGACTATATGGTACAGTCTACCGACATATATACAGTCGAGTCGCATTCAGACGACATTTGTTGGAAGTATGGACTCGTACTCCTTCTAACTTTAATTCGTCTGCGTTTAACTGTTACTTTGTAGATCCTTTTATCTTATCAACATTGCGCATACCATTTTAGATTAAATCACTGCTCCAGACGGCGCCTGTCAGTTATAATCAGTACAGTACAGGTTGTTCGGTAGTTTGTCGATTTTTCACTAATTTACTTCTGGCAAAATGACTATTTACCGTTCCGTTGACCTTAGAAATGGCGGCCAATTTGATAGGTTTTATCAACATTGCAGTGCCTCGCTTCAAGCATGTCATTAATTAGGTCGCGTGCTAATAGGCCTATTAATAGGATTTATGGTAATCAATAATTACACGGAATACACCCCATGTTTCCCCAGGCGTTGATATTATCAGAAACTCAATACGCCCCAATTAGTGATCTCGGTATTAAAATCTATTTATATGAAAGACCAGGCAAATTATATCTGTTCCCAGGCTAGTTGTTCGACAGTACGAAGGCAACGTTGAAGTTGAACTCGTTTTCCCGTAATAGAAAGAAGTATTGTGCGTAAATCACGTTTGTTTTTGGCATTGTGTATTAAATTTGGTGACATAGAACATGAGATGACGCGCATAATGTAATTGCATGTTGCCGACCAGGAATATAGCATGACCTTGGACATGTGAAACAACGAGGCAGGCTGACTATATATGCGTAGTTCCACCTACAGTCAAACCTGTTTTAGTGGTCACCTCTATTAAACAGCGAGTCTGTGTTAAACAACAAGTTTCCGGATTCCCAATATGTTGTTTTATTATACATTTGACTTTATTAAGCAGCTACCTGTGCTAAGCAGCCACTTTCAGTGATTCCCTTGGCTGGCTGCTTAACATAGGTTTGACTGTATGGACAGTCCGTGTTGAAGATATGAACATCGGACATTTTGTCGTCCGTCTTGTCGTTAATAATAATTATAGTATGGACTGTCAGTGTCGTCTGTCATAAGCTAACACAATAAATGTCACGTTATGTCAAGTATTAGTCAGAGTTGACTAGTTCAAGTGCTCATACTGTCCGAGAACAGTTGTTCAATGGAACATACTGCGATCTCATGTAGTCAGCGCTGACTCTATCGCAGGATTTAAGTCAGCGCTGACTGCATCGATGATGAAGCCATAATAGAACATACTTGTTTTTATCTTGTTTTTAAAATAATTTTGACTGGCAAGTTTTATTAACGGCCATTTCATGATTTTAATAGTAATTCTTTAATTGCAATAACTTTATTAATTTTGGTTTCTTAATATAAAATTTGGTATTATTTTAAAGGTATTAAATTGTACTTTTTAAATAATAATTTATTTTTTGACAGTGATGTATGGATTATAAATTATAAGAACTTAACTTGCACCTATGTTTGAAAGTCTATTTTCACAGTTGAAATATTAATATACAGATAACTTATTATGTATTCGTTATTGATATGAAATTTGTGAAATGATACAAAAAATATGTCCATTGAGAGCTTTCCAACAATGTATGAACCACGGTGATGGGATGAAAAATAAATATGTTATGAAGAAAACAAAATTACGCTACTATATATTATATATAATATCTGATCAACTTTGCCATTCAAAATGGCAGCCACAGTAGGAATGATGACGTCACACGGGAACTATGTATTGTAAGCTTAAGGGCTTTTAAGGTTTAAGGTGTTAGGTTATTGCGCCTGTTTCTTTATCACACTACCAGTGTCCTCTTTGGTACTTTAATAGTAGCTGAGGAGGCCTGGTAGCTCACTTTTCTAATCCCCCACGCATGGCCATAATAGCTCAATTATTGACTATTAGCCATTAACAGAGAAGAAGAAGAACTTGATATGACTTCTGTGTATTTTTAAATGATGCAATGTGTGGTTGTTTCCTTGATAGTAAATGCTTAGCCACCAGGTTTATCTTATATTTTGTGCTCAAACCGAATACTTTTCTAAATGGACGGGATAATAACAACCAAAGCCAACAACAAACCGAATATATACTGACACCATTTTTTTACGTTTATTTATCGTCGCTACCGGTTGCCCATATGAGCGACGCCTCCTGAAGAGATTAGTTATTTTAGATGTTGGAGGATAGTGCATGATACAGACAGAGACCCATTCCAGAGTAGCCTCTGGTTCTTTTACGTGCACGGTGTAAACCACCGACACGAGACCTCGGTTTAACGTCCCATCTGAAAGACTGTTAATTTGATTAGGGTCAGACGGGGTATCGAACCTGCGATCCCTGGATTACCAGTCCAGCGTGTTACCACTGGACTACAGATCCGTCTGTGAACTGACACCATTTTAAAAAACAAAAACAAAAAAAAACCTGTGCACTTTTATATGGAGCGTTACGTTCTCGTTACTATTTTTAGAATTATGGATCTTACTATCTTGAGTAAAGAAAATAATCCATCGCGCATTGCATTAATTTACCCAATATTTCGCACATCTTGATACCAAATGTGTCTATATTATTTTCTAAATGGATATACATTTTACCTCTAATGCAAGTACATGGTTTCTTTTTGGTGTCAGTATAGTTGTGAATGATCGAGCAATACCATTTGAAATGTCTATCAAGAGCCACTTACTAGTACAGTCTACATCCGTTATGTCGAATTCCGTCTGACCGAACAAAATACTTCGACATAACCGAAGTTTGACTTAACGAAATTCGATATAAACGGAGCCATTTATATGTACAATGATAATGTCTTAAAGGGAATTTGATCCGTCTTCGAGATAACCGGAAAATTCGACATAACCGACTTTGACATAACGGTTGTCCTAATAAATATAACTGTTCACGGTGACAGGCAAAACACAAATTCTCTAATATATGACTTCTGCATCTGAATGAGATACATCAGTCAGATACTGCCCCTGAATACTCCCTGAAAGTAGATAGGTCCTAATAAGTGTTTTCCTCTGTTTTTATCGTTCTTTTCTTTGCACAACATGCTAGCATACAGTATATGCAATGGGAACTTATTTTTAAAATAATGTTATCAGTTAATTAAAAATATTTTGATAAAATTACATTTATCATACCGCTACATCTGGATAGGGCACAACAGTAAGAAGAAATTATTCTAACTAAAAGGACCTATTCACATTTTGGAATAAATCAGACTTTATCTGCCAAGGGAGGTAATAGAAAATTAGAGTTGTCTCTCATTTGAATGCATGTTCTGCTTTATTCATGTGTTACGCAAATCAAAAAGCACAAACAGGGATTCGAATAAGTTACTAATGTAACGTTTCCCCCAAATCCAAGCTATGATGTTGCAGCTATTGCATGTTCTGCTTTATTCATGCGTTACACAAATCAAAAAGCACAAACAGGGATTCAAATAAGTTACTAATGTAACGTTTCCCCCAAATCCAAGCTATGATGTTGCAGCTATTCCTGTGCTATGTACTACTAGTATTGTTGAATCAAAATATTGCTTAAACTTAGAATCCGGGAATGGCAGGTTCGATCTCCTCCAGTCTGAGCATAATTAATATTAATACTTTTTGAGACTATATACCGATGTATCATATATCGGTGTTATACACCGAGGTCTCGTGTATCGATGTTATGCACCGAGGTATCATGTATCGGTGATATACACCGAGGTCTCGTGTATCGCTGTATTACACCGAGGTATCATGTATCGGTGTTATACACCGATGTCTCGTGTATCGATGTTATGCACCGAGGTATCATGTATCGGTGATATACACCGATGTCTCATGTATCGATGATATACACCGATGTCTCGTGTATCGATGATATACACCGAGGCCTCATGTATCGATGATATACACCGATGTCTCGTGTATCGATGATATACACCGATGTCTCGTGTATCGATGATATACACCGAGGCCTCATGTATCGATGATATACACCGATGTCTCGTGTATCGATGATATACACCGAGGCCTCATGTATCGATGATATACACCGATGTCTGATGTCTTGTGTATCGATGATATACACCGATGTCTCGTGTATCGATGATATACACCGATGTCTCGTGTATCGATGATATACACCGATGTCTCGTGTATCGATGATATACACCGATGTCTCATGTATCGATGCTATGCACCGATGTCTCATGTATCAGTGTATTACACCGAGGTATCATGTATCGGTGATATACACCGAGGTATCATGTATCGGTGATATACACCGAGGTATCATGTATCGATGATATACACCGATGTATCATATATCGGTGCTATACACCGAGGTCTCATGTATCGATGCTATGCACCGATGTATCATATATCGGTGCTATACACCGAGGTCTCATGTATCGATGATATACACCGATGTCTCGTGTATCGATGATATACACCGAGGTATCATGTATCGATGCTGTACACCGATGTATCATATATCGGTGCTATACACCGAGGTCTCATGTATCGATGCTATGCACCGATGTCTAATGTATCGATGCTGTACACCGATGTATCATATATCGGTGCTATACACCGAGGTCTCATGTATCGATGCTATACACCGAGGTCTCATGTATCGATGCTATACACCGATGTCTCATGTATCAGTGTATTACACCGAGGTATCATGTATCGGTGATATACACCGATGTCTCATGTATCACTGTATTACACCGAGGTATCATGTATCGGTGATATACACCGAGATGTCTGTGTTATGTGTCATAGGGTCAAATACGGTCGGTCTCTTGGTGTATGAATAATCTCGAATAAAATATTTGACACGTGTTTCTTTTGATTTGTATTTTGATCTTGGGTACCATTCGAGAAATACTGTCTGAGTGTATATTACAATTTAGGTTGCTGTGGTCGAGTAGTGCGGCAGATCCTTAAGATATAAGTAGGCTTATATCCCGGTGGAAGTCGTGATAGCGCAGTGGATGCGCGTTCGCTTCAGGTGCGAAAGGTCCGGAGTTCAAGCCCCGCTGGAGCCGTTACGATTGTGCCCTTAGGCAAGGCATTTAATTTCCACGTTGCCTCTTCTCTCTCCCTCGTGGCGATGGATTCCATCAGGAATGAGGTCTCGATAGTGATTAATATAAGTTATAAGAACTTGTTTCGCAATCGAGCTAAAATAAATTTATATAAACTTATATCCGTTAGACCATGTAACTTATGTCCAGCTTTAATTACGCCCCTTGCAATACACCGCACGTGATCACTAACAAATCACACGGGAAATCGAGATCGGCCATCTTGGGAAATATTGTAAACAACGAGCCATTTATATGCTCAACTATTGCATGTGTATGCTATCGATCGTTTCGGTATTAAGGGGCTATGTCATCTTCAATGAGCTAGATATTGACCCAAAACAAATACTTCGAAAATAAACAACACAAAGCACTACCACCACGCTCATTTTTAATAAATTAAATATTGGCCCAACTGTGATGTATATAAATTGAAACTTGAGTTTGAAAATGAATGGTTAATTAAAGAAACTCTAGAATAGATTATTTATTGGGCGTCATATCGACCATAAGGAGTGAACAGTTTATGTAAATTGTTTACGCAGCTATGCTATGGGTAACTATCTAGGGTTAATATAGAGATTTTTCAAGATTTATTGTATCTATGATAACTTTTTGCTCTCCAAAAAATGTGTCGCCTAATTTCGCGACCAAAACAAACCATGGTCAAATATGTGAGCGTTCTCTTTCTGTAATTAACCATGCATTTTCAAACTGAACTTTATATTTATAAACATCACAGTTGGGCCAATATTTAATTATTAAAAATGAGCGTGGTGCTTTGTGTTGTTTATTTTCGAAGTATTTGGTTTGGGTCAATATCTAGCACATTGTAGATGACATAGCCCCTTAAATATGTATGTATTGTGTAATAAGAATATGTGTGTGCATGATGACGTATGTAATTACCGGATCGTTCTGTCGTCAACATTAAAGATGATGTTTGTATTTTACGTTTATTTATCGTCGCTAACGGTTGCCCATATGAGCGACGCCTCCTGAAGAGATTAGTCATTTTAGATATTTGGAGGATAGTGCATGATACAGAGACCCATTCCAGAGTCACCTCTGGTTCGTTTACGTGCACGGTGTAAGGCACCGACACGAGACCTCGGTTTAAAGTCCCATCTGAACGACTGTTAATTTCATCAGGGTCAGACAGGGGATCGAACCTGCGATCCCTAGATTCCCAGTCCATCGTGTTAACCTCTGGGCTACATATCTCGTCTGTAATTAAAGGTGTAAATCTTGGACTCCATATATCTTGTTCTTTTATATACAATCTGGTGCGGCTGAGCGGGTCTGCGGACATATGCACCATATGTATCGTGTATGATTAGAGCTTCTTCTATATCTAGCACCGTCCTCTAAATAATTAAATAACTAAATTAATATCCGCTAGCTCTGGCGTCACCCCGATTAAGAATGGGGTAGCGATAACTAAACGTGTTAAAATGATGTTTGTCTTTAAGAAAAGCAACATATTTCTGATAACTTAAGCCATTTCATTTTAAGTGCTGCATGAAACATGAATCTACTTGCAGCTCAAGAACTATCGATTTTGAAACATTCTATGATTTAATAAGGAAATGCATTAGTGATAAACCAGAGCAAAGAGAACTGGATAAATGTATACAGTTTACTGTGAACAACTAAATATATGTCGAAGACAAGCCCATGTTGAGCAACGGTACATTTACCCCATGCTATTTCACTATTATTGTATACACAGGCAATGTAGACAATGAATTCCATCAGGAATGGGGTCTTTCCCCCCCCCCCGTTTATTTTCGTGTTTACATCCATAGTTTTCACATATATATATATTATTTGGCAACATTCAACTGATACATTTGCATATTCCGTGAACTTACTTCGTTAATAATCGATTTCCGAAGTAAAATATGAGCTTTCGATTATTGTACACTTACTTGATTCAAATATTAACGGTAAAACCCTAACGTATGTCCTTGTCGTAGTTCACGAAAACTCACGAAGGCTTTGGCGGAGATTAATTAGTCTCAGTTTAATGTTGCCAAACAATATACATTAAAAATAACAAACAACAATAACAATATGAATTTTGGCATGAGCTAAAACTATACATATATAGTTTTAGAATCTATATCCTTTGTACGGTTTGTATTGTATTTAAATGAAACACAAATAAAGTATTTTGCAAGATATATCTGAAAATACTTGGCCGTTGGGCCTGGTGGTTATCGATGGGTCTGGTAGTTATCGTTGGGCCTGGTGGTTATCGATGGGTCTGGTAGTTATCGTTGGGCCTGGTGGTTATCGTTGGGTCTGGTAGTTATCGTTGGGCCTGGTGGTTATCGATGGGTCTGGTAGTTATCGTTGGGCCTGGTGGTTATCGATGGGTCTGGTAGTTATCGTTGGGCCTGGTGGTTATCGTTGGGTCTGGTAGTTATCGTTGGGCCTGTGGTTATCGATGGGTCTGGTGGTTATCGTTGGGCCTGGTGGTTATCGTTGGGCCTGGTGGTTATCGTTGGGTCTGGTGGTTATCGTTGGGCCTGGTGGTTATCGTTGGGCCTGGTGGTTATCGTTGGGCCTGGTGGTATCGTTGGGCCTGGTGGTTGCCTGGTGGTTATCGTTGGGCCTGGTGGTTATCGTTGGGTCTGGTGGTTATCGTTGGGCCTGGTGGTTATCGTTGGGCCTGGTGGTTATCGTTGGGCCTGGTGGTTATCGTTGGGCCTGGTGGTTATCGTTGGGCCTGGTGGTTATCGTTGGGCCTGGTGGTTATCGTTGGGCCTGGTGGTTATCGTTGGGCCTGGTGGTTATCGTTGGGCCTGGTGGTTATCGTTGGGCCTGGTGGTTATCGTTGGGCCTGGTGGTTATCGTTGGGCCTTGTGGTTATTGTTGGGCCTGGTGGTTATCGTTGGGTCTGGTGGTTATCGTTGGGTCTGGTGGTTATCGTTGGGCCTGGTGGTTATCGTTGGGTCTGGTGGTTATCGTTGGGTCTGGTGGTTATCGTTGGGCCTGGTGGTTATCGTTGGGTCTGGTGGTTATCGTTGGGTCTGGTGGTTATCGTTGGGTCTGGTGGTTATCGTTGGGCCTGGTGGTTATCGTTGGGTCTGGTGGTTATCGTTGGGTCTGGTGGTTATCGTTGGGCCTGGTGGTTATCGTTGGGTCTGGGTTATTGATGGGCTGGTGGTTATCGTTGGGCTGGTGGTTATCGTTGGGCCTGGTGTTTATCGTTGGGCTGGTGGTTATCGTTGGGTCTGGTGGTTATCGTT
>CM026391.1:71886625-71911456 GCA_014843695.1 Archivesica marissinica
GGTATGCTAGCTGCGTAACGTTTCTCTGTATGCATGCACACATATTTTGGTATGCTAGCTGCGTAACGTTTCTCTGTATGCATGCACACATATATTCTGGTATGCTAGCTGCGTAACGTTTCTCTGTATGCATGCATACATATTCTGGTATATTAATTCTTGTAGTTTCTCAGTGTATGAGCATATTGGTGTATATTAGTGCCTGTATCTTCTCAAGGTATACACATATCATGGTATGATAGTGCTTGTGTCTATTCTCTCTGTATACATGAGTCCGCCTCCGTGATAGAGTGGTTACGGTCGCTGACTTGTTTACTGTAAATCTGGTATTATTCCGTGTGTCTTTATTTTCGCTAAATTATTCGCGAACGAACCACCTTCATAAAAAAGCGTGAACAATTTACTGTGTATGTCCAAAAATAACGTATCCGAAAATTGTTAACCGAAAATAAGCAATGTTTACCTGCCATTCTATTACAGAGTGTGGTATGTTTAATCACCATTGGTGGTCACGGGTTCGAGCCCCGCTCAGGCCGTGTCTCTTTTATATGAAAACGTTTGACAGTTTCCTACGGAGGTTGGTACACCAAGTACTAGTTAACCGCTGGAGCCTTCCCAGGAAAGGTGTTGTTAGGTAAACTGCCCGGCGGCGATATAGCCCAAAATATTGATGCCTAAAACCCAAACAAGCAAACTAACTGTATACATGTAGACATATTCTGGTATATTAGTTCTTGTAGCAGCGTCTATCGACCGTAGTACTCCTGTACATATTCATATAAAGCATAGCCATGCATCATGTTGATAAAATCGAACTTGACAGCACGTCGCAATTGGGCCATTCGTGGTGAGAAAGTTCCGTACAGTTGCTGCTTTACGAGCAAATTAACAATCAATTTACCATTTATTTGCCGTTAAATGAAAATATCAAGCGCATTAGACGCAATTGTTAAAAGATAGATAGGATATAAATATACCACTATGTCATACATGGAAGGATTATATGTCGTAATATTTGCCAATAATTATATTATATTTGATTGTGTCTTTTAGCTAAACATACATGTAGTCACACATACATACATGTAGTCACACATACATACATGTAGTCACACATACATACATGTAGTCACACATACATACATGTAGTCACACATACATACATGTAGTCACACATACATACATACATGTAGTCACACATACATACATGTAGTCACACATACATACATGTAGTCACACATACATACATACATGTAGTCACACATACATACATGTAGTCACACATACATACATGTAGTCACACATACATACATGTAGTCACACATACATACATGTAGTCACACATACATACATGTAGTCACACATACATACATGTAGTCACACATACCACAGGAACATGAAATGTTATCCCTAAGCCACCAAAGGTCTCGTACCTCTATCCTAGGACACACCCATCTATTAACCTCTATCCTAGGACCCCCTCTATTAATAAATACGAGACTTTTGGTGGCTTAGGGATAACATTTCAAGTTCCTGTGCACATACAACCTTCGAGCTGCATTGCAGACATCTAACATTGCGGTTATAAAACTGTTCTCCAATCTCAAACTCAGACTCAAGCTTTCTCATTGGTTTAGCCAAGTGTAAATCTCAGATTCAACCAATCAAATCGTTTGAGCTGGAGTTTGAGATTATGATAAAATAATAACGACTTTATTTTACGAGAGAACACATTCAACATAAAAGTTAATTTATAATGTGTGTGTTTTACGTTTATTTATCTTCGCTTCCGGTTGCCCATATGAGCGACGCCTCCTGAAGAGATTAGTCATTTTATATTTTTGGAGGATAGTGCAATGATACAGACAGAGACCCATTCCAGAGTCTCCTCTGGTTCTTTTACGTGCACTGTATAAAGCACCGACACGAGACCTCGGTTTAAAGTCCCATCTGAAAAACTGTTACTTTTATTAGGGTCAGACAGGGGATCGAACCCGCGATCCCTGGATTACCAGTCCAGCGTGTTACCACTGATCTACAATGAGGCCCTCAACATATTTATATACAAATCAAATGCAATCAAAAGATAAGACTATATATAGTAAATGATAATACCCCCATGTAAATATGCAGAATGGATGCGATCCTTGGTCCCAGTATATTCACTGTTAAACTACCGATGGAGTTTCAGAGATGGATAATGTTGTAATACGAAACATGATAGTCGTTCTATTTGCATTTCTAATGTTTCACTTTGTGTGGTTTGCGTTTATTTATCGTCGCTACCGGTTGCCCAAACAATCTGAATACGGGAGTATACACTCATGTTCGCTATACATACATAATACACGCACGCACGCACGCACGCACGCACGCACGCACGCACGCACGCACGCACGCACGCACGCACGCACGCACGCACGCACGCACGCACGCACGCACGCACGCACGCACGCACGCACGCACGCACGCACGCACGCACGCACGCACGCACGCACGCACGCACGCACGCACGCACGCACGCACGCACGCACGCACGCACGCACGCACGCACGCACGCACGCACGCACGCACGCACGCACACAGGCACGCACGCACGCACGCACAGGCACGCACGCACGCACGCACAGACACAAATGGTTTGAGATTGCACGGAAGCTGTAAGCTGTATCATTCTGTGAATTTCGATGCTGGATGCATGCATACAAAAGTGACGACACTTACGGGTTAACTACCTCACATGAAATAATTCGACATCCCTCAGTGGGGTTAGGACCTGCAGCTGTTAGAATCAAGCGATTTGAAGTAAATGACCACTCGTCCAAGGAGGTCCCATGTAAAATTCTACATTCAATTTTGAAAATTGTTTCTATTATTACCATAGTAATGGCCCTTAGTTTATATAAACAAATTTAGTTAGCTCGATTACGAAACGAGTTCTTACAACTTATATTAATCTCTCACGAGACCTCTTTCCTCATGGAATCCATCGCCACGATGGAGAGAGAAGAGGAAATATGGAATTTAAATGCCTTGTCGGAGGACTTGAAGCGAACGCGCTACCACTGCGCTATCACGACTTAATGCACCTTACAAACTACACGTAATTCAAAATAGTTAACATTAATTGTTTATAGTTGCCCTACTTTTAATAGTTCATTCTGAATGTTCGACCTATATACACTTAACAACTCTTATAAGTGTGCATCTTTGATTTCCGTATAACTTTTTTATTTATCAATATTTTTGCACGAAATTTTGTGTACTGGCTATTGACTACATTTCGAGTATTATCCCGTGCTCCACGCGTTCAATTTAATCGATACGGCGCGTTGAACTACGCAACGTCAATATCAACACAATGCACGAGGAAATGGTGCGCTGGCACAAGTTAAAACTGCATTTGGTCGTTGTGGACTTGATTACGATCCACACATCAGAAAAACATGACATGGGCAGGCTGACCATAGCGGAACGGGGAATAGCCGTCGGCTTCATCAACGCCGGTATACACCAAACAGAGGTACGTCTCAAAGTTAATTCAATGTCACTAATTAATTAAGTTTCTTTGTGTTATAAAAATTGAAAGTCACTAACATTCAGTTTTTTATCGAAAATATCCATAAAAAATAAATTATATATTTTAATTACTAATATCATGTTATCCGTAACATTTGCAGGTTGCGCGAAGCATGGGTGTACACCGCAACACCATCAGAAAGCTGATGCTTAAGTACAGTGCGACGGGCAACGTTGGTAACCTCCCTCGCAGACCACCTGGGCGTTGTACAACAGCTGCATAAGATAATCACATCGTACATGTGCATCGTCAGCAGAGAACACGTACAGCTGTCAAGACGGCAGGAGAAACGCGCGGGACGCACGGACGCCATATCTCTGCGCAGACGTTAGAATGCGTCTTCGATCGCTCGCCAACATGCGGTGTAGACGGCCCTTTAAGGGTATTGTATTGACTCAAAGGCATAGGGCACTGCGAGATCGTTGGGCTCGGCATCATCTTAGAACAACACAGGCAGAATGGGGAGAGGTCCTGTTTACTGACGAAAAGAAGTTCTGCCTACAGGAAAACGACTGTCGTTCACGGGTATATCGACAACTTGGAGAACGGTTCAACGACAACTTCGTCATCGAACGAGATAGGTACGGGGTGGGTCAGTAATGGTATGGGCTGGTGTCTCCTTACATCACAAGACTAACATCGTGTTCATTAACGGTAATCTAAACGCCGCCCGGTACCACCATGACGTGATTCAAACGGAGGTAGTACCCATGTTTAGGAACAATAGAGGATTGCAGTTGCTGCAGGATGGCGCACCAGCCCACACGGCTAGGGCGACAAGATTCTTTCTGAATGCTAACCACATCAATGTGATGGACATACCACCGAAGTCTCCCGACTTAAACATTATAGAAAATCTATGGGATGAATTGAATCGCCGCATAAGAAGGACCGGCGCAGTGCCACATCGCCCAGCTCCGTGCGAAGATTGGGCAAGAGTGGGCAAATCTACCCCAGAACTATGTACGACGTTATGTCCCTTCCATGCGACGATGTTGCCAAGCTGTGATCCGCAGACAGGGTGGGCATACGCGATATTAATTAATTCTCATCATCGAGTTTTTATCATTGACATTATCATTTTGCAACATTGACTTTTTACGCACCATCACATTACTTAGTCATGTGTGTTAAATTTGTGTTTGTTATGAAATAAAATAAATGGAATATCATGAAATATATCTCAACTGTATTTCCTGAAAATGTCATCATTATCGGGCCAATATTGACGTGGATATGAGACCATTTATACATGCACACTTATAAGAGTTGTTAAGTGTACTATGACATTATCTATGGAGTTCCTTGAATTAGTTTATTGTGTTTAGTGCAAGTTAGTGTTTGACGTGTGTATCTGCAATCACGTTATTACTGGTTCCCAATGGAAACAGAGACGATTGGATTTGCACGAGCTAATAATTAGAAATATTTGTAAGCCATCCGGATAACACCAGCCTTATATTCAAGTTCATATCAGAACATGTCAGCAAGTCGTACCATGACACAGTCAGCAAGTCCGTGACACAGTCATCAAGTCGTACCGTGACACAGTCAGCAAGTCGTACCGTGACACAGTTAGCAAACCGTACCGTTACACAGTCAACAAGTCGTACCGTGACACAGTCAGCAAGTCGTACCGTTACATAGTCCGCATACCGTAACGTGACACAGTCAACAAGTCGTACCGTGACACAGTCAGCAAGTCGTACCGTGACACAGTCAGCAAGCCGTACCGTGACACAGTCAGCATGTCGTACCGTGACACAGTCAGCAAGCCGTACCGTGACACAGTCAGCAAGTCGTACCGTGACACAGTCAGCAAACCGTACCGTGGTACAGTCAGCAAGTCATACCGTGAGACAGTCAACACGTTGTACCTTGACACAGTCAGCAAGTCGTACCGTGAGACAGTCAACAAGTTGTAACCGTGACACAGTCAGCAAGCCGTACCGTGACACAGTCAGCAAGTCGTACCGTGACACAGTCAGCAAACCGTACCGTGGCACAGTCAGCAAGTCATACCGTGAGACAGTCAACACGTTGTACCTTGACACAGTCAGCAAGTCGTACCGTGAGACAGTCAACAAGTTGTACCGTGACACAGTCAACACGTCGTACCGTGACACAGTCAGCAAGCCGTACCGCGACATAGTCAACAAGCCGTACCGTGACACAGTCAGCAAGCCGTACCGTGACATAGTCAACAAGCCGTACCGTGATACAGTCAGCAAGCCGCACCTTGATACAGTCAACAAGCCGTACCGTGACACAGTCAGCAAGCCGTACCGTGACGCAGTTAACAAGCCGTACCGTGACACAGTCAACAAGCCGTACCGTGACATAGTCAACAAGCCGTACCGTGACATAGCAATAATACATAAACACCGTCCTTATGTATGCATACATGTTCCTATCAAAAAAGCCACCGTTACATAGCACTGGACTATTAATAATATCAAACACAATCCTTGTCTTTCAATGTCATCACATTCATTTGGACGAGGGGGTGGCATGACCGAGTGGTTTAGGTCGTCGGACGAAGGGGGGGCATGACCGAGTGGTTTAGGTCGTCGGACGAGGGGGTGGCATGACCGAGTGGTTTAGGTAGTCGGACGATGGGGTGGCATGACCGAGTGGTTTAGGTCGTCGGACGAGGGGGTGGCATGACCGAGTGGTTTAGGTCGTCGGACGAGGGTATGGCATGACCGAGTGGTTTAGGTCGTCGGACGAGGGGGTGGCATGACCGAGTGGTTTAGGTCGTCGGACGAGGGGGTGGCATGACCGAGTGGTTTAGGTCGTCGGACGATGGGGTGGCATGACCGAGTGGTTTAGGTCGTCGGACGAGGGGGTGGCATGACCGAGCGGTTTAGGTCGTCGGACGAGGGGGTGGCATGACCGAGTGGTTTAGGTCGTCGGACGAGGGGGTGGCATGCCCGAGTGGTTTAGGTCGTCGGACGAGGGGGTGGCATGACCGAGTGGTTTAGGTCGTCGACAACAAATTACTTGCTCCGCACCGCTGTAGGGTCAAATCACACTGGGGGTGTCGAATTATTTCACGAGAGGAAGCTATCCAGCTTGCTTGCGGTAGTCGATTTTTCAATCCAGGGTTGTTTTTTAACGTTTATTTACCGTCACTACCGGTTGCCCATATGAGCGACTCCTCCTGAAGAGATTAGTAATTTTAGATTTTTTGGAAAATAGTGCAATGATATCAGACACAGAGACCCATTCCAGAGTCTTTACATGCACGGACAACAGCACCGACACGAGACCTCGGATTAACGTCCCATCTGAAAAAACTGTTAATTGTATTAGGGTCAGACGGGGATCGAACCTGCGATCACTGGTTTACCAGTCCAGTGTGTTACCACTGGATTACAGATCCGTCTGTTCAATCCAGGATGCCATGTCCACGCCTGCAATACAGTTGTGAGGTTCACCGCGTGGGTGTTCCTCCGCCAGTTAGTAACTCCCCATACGACCATCGCCGTGTCTGGGGGCTTTCAATTCAAATAAAGAAACAAATACAGATTACGTTGCAATTGCACGCTGAAAACGTTCCTGAATATTTCTTGACAACTGCTATAAACTACATAGTAATTCCGCCTTGTATTCGGATTACTCACTTACCGAACTATTTGAATTTCATGGCCTAGGGTAATAACCTAGGATGCGTTTTGACAGGCAGATCCATATACGGGATCAATAAACGCCCCTCAATAATTCGGACACATCCAAATGAAGTCACAAGGGAATGAACTAAAGTTATTTACTCGTGCTCACGTCAGAGGACGCTCATTATTTGATGCACGGTGCTTAATTTCTTCCAAAAATACAAGCACCATTGTGAACGAAATTATTTCTAGACTAGTTTTCCAATGCGTAGACGTCTGCTGCTATTATTTTAGTTTCGTATTAAGACAAGTTTGCTTGAACATCTTAAGTGTTACTTGTTGTTTTGTAATAATAATACTAATAATAAAAATAATAAAAACAACAATTAAATAATAATTTAATCTTTGTTTTGCTATCAGGAATAGCTGGTTGTCATATTATAAACTGCAGGAAAAGAATACATATATTTATATGTTATATGTGTTTATATGTAGGATGACTAATGGTTAATATATGCTGTACTTGGAATTAGCTTACCGCTGTGTTTGTTAAAACAGTTGACTAAATATTGTTTTGGAAAGTGTGGAGTAAATAAACAGAAAATGACTAGATATGTTCTAGGTATTGTCTGGTTAGGTGTTGCTGTGTTAACTAAATACTATGTGAACTGCCAGAACTATATACCGGAAGGAATTATCGTACCAGTTGGTAAGATGCTTACAACAAATAGTGATCAACTGATAGTAATTAACTTAAGTTTAAACTTTATTTATTTTACAACGATTGCGAAACAAGTTTTAACAACTTATATTAATCACTCTCGTTGGCTCGGATGAAGGCGTAAATGTGGTCATTCGTGTGGGAGGAAACCGGAGTACCCGGAGAAAACCCACCTGTCCGATCTGGCGACCACCGTACCATCTCACACCGCGCTAATCGGACATACAGTCAAACCTGTCTTAAGCAGCCAGCCAAAGGAGTCAGAAGAGAAAGTGGCTGCTTAGCACAGGTGGCTGCTTAATAGAGGTCAAATGTATAGTAAAACGACAGATTGGGAATCTGGAAATTGGCTCCTTAATACAGGTTGGCTGCTTAATGGAGGTGACCACTAACACAGGTTTGACTGTATAACGTAACCCCGTCTTGTGCATTGTATTCTATTACGCTTATTTCATGATGTATTTACCCGGCAAAGTAAACGTAGTAGCAATTGACGAGTATATTTTGGAGATACATGTATTAACCCTTTATCTGCCGAATCAATTGAAAGAAATGTGTAAACAACATGGACCCAGATCAGCCGCGGCGTAGCGTAGCGCCGAGTCTGATCAGGTTCTATGTTGTTTGCTATTCAGAGACAAGTGATTTAGCTCCACTATCCGAATAGCTAACAGCACAGAGCCTGATCAGACGACGCATTATGTGCCGTCTGATCTGGCTCTATGCTGTTTGTAAAGGCAAATTTAATTGTGATTGACAGGTTATGGGTTAAAGTTTCATCAACTGCTTAGATTAAATGAGAGACTCTTTAGTTATCAAACCTACTAACTGTTTATTAGCTATTGCTATCTGTTAGCGTAATGTGTAAAACAGATTATCAAACACAGCACAGATGATTATTCACATGACTGTTTTCTATGTCATTATATATATATATATATATATATATATATATATATATATATATATATATATACAGTCAAACCTGCCTTAAGCAGCCAGTCAAGGGAATCACAGAAAGTGGCTGCTTAGCACAGTTGGCTGCTTAATAGAGGTCAAATGTATAATAAAACAGCACATTGGGAATCTGGCAACTGGCTGCTTAATACAGGTTGGCTGCTTAATGGAGGTGACCACTAACACAGGTATTACTGTATATATATATATATGTATTGATGCCCTTATTTGTATTAGCCATGTGTTATGTAAGCGCCCGCGTAAAAAGCCTTTATTATTATTATTATTTTTATTATTATTCACAAAAGTCAGAGCTGTCGATTTTCATGATTGTTGTCTTTCTTAAGTTCAAACAAACTGGTGAATCGGTTGTCGCCAAGTAGGACAGGTTGGTTTACTCCGGGTATTCCGATTTCCTCCTGTGTGTTTTACGTTTATTTATCGTCGCTACCGGTTGCCCATATGAGCGACGCCTCCTGAAGAGATTAGTTATTTTAGAGTTTTGGAGGATAGTGCAATGATACAGACAGAGACCAATTCCAGAATCTCCTCTGGTTCTTTTACGTGCACGGTGTAAAGCAACGACACGAGACCTCGGTTTAACGTCCCATCTGAAAGACTGTTAATTTTATTAGGGTCAGACGGGGGATCGAACCTGCGATCCCTGGATTACCAGTCCAGCGTGTTACCACTGGACTACAGATCCGTCTGCATTTCCTCCCACATAGTGAGTGATTAATAAAAGTTGTTGCAGCTTGTTTCGCAATAGCAATAAATTAGGTTTCTACTAAACTTGTGAATTATAGTTACTGCAATATTGAGTATAATTGCTAGTGTCCACGTAATCAATAATTATACTAATAGCAGATTTCATATAACGATGTAACTGAAAGTCGTCAAATCGTCTTTAGATATTCGTAAGTTTAAGTGGTTCGTACAAAAACGTTTCCTGACGTCTTACATACTTATTTTGTAATCTGAAAAATGTTAAATATATAACATGTGCTGTTCATAAGCACATATCGTTAGACAGCAGCTATTCCAAACTCTTTCAGCTTTGAATAGTTCCCATAGTGCATATAATATAATGAACGATTAGTTGGTTAACGCACTCGCTTCTCACCAATACAACCTGGGTTCGATCCTCGGACAGGGAAGTATGTGAGATGGTACGATGGTCGCCAGATCGGACAGGTGGGTTTTCTCCGGGTACTCCGGTTTCCTCCCACATGAATGACCACACATACGCTTTCATCCGAGCCAACGATAGTGATTAATATAAGTTGTTAAAACTTGCTTCGCAATCGTTGTAAAATAAATAAAGTATAAAAACGATTAGTAGATTTACTTGCTAAACGTAAACAACAATATTTTATTAGACTATAGATAACGCACATACAACTATTATTTCACTTCTAACATGACCAAAATATATAAAAGTACAAACATGGTTGGTGTTATTCTTAGAGTACGTAAAATAACGTCACAAAACTGCAAGGACAATGACGATACGTATGACGTCACTCGCTAAACAAAGTTTGAATGTAGATTTAAACATGATACTTTCCTTCTTTGCGTATACTGAACATTTGCCGAACCATGCTAGAATACTTGAAGTCAAGTAAATTATTTTAAGCGGATTTAATACTTGCTGTTGTAATATTTTCTCTGTTGACCATATTGATGACGTCATCATTCGTTCTGACGACGTGATCAAATAGTGGAAAGCATTAGTAATTGAGATGCTGCTGATTGTCCTGACATCAGGTGAATATGATCGAATTATATTTCACCGAATGAACAGTGAAAGCATAATTATCATGAGTATGTTACATGCCTCATTTTGTTGACGTCACTGGCGTACTCCTATCGACCCGTACTATTTTCACACGTCTGGTGTTCCGTCCATAGTGAATGAAATTTAATTACTTCTACTATAAGCACTACCACCTAAACACTGATATCGTTCCCTCGTGCAATGTACTCAGACGGATCTGTAGTCCAGTGTTAACACGCTGGACTTGTAATCCAAGGATCGCAGGTTCGACCCCCGTCTGACCCTAATAACATTAACAGTCTTTCAGATGGGACTTTAAACCGAGGTCCCGTGTCGGTGCCGTACATTTTGCCCGTAACAGAACCAGAGGAAACGCTGGAATGGGCCTCTGTCTGTATCATTGCACTATCCTCCAACAATCTAAAATGACTCATCTCTTCAGGAGGCGTCGCTCATGTGGGCAACCGGTAGCGACGATAAATAAATGTAAAGCACACAAATGTGCAATGTAGCACGTGGGGCGTGGGTGGTCTCCAGTCTATTTTGAAGGGCTCCTCGTGAATTGTTTGATACATTTGGAACTATGAGATTTGAGTGAATGTGTATAATTGAACTTAAGTAATTTACCGTAGTCTAAATCTTGTTTTATTTAATAATGTTCGCTATTTTCCACAGAGAAGCCATGCGTCTGTTTTCTGCTCGTTAATTTCCACAGCGAAGCCGTGCACGTTTTCTCTCAGAAAAGCCGTGACTGTTATTTGTGAGTCATGTGACTAGAGCGGTGAACGTGATTCCTCCCGAGCGAACATTTGTGGTGTAAGAAATAAATTGTCTTGACTGTCCACGCGGAATAACCACTAGTTCCGTGTGCTTAATTGAACGTAATTAGTCTCACACCAATTACCGCTTTAATGAAATTGCTAAGATAGTGTACATACACCGGTACGTGCTTTCCTCCACGCACCATAATGTACATACACCGGTACGTGCTTTCCTCCACGCGCCATAATGTACATACACCGATACGTGCTTTCCTCCACTCGCCATAATGTACATACACCGATATGGATGTATAGATTAATGCTACCCTACACACGCCATAATGTACATACACAGAGAAATGCTACCCTCCACACGCCATAATGTACATACACAGAGAAATGCTACCCTACACACGCCATAATGTACACACACAGAGAAATGCTACCCTACACACGCCATAATGTACATACACAGAGAAATGCTACCCTACACACGCCATAATGTACATACACAGAGAAATGCTACCCTACACACGCCCTAATGTACATACACAGAGAAATGCTACCCTACACACGCCATAATGTACATACACAGAGAAATGCTACCCTACACACGCCATAATGTACATACACAGAGAAATGCTACCCTCCACACGCCATAATGTACATACACAGAGAAATGCTACCCTACACACGCCATAATGTACATACACAGAGAAATGCTACCCTCCACACGCCATAATGTACATACACAGAGAAATGCTACCCTCCACACGCCATAATGTACATACACAGAGAAATGCTACCCTACACACGCCATAATGTATATACACAGAGAAATGCTTCCCTCCACACGCCATAATGTACATACACAGAGAAATGCTACCCTCCACACGCCATAATGTACATACACAGAGAAATGCTACCCTACACACGCCATAATGTATATCCACAGAGAAATGCTTCCCTCCACACGCCATAATGTACATACACAGATAAATGCACCCCTCCACACGCCATAATGTACATACACAGAGAAATGCTACCCTCCACACGCCATAATGTACATACACAGAGAAATGCTACCCTACACACGCCATAATGTATATACACAGAGAAATGCTTCCCTCCACACGCCATAATGTACATACACAGATAAATGCTCCCCTCCACATACCATATTGTACATACACAGAGAAATGCTTCCCTACACACACCATGGTGTACATACACAGAGAAATGCTACCCTCCACACGCCATAATGCACATACACAGAGAAATGCTTCCCTACACACACCATGATGCACATACACAGAGAAATGCTTCCCTACACACGTCATGCTATACATACACAGAGAAATGCTTCCCTACACACACCATGGTGTACATACACAGATAAATGCTTCCCTACACACACCATGATGTACATACACAGAGAAATGCTTCCCTACACACACCATGGTGTACATACACATAGAAATGCTTCCCTACACACACCATGGTGTACATACACAGAGAAATGCTACCCTACACACACCATGGTGTACATACACAGAGAAATGCTACCCTCCACACGCCATAATGCACATACACAGAGAAATGCTTCCCTACACACACCATGATGTACATACACAGAGAAATGCTTCCCTACACACACCATGATGCACATACACAGAGAAATGCTTCCCTACACACACCATGATGTACATACACAGAGACATGCTTCCCTCCACACACCATGATGTACATACACAGAGACATGCTTCCCTCCACACACCATGATGTACATGTACCGAGACATGCTTCCCTACACAAACCATGATGTACATGTACCGAGAAATGCTTCCCTACACACACCATGATGTACATACACAGAGAAATGCTTCCCTACACACGCCATGCTGTACATGTACCGAGAAATGCTTCCCTACACACACCATAATGTACATACACCGACACATGCTTTCCTACACACGCCATGCTGTACATGTACCGAGAAATGCTTCCCTACACACGCCATGCTGTACATACACAGAGAAATGCTACCCTCCACACTCTATAATGTACATGTACCGAGAAATGCTACCCTCCACACTCTATAATGTACATGTACCGAGAAATGCTACCCTCCACACTCTACAATGTACATGTACCGAGAAATGCTTCCCTACACACACCATGGTGTACATACACAGAGAAATGCTTCCCTACAAACACCATGATGTACATACACAGAGAAATGCTTCCCTACACACACCATGTTGTACATATACAGAGAAATGCTTCCCTACACACACCATGATGTATATACATAGAGAAATGCTTTCCTACACACATCATAATGTACATACACAGAGAAATGCTTCCCTACACACACCATGATGTACATACACAGAGAAATGCTTCCCTACACACACCATAATGTACATATACAGAGAAATGCTACCCTCCACATGCAATAATTACTTAGTATCATATTAGCATGATACATTTAACTTGTACCTAAAACAACCAACCCGCAGTTTGCAGTGCAATGCCATTCTTCCTGGAACACGCATGCAAAACTTAGTGCAGCGTTGATATCTAAATGATGCCTAGAAATGTAGCAAATCATGATAAATCAGGTAGCTTGTCAAATAATGAGATGTTTAAGGGTGTTTAAATCGTGGCAATGTGCATGCATTCCCGATAATTAGACGTCCGTTGTCAGAAAACAAAAACCGTAATACAAAGTACATCTTATGTAAAGGAGCACATGTTTATAGGCGGATACATAGTCCAGTGGTTAACCCGATGTCAGGTTCGATCACCCGTCTGACGCTAATACAATTTAACAGTCTTTCCCGAGGTCTCGTGTCGGTGCTTTACGCCGTGAACGTAAAAGAACCAGAGGAGATTCTGAAAACCCAGCATACATTGATATGATTTCCTTGGTAATTTGGTTTGGGTGTTGTGTTCCGTGGTTGTGGTGTTATATGTTTATTTATGTCGCTACCGGTTGCCCATATGAGCGACGCACCTTGAAGAGATTAGTCATTTTAGATGTGTGGGGGATAGTGCAATGATACAGACAGAGACCCATTCCAGAGTATCATCTGGTTCTTTTACGTGCACGGTGTGCAAAGCACCGGCACGACAGTTTACAGTTCCATATGAAAGACTGTTAATTTTATTAGGGTCAGACGGGGGATCGAACCTGCGATCCCTGGATTACCAGTCCAGCAATTCCACCGTAAAAATGCGTCATTACAATATAAAAGTGAAATAATACCCTACATTTATTATATGATCAAACAGTTGTATGTAAATAACATTATTGTAAAAAATTAAATGATGCAAATTAATTTGGTGAAAAGTGAAAATAGGAATGTATACTGGCAACTTGGTCGGGTGTTATATAAAGTGATAAAGACCCCAAATAAACGCTTTAACCCTTTCAACACCACATACCTCTAAATAGGCTTACAAAAAGTGTAGATCCAGATGAGCCGGCTCCTGACGAGACGTCTCATCAGGATCTGCACTTTTTGCCAGTGATATGACTATTTTTAGACATAAATTACCCATTTTGATAAATGAACTTGTCCAAATGTGATTTTCTGATTCATTTATTGGTTTATGAATATCATGGACCAGTCCATGTGAGTTACTTGGTGTTGAAAGGGTTAATAGTCCTTCCAGAAACAACAATTTTGCTACACAAGTGGTAAGTTGTCAAAACCATATTAAATGTTGGGTTATATTATCAGCCATCATTTTCTCATTCATTCTAAACAATACTTTTCTTGACAAACTTACTGATATTGGTACTACATACATCGGAACAAATTGATAGCAAAGTTGATCCTTTGGAGAGGGCTGTTGCTAATGTTTTCAAAAATTGTAGCCCAATCCTTTTGCACTTTGAAAATATCATGTATATGTATACGGATATTATCAGGTTTTATGTATGCTATTAATGTGACAGTAATGTTATTGTGATATGTAAATTGTAAATTGTATTCGTTATTATAAAAAATGTTGCAATAAAATATTATTAAATAAATCACAGCTGTTTTTACTAAATACCTGAACATGAAGTAGAACGTAAACCTCGCTAGATTCGATCAGATATGTTTGTTTACTTATGTTTGTCAATATTGTCAATCAATATCTACTTACAAATCAATAATGTAATTGTTGTTGTTACCATAACGTGATAGTTTAGTTTATACAAACTTATTTTAGCTCGATTTGCGAAACAAGTTATTTCAACTTATATTAATCACTCTCGAGACCTCATTCCTGATGGAATCCATCGCCACGAGGGAGAGAGAAGAGGCAACATGAAATTTAAATGCCTTGCCTAAGGGCACAATCGTAACGGCTCCAGCGGGGCTCGAACTCCGGAACGTTCGCACCTGAAGCGAACGCGCATCCACTGCGCTATCACGATTTCCACATAACGTGATATGTTTCCTTTCCAGGAGAGGGATCTACATATTAAATAGTGTATACTGCCTCCTCAATCCGGTTGACATACTGTATATTATAAAATGACAATGTATGTACATATATTGAAATGTAATCCAGGGATCGCAGGTTCGATCCCCCGTCTGACCTTAATACAAATTGACTGTTGACAGATGAGACGTTAAACCGAGGTCTCGTGTCGGTGCTGTACACCGTGCACGTAAAAGAACCAGAGGACACTCTGGAATGGGTCTCTGTCTGTATCATTGCACTATCCTCCAAAAATCTAAAATCACTAATCTCTTCAGGAGGCGTCGCTCATATGGGCAACCGGTAGTGACGATAAATAAACGTAAAACACAATATATTGAAATCAAATATTGTTTAAACTAAAGACCCAACATGTTTAAATCCATGTGCAGAAACAAAGCATGCCACTTTCGTTCCAAAAGTTCTAAAAGTTATAAGAATACCATGAACCAACACTCATAAATCAAGCGTGCAATTTCCTGGAACTTGATTAAGCCCTGGGCTAAAGCTTCTCGAATGCGGGAACACCTGCACATGACATGTTCAATAGGAAAATATAAGCGTGGCTTCCAGTGATGTCGAGTTGTAAACATTGTGCAATTACTGTACTCCAAGAACACGACAGTTTCTCTAGATATTTTCACACAGTCAAGAAAATAATAGTAAATATTTAATTATAGCAATTTATTTATTTGTTATCCGATTTGCTCACTCCTTGTTTTCATGGATATAGAAATGAACAGTTGGCCAGTATCAATAGCCATTCTGAATGAGGTATCGGTTAATTATAAAGTTACAGATTACAAGATCATCTTGACATAATTACTCTATTGTTAGCGCGCTCGCTTCTCACCAATGCAACCCGGGTTCGATCCTCGGACCGGGAAGTATGTGGGATGGTACAGTGGTCGCCATATCGTACATGTGTGTTTACTCCTGGTACTCCGGTATCATCACCAAGAATAGCCACATTTACGCTTTTATCCGCACCAACGAGATTGATTAAGTTCTAAGTTGTTAGACATTTCTTAGTGAGTCACACTAATGTATGTACGATTTGTAAAACTGATTTTCAGTTTTCTGTCTTCGGGAAACCAGTCGCCAACATACCTCGGTAGAGGCGACAATAAAGAAACATACGTATCATCACCGGGTAGAACCACCGAACCACCCAAATCAACTGAATAGCTTCCTCACCTTAAACAATTCGACCTTAATATAAGTATGTTATTATTATACGTGATATGGTAAACGTCTTATTATTGTTCGCCCTTTTAAAAAAAGCTTCAGTAACAGATGGAACTGTAATCAAGTCAGACAAACCATTCCCATCCATTTCTGGAAGTATCATAAGTGCCCCCACTGTTGTGCTTGTCACCACGTTGTCAAGAACTGTAATAACTTTGTCTGGCAATTAGGTGGAACTTCCAAATGTTTTAGCTATTTATTAATGTTGGTATCCGTCCTGGGGTGGAGCTTCCAAATGTATTATCATTTTATTAATGTTAGTATCCGTACTGGAGTGGAGATTCCAAATGTATTAGCAATTTATTAATGTTAGTTAACGTTATGGAGTGGAAATTCCAAATGTATTAACTATTTATTAATGTTAGTAACCGTACTGGAGTGGAAATTCCAAATGTATTAGCAATTTATTAATGTTAGTTAGTAACCGTCCTGGGGTGGAGATTCCAAATGTATTAGCAATTTATTAATGTTAGTTAGTAACCGTCCTGGGGTGGAGATTCCAAATGTATTAGCACTTTATTAATGTTAGTAACCGTACTGGAGTGGAAATTCCAAATGTATTAACTATTTATTAATGTTAGTTACCGTCCTGGAGTGAGTGTCTCCGAGGAATAGACGGACATTAAACTTGCATAAACAGAGAAAATATGATTGTGTTCTATTGATATGCGTGTTGTATGGTGATTGTGTGACATATTACTCCTAGAGATCTGAACGGAATCTTTATTTCCTCCTCTCGGGAGATCCACATATACATTGATATTACATTAACAATTACATTTACAACACATAGCATATAAAACAATACTTATAAATTATGGAAAACATAAATAGCATACATATAAGTGTAATACAAAGAAGTTAGACATCTATATCACTTTCAATGACATAGTAACGAATTCCACCTCCGTATAGGCACTATCCTCCAAAAATCTAAAATGACTAATCTCTTCAGGAGGCGTCGCTCATATGGGCAACCGATAGCGACGATAAATAAACGTAAAGCACACACCAATTGAAGCATCAATCTCCCGCTATATCTGAATGAAGTATTATGATTATATATAAATTGTTATGTTATATATTGCAGGTGCTATCTTTACAACTAGAGACGAGCTTGCCAAGACGGCGTTCCGCTATGCCCTGTCGAAGCATAATGACATCAGCACTAATCCGTTCGCTCTGGCTGCCTATATCGATGTCATTGATGTCTCCGATAGCTTCACTCTCGCCTCCACCAGTAAGTTCAGACACCAGATTCGAGAAAATTATTTATTTACAAAATCATTCAAATTGATGTATGTCAACGTTATTATACTAGAGGACATAGAAAAACGCACATCTACATTATATACTAGAGGACATAGAAAAACGCACATCTACATTATATACTAGAGGACATAGAAAAACGCACATCTACATTATATACTAGAGGACATAGAAAACGCACACCTACATTATATACTAGAGGACATAGAAAACGCACACCTACATTATATACTAGAGGACATAGAAAACGCACACCTACATTATATGATTATTGTTACATGTAAACGAAATACGAAGGATTCCATCAAAGATATAACACAACTTTATTACAAAACACTAAACTAAACTGAACAACCAAAAATATTCCAAAATGTTTAAACCTATATATTTATATAGTTATTGTTTTTCATGTAAAAACTCACTTATCCGAAGTGTGCGTGTTCTATGTGCTCTAGTATACTTATCCGAAGTATGCATGTTCTATGTTCTCTAGAATACGTATCCGAAGTGTGCGTGTTCTATGTCCTCTAGTATACTTATCCGAAGTGTGCGTGTTCTATGTCCTCTAGTATACTTATCCGAAGTGTGCGTTTTCTATGTTCTCTAGTATACGTATCCGAAGTGTGCATGTTCTATGTCCTCGAGTATACGTATCCGAAGTGTGCGTGTTCTATGTCCTCTAGAATACTTATCCGAAGTGTTCGTGTTCTATGTCCTCTAGTATACTTATCCGAAGTATGCATGTTCTATGTCCTCTAGAATACGTATCCGAAGTGTGCGTGTTCTATGTCCTCTAGTATACTTATCCGAAGTATGCATGTTCTATGTCCTCTAGAATACGTATCCGAAGTGTGCGTGTTCTATGTCCTCTAGTATACTTATCCGAAGTATGCATGTTCTATGTCCTCTAGAATACGTATCCGAAGTGTGCGTGTTCTATGTCCTCTAGTATACTTATCCGAAGTATGCATGTTCTATGTCCTCTAGAATACGTATCCGAAGTGTGCGTGTTCTATGTCCTCTAGTATACTTATCCGAAGTATGCATGTTCTATGTCCTCTAGAATACGTATCCGAAGTGTGCGTGTTCTATGTCCTCTAGAATACTTATCCGAAGTGTGGTGTTCTATGTCCTCTAGTATACTTATCCGAAGTATGCATGTTCTATGTCCTCTAGAATACGTATCCGAAGTGTGCGTGTTCTATGTCCTCTAGTATACTTATCCGAAGTATGCATGTTCTATGTCCTCTAGAATACGTATCCGAAGTGTGCGTGTTCTATGTCCTCTAGTATACTTATCCGAAGTGTGCGTGTTCTATGTCCTCTAGTATACTTATCCGAAGTATGCATGTTCTATGTCCTCTAGTATACTATCCGAAGTGTGCGTGTTCTATGTCCTCTAGTATACTTATCCGAAGTATGCATGTTCTATGTCCTCTAGTATACGTATCCGAAGTGTGCGTGTTCTATGTCCTCTAGTATACTTATCCGAAGTGTGCGTGTTCTATGTCCTCTAGTATACTTATCCGAAGTATGCGTGTTCTATGTCCTCTAGAATACTTATCCGAAGTATGCATGTTCTATGTCCTCTAGTATACTTATCCGAAGTGTGCGTGTTCTATGTCCTTTAGTATACTTATCCGAAGTATGCATGTTCTATGTTCTCTAGTATACGTATCCGAAGTGTGCGTGTTCTATGTCCTCTAGTATACTTATCCGAAGTGTGCGTGTTCTATGTCCTTTAGTATACTTATCCGAAGTGTGCGTGTTCTATGTCCTTTAGTATACTTATCCGAAGTGTGCGTGTTCTATGTCCTTTAGTATACTTATCCGAAGTGTGCGTGTTCTATGTCCTCTAGTATATGACTACAACTTCTTGCAATGACGCTGATGTCCATGTGATCGCCGTTCATAACCCAATGAATTGCAAAATTATTCTATTCTCATACATTCTCATCGCAGAATACTTTTTTGTATGGTGTAAACAAAAATATGCTTTTTTGTAGTTTACAAAATATTAGTTGTAATTCGAATTGTATGCAAATTAGCTGTAAAATACTTACATTTCATACCTCGATGAAACGCAGAAAAAGAACACACAGTTGTTAAATGAATACGGAATATACGTTCGGTAACCGTGCCCACACGTGCCTTTCTATGTGTACTGGAGGGAGGGAGGGGAGGGTGGCGAGAGAGGTGAGGGAGGGAATTGGGGAGGGACAACCATGTCACATACATAATAATGACAATGGTTCATCCACTGATATGAAACCAACATATACTGGTGTCAAAGTATAACGTTCATGCATGTACTTCTTTGAACGTAGTTTCTTCATTACCATTGGTTAGTTTATACACATTTATATTAGCTTGAGAAATAAGATCCGTTACAACATTGTTTCATTTGCTATCGAGACCTCATTCCTGCTCGAATCCAGCGCCATTAGGGAAAGAGAATAGAACATGTGGAACTTAATTGCCTTGCCTAATAGCAACAATCTAAATGGCTACAACTGGGCGCGAGCTCCTGGCCTCCCACACACGAAGTGAACGCGCTACCATTGCGCAATCAAGACTTCCATAAGTACCATTAGTTTGCTGCATATCATATGATATGCATAATGGCTTGCTCAAGAGACTATTTGTGTGAATAGAGTCCTTCGGCAAGACTGTAGGCTGGTACCACTGTCTGTGATATCATATTTTAAAATTTATTTCTCTCTTCTTCGTCTTCGTCTTCGTCTTCTTCTTCGCGTCTTCTTCTTCTTCGTCTTCTTCTTCTTCTTCGTCGTCTTCGTCTTCTTCTTCTTCTTCGTCTTCTTCTTCTTCGTCTTCTTCGTCTTCTTCTTCTTCGTCGTCTTCTTCTTCTTCTTCGTCTACTTCTTCGTCGTCTTCTTCTTCTTCGTCGTCTTCTTCTTCTTCTTCGTCTACTTCTTCGTCGTCTTCTTCTTCTTCGTCTTCTTCTTCGTCTTCCTTCTTCGTCTTCTTCTTCTTCTTCTTCTTCTTCCTTCGTCTCTTCTTCTCTCTTCTTCTTCTTCTTCCTCTCTTCGTCTCGTCTTCTTCTTCTCTCTTCTTCTTCTTCGTCTTCTTCTTCGTCTTCTTCGTCTTCTTCTTCTTCGTCTTCTTCTTCGTTTCTTCTTCTTCTTCTTCTTCTTCTTCGTTTTCTTCGTCTTCTTCTTCTTCGTCTTCTTCTTCTTCGTCTTCTTCGTCTTCTTCTTCTTCGTCTTCTTCTTCGTTTTCTTCGTCTTCTTCTTCTTCGTCTTCTTCTTCGTTTTCTTCTTCGTCTTCTTCGTCTTCGTCTTCTTCGTCTTCTTCTTCTTCGTCTTCTTCGTCTTCTTCTTCGTCTTCTTCTCTTCTTCGTCTTCTTCGTCTTCTTCGTCTTCGTCTTCTTCGTCTTCGTCTTCTTCTTCTTCTTCATCTTCTTCTTCTTCTTCTTCGTCTTCCTCTTCTTCCTCTTCTTCTTCTTCTTCTTCTTCGTCTTCCTCTTCTTCTTCTTCTTCTTCTTCTATATACTCATCAATCAGTTTCTGGTTAGTATTGGGCGGTCCGTCTGTTGTGGTGTAGAGTAGACAACCCACAGTTCCTGGGTAAGAATCAGCACTCAACTCTCCAACCTCCATAAGCGACAGGTAACTTTCTCACATTTCACCATTATCACTTGTCCTGATAGGGATCGAACCTGCAGCCATGATGATAGCGGTGAAAGGCGAGTTCTAACCACAGCACCATAGACTATAAGTAGCTCTGGTATTATTATTTCTGTTGTATCTGTTGGTTTTGTGTCGTTTTCATGAAACTGTAATAACTAAGGCATACGGTAAGGTGGTTGTATCGATGGTTGTGGCTCGCCCACATGGTTCGCCGGCGGCGAGGATTACTAATCGTATCTACTACTAGTAGAAGGTGGTTGTATCGATGGTTGTGGCTCGCACACATGGTTCGCTGGCGGCGAGGATTACTAATCGTATCTACTACTAGTAGATGGTGGTTGTATCGATGGTTGTGGCTCGCCCACATGGTTCGCCGGCGGCGAGGATTACTAATCGTATCTACTACTAGTAGAAGGTGGTTGTATCGATGGTTGTGGCTCGCACACATGGTTCGCTGGCGGCGAGGATTACTAATCGTATCTACTACTAGTAGATGGTGGTTGTATCGATGGTTGTGGCTCGCCAACATGGTTCGCCGGCGGCGAGGATTACTAATCGTATCTACTACTAGTAGATGGTGGTTGTATCGATGGTTGTGGCTCGCCCACATGGTTCGCTGGCGGCGAGGATTACTAATCGTATCTACTACTAGTAGATGGTGGTGATTGGTTCATACACTAGCCATCCAATGATACGTACCGTCTCTTCTAATGTACGACAACTAGTTCGTATCTTAGATACAATAGATTTTAGAAGCAGGTCTACAGACGGATCTGTAGTCCAGTGGTAACACGCTGGACTGGTAATCCAGGAATCGCAGGTTCGATCCCCCGTCTGACCATAATAAAATTAACAGTCATTCAGATGGGACGTTAAACCGAGGTCTCGTGTCGGTGCTTTACACCGTGAACGTAAAAGAACCAGAGGAGACTCTGTAATGGATCTCTGTCTGTATCATTGCACTATCCTCCAACATCTAAAATAACTAATCTCTTCAGTAGACGTCGCTCATATGAACAACCGGTAGCGACGATAAATAAACGTAAAACACACAGAAGCCGATCTCTGGATATATTGATGTGTCACTCAATGCTTGTAATGTGACTGAGCTAGGTCAGAATGTAACATTTGCCTCATAATGAAACATGTTTTCAGACAAATTAAACAAGGTTGTCGTAGCTGGTGCCTAGCCAACATGAATGGTAGTGCGTGCTTAAACAATTGCAATGTAGCTTTGGCGATTCTCTCAGTCTAACAGGCACTCCCGAGTAGCCATGCTGTAATATATTTGCAGTGGTCAATTATTAAGTCCGTCAGTGGTGATGAATTCTTAGTATTGTAATGAGCTGATATAATACTCGATGTGCGTATACTGTCTGCTTTATATACAGATAGAAGAGGACATGGTCATTATTTGTTTGTTTGTGTTGAGAATTAATCACAATGCGAAAAATGTATACGCGTACTCCGTACACCTCAGTATAAGTATCTACATCGCTTGCACCGTCCGTCCTTCCTTACGTCCTTCCGTCTGTCTCTCCCACCCTCTCTCCCACCATCCCTCCCTCCCACCCTCTCTCCCACCATCCCTCCCTCCCGCCCTCTCTCACACCATCCCTCCCTCCCACCCTCTCTCCCACCAACCCTCCCTCCCTCTCTCCCACCATTCCTCCCACCCGCCCCCTCTCTCCCCACCACCCTCCTCGCCCCCTCTCTCACACCATCCACCCTCCCAACCTATCTCCCACCAACCTCCCTCGCCTATCTCCCCCATCCCTCCCACCCTATCTCCACCATCCTTCCCTCCCGCCCTCTCCTCCCACCATCCCACCCTCCCGCCCGTCCTCCCACCATCCCAACCATTTGTTGATCTTTCTCCTTTGTTGATATCCATCCTCTGTTGATATCCATCCTCACTCCTGTGTTGATCTCCCGCCTGTGTTGATCTCCCTCCTGTGTTGATCTCCCTCTTCTGTTCTTGTCACTCCTACTGTGACCTCCTTCCTATGCTGATATGCCTCATATGTAGAGCTCCACCCTGTGTTGATCTCCATCCTGTGTTGATCTCCCTCATGGTTATTATATTGAACAAAATTCCAACTGGAATAATAGACAGCATCAAGTAGTACCATTGACTATTTCATTTATATAATTACCATTATTTATACCATTGACTATTTCATTTACATCAATTACCACTTCATTTATACCATTGACTATTTCATTTATATCAATTACCACTTCATTTATACCATTGACTATTTCATTTATATCAATTACCACTTCATTTATACCATTGACTATTTCATTTATATCAATTACCACTTCATTTATACCATTGACTATTTCATTTACATCAATTACCACTTCATTTATACCATTGACTATTTCATTTACATCAATTACCACTTCATTTATACCATTGACTATTTCATTTACATCAATTACCACTTCATTTATACCATTGACTATTTCATTTACATCAATTACCACTTCATTTATACCATTGACCATTTCATTTATATCAATTACCACTTCATTTATACCATTGACTATTTCATTTATATCAATTACCACTTCATTTATACCATTGACTATTTCATTTATATCAATTTCCACTTCATTTATACCATTGACTATTTCATTTATACCAATTACCACTTCATTTATACCATTGACTATTTCATTTATACCAATTACCACTTCATTTATACCATTGACTATTTCATTTATACCAATTACCACTTCATTTATACCATTGACTATTTCATT
>CM026391.1:71912456-71928809 GCA_014843695.1 Archivesica marissinica
ACAGAGAAACGTTACGCAGCTAGCATACCAGAATATATGTGTGCATGCATACAGAGAAACGTTACGCAGCTAGCATACCAGAATATATGTGTGCATGCATACAGAGAAACGTTACGCAGCTAGCATACCAGAATATATGTGTGCATGCATACAGAGAAACGTTACGCAGCTAGCATACCAGAATATATGTGTGCATGCATACAGAGAAACGTTACGCAGCTAGCATACCAGAATATATGTGTGCATGCATACAGAGAAACGTTACGCAGCTAGCATACCAGAATATATGTGTGCATGCATACAGAGAAACGTTACGCAGCTAGCATACCAGAATATATGTGTGCATGCATACAGAGAAACGTTACGCAGCTAGCATACCAGAATATATGTGTGCATGCATACAGAGAAACGTTACGCAGCTAGCATACCAGAATATATGTGTGCATGCATACAGAGAAACGTTACGCAGCTAGCATACCAGAATATATGTGTGCATGCATACAGAGAAACGTTACGCAGCTAGCATACCAGAATATATGTGTGCATGCATACAGAGAAACGTTACGCAGCTAGCATACCAGAATATATGTGTGCATGCATACAGAGAAACGTTAAGCAGCTAGCATACCAGAATATATGTGTGCATGCATACAGAGAAACGTTACGCAGCTAGCATACCAGAATATGTGTGTGTAGTGTGAGGCTACAAGAACAAAGCCGACGATAAGAATGGATGAATATTATATTTTATTTAAGCTGGAAACAAGTGAAACTAATTATATGCAATTATGGGCTACAAGTAGTAGCAGGGGTAGTTAATGCCACCACGCCATTATAAACTATATATGTGCAATTTAACATGAGGCGAGCTGTCAATCAACCCAGCCAACGATAAACCGACCAGCCAATCAGCGATCGATAAGGCGACACAACCTCAGCAACCGTTAGCGATTTCAAATATCCGCCATTTCCGTCTCGGCCCGAACGTTGACTAAGCCACCAGCTTGGTGTTATAAGTGTACATAATAAATGTATGACTCGTTCGCAAATCTCATCGCCCGTATTTGTTGTCGTAATATGGTAAAAGCTGCTCGTCAAAACTACTAACTAAACTCGCATTGTGTGTTTTACGTTTATTTATCGTCGCTACCGGTTGCCCATATGAGCGACGCCTCCTGAAGAGATTAGTTATTTTAGATTTTGGAGGATAGTGCATGATACAGACAGAGACCAATTCCAGAATCGCCTCTGGTTCTTTTACGTGCACGGTGTAAAGCACCGACACGAAACCTCGGTTTAACGTCCCATCTGAAAGACTGTTAATTTTATTAGGGTCAGACGGGGGATCGAACCTGCGATCCCTGGATTACCAGTCCAGCGTGTTACCACTGGACTACAGATTCAAACTTGCAAAATCGCAAGCGCCATTTTCTCTGTTTGTTTGACGAAACCCGAGATGTCGCCTGATCACGTGACTAGTGGGAGGAGTTAATAGTCTCATCGGTTTAATGTTAATTGAGTACACGCTGTCGTTCGCCTACTCTTACTACAGTTATTGCATATATAATTATAAATGAATAGTACGATAAATGTAAATTACAAGTAGGAAGGTCATAATAGCCGTACGAAATAACTTATTATACCCTGGTTGCTCCAGGATGATCTACGCGCCAAAGCAATATGAATAAAATATGACCGTGTACTCTGTGGGAGCTATATGTTGTGGTATTTGTAGCACGTTTAGACGATTAGTGTGAAATAGAACCGACGTGTCAGACTGATTCAGCTACCCATGCGCACTTGAGAAAATAACAGCTTACAGACGCTGAGAAGCAAGTGTAATCTTGGGCACTTTCTTTCTGTTTCTCTGGCACTGTAGGCTGGCATTAATGGTTCTCAAAGGAATGTCGGATCTAGTCCACACTTTGAAACGATACTTGTAGATATAAGCATTTCTTTTATTCGTTCCAACTCCATCTCACACCGCTATGAAACAGTGAAAGATTAAGAGAAGTGGTTGTGCGGTTGTGTCACGTAGTGCAATGAGGCTCAAAATAGGGCAGTTAAAATTAATAACATTTGAAAACAAATATTACATTAGCCAACATCATTGGAAATCATAAAAGAAAAAGAAGAGTTGTGTTTATTACTCGCGGAAATACAAATTTCGGTGATCGCTCGATGAATTAAAATCATATCTTACACTAATAACACAACTATCCTTGATTTCTTTGATGCAGCTGATTGGGTGCTTTGTTAACATTTGGTATTTGGGAAACATAGCATGACTGGCGTGGTCTAGTGGTAGACCGGTTCGAACGGTTCCGGGTTAGATACTCGGTCAGGCCACGTATGTAGTCTCATTGAGCAAGGCACCTCACACACATTGCTTAGTTACTAGTCTACCGCTGAGGACGGCTAAGCGTACCAATGAAAACGTTGTATATGTCCCCGCAAAGGGTTGATATTAATGGAACATACAAAAATATACAAGGACTTCATCATAATCTTTCTCTGGTATGTCCATATGTCCATAGTACAGTTGGTGAGACGTACATTGTGGTTGTATCCGCATATAATAATTGTGGAAATGTATACGACAGACATTTTAAAGTGTACACCATTAAAGTGTCTTGGATATACGGTAATTATATGTCTAAAGTAGAGTATCGTCTTACATCCGCAACAAGCAATTTGTCTGTCTACATAGTAAAACATCTCTCTCTCTCTCTCTCTCTCTCTCTCTCTCTCTCTCTGAATTTGTGCTGCGTGTTGCAAACATTTAGAAATACGCCATGAGCTGGGAGTTGCTCTTAGAGTATGCTGTCTGTTCTCTCTTATAAAAATATATAAAGTAGACATGTGTATGCCTCAATACAATGTCTAAAGATTTCCAAAACGTGGGTTTGAATGAGAATATTGTGTATGACATATGAGCACAACTACATAGTTCGAGACAGTAATGTGTTTTATGTTTTCTAAATGATTAAGCTCTCCAGATTACTACTATGTGAACATTTATCGTCTTTAGTTTTTCAGCTCCATGACTCAGCAGATTGAAGACCATTATGGTTCTAATACGAAACACTTGGAACAGCACAACGTCAATTTTAATGTACACAACAGAACTGAACATTTCCTTCAGACTTGTACATAGTACATCGTCAAATATGCATACATAATATAACATATAAATACAAACTCGCGTGAATTCGTACAAAACAGCTTGGAATATCACCAATAACAGAGGATGAACACATTACATAATAATATTTAACCGTCTAACTTTCAACGATTCTTTGATAAATTCAACTAGATTAGCTAAACTAGATGTATTGGTAGCTTGCGTTAGGTCAATACACTTGAACATTGATGGCCTTTGAATGTACAGAAATGGATACAAACATCAATGCTCATTCTTGAAGCATAATTCTGTTTTAATTTAATGTTGTCAAAGTGTAGCTACATGTACATACTTGTAAAATAAAGGACACCACTTGGTTTTCCCGTACCAGTTGTTTATTTTTATTATATGCAACACTATTTGAATTCCTTATGTAGATTGTGTCGTAATTTGTGGGTTGCTTATATTGCATAAATGTGTGCTGTTCCATGGTTGCTATGGTAACATAATGTACCATAAATAGCATAATGTACATTGAATATGTCATAAGATACCATAGCAACCATATGTCATACATACAAACCATATGTTATACATACAAACCATATGTTATACATACAAACCATATGTTATACATACACACCATATGTTATACATACAAACCATATGTTATACATACAAACCATATGTTATACATACAAACCATATGGTATACATACAAACCATATGTTATACATACAAACCATATGTTATACATACAAACCATATGTTATACATACAAACCATATGTTATACATACAAACCATATGTATACATACAAACCATATGTTATACATACAAACCATATGTTATACATACAAACCATATGTTATACATACAAACCATATGTTATACATACAAACCATATGTTATACATACAAACCATATGTTATACATACAAACCATATGGTATACATACAAACCATATGTTATACATACAAACCATATGTTATACATACAAACCATATGTTATACATACAAACCATATGTTATACATACAAACCATATGTTATACATACAAACCATATGTTATACATACAAACCATATGCTATACATACAAACCATATGTTATATGATGCATACAAACCATATGTTATACATACAAACTATATGTTATACATACAAACCATATGTTATACATACAAACCATATGTTATACATACAAACCATATGTTATACATACAAACCATATGTTATATGATGCATACAAACCATATGTTATACATACATACAAACTATATGTTATACATACAAACCATATGTTATATGATGCATACAAACCATATGTTATACATACAAACCATATGTTATACATACAAACCATATGTTATACATACAAACCATATGTTATACATACAAACCATATGTTATATGATGCATACAAACCATATGTTATACATACAAACCATATGTTATACATACAAACCATATGTTATATGATGCATACAAACCATATGTTATACATACAAACCATATGTTATATGATGCATACAAACCATATGTTATATGATGCACACAAACCATATGTTATATGATGCATACAAACCATATGTTATATGATGCATACAAACCATATGTTATATGATGCATACAAACCATATGTTATATGATGCATACAAACCATATGTTATACATACAAACCATATGTTATATGATGCATACAAACTATATGTTATACATACAAACCATTTGTGAAATATGTTTCTGCAATTATAACATGTTGATGAAGATCTACCAGACCTACTTTTGATTGGAAGTATTTGGGCATATCGACATTTACTTTAACAAATGTTATTCTTCTATGTTGCATCGAGCTCGCTTCTCACCAATGCAACCCGGGTTCGATCCTCGGACCGGGAAGTATGTGAGATGGTACGGTGGGCGCCAGATTGGACAGGTGGGTTTTCTCCGGGTACTCCGGTTTCCTCCCACACGAATGACCACATATACGCTTTCATGCGCGCCAACGAGAGTGATTAATATAAGTTGTTAGATGTTGAAGTACATTGATTGCATGTGCTTTGTATATAATATGTTGAGGGCCTCAACTTTTGTTAAGAGTTCTCTCGTAAAAGAAAGGCTTTATTATTATTTAAAAATGTTGAAAATACTTGGGTAATACTGATTTTGTAGAGAATATAATTCCATTATTATAATTTGTTCAGGGTCCGTCTCCGTGGTGGAGTGGTTACGGTCGCTGACTTGTATACCATTGTAACCTATCAGCACTAGTGTTCATTGGTTCGAACCCCGCTCAGCCTGTGTCTCATTTATATGAAAATGTTGGCAGTTTCTTACGGAAGTTGGTGCACCAAGTACTGGTTAACCGCTGGTGCTTGTCCAGGAAAGGAGTTGTTAGGTAAACTGCCCGTCGCTGAAATGGGCAACCGGTAGCGACGTTAAATAAACTTAATTAAAAATAAATCAGAAATTGTGAGAGTTTGAACATGAATATGTGTTATGACTGTAGCCAGCTCACAACTATATTGAATACTATAAGTTATGCCAGACTCGTGGTGTTATAACGTGATTGTTGCATGGAAAATGACAGGCTTTGAAAATTGATTCTTCGTCTCGCAGACATTTTAGTGACTAAAACATAGCTATAACGGTCCAGTATCGCTATATTTAGAGCAATGCGTTACAGGTTTTCAGTACATCGTGAAAGGGAATAGATGATCGGTTGCATGCATCAGTTGCATACACTATAATCACAACCGAAAAAAATACAGGAATACATTGACGTTGAGGATTAAAGGTCGCAGACGAACTGCATTGCATTGTATCATTTGTTCATTTACCATTTTGCTGACATGTCACTTTAGTTGTATCCTGGGCAGTCTGTCGATTTTTCACGTTTTTACTTCTGGAAAAATGACTATTTACTGTTCCGTTGACCCGTAAAAATGGCGGCCAACTAGACAGGTTTATCAACATTGCAGTGCTTCGCTTTCGATTCAATCACGTCGTTAATTAGGTCAAGTGCTAATAGGTCTATTAATAGGATTAATGATAATCAATAATTACACGAAATGTACCGCATGTTTCCCAAGGCGTTGATATTATCAGAAACACAATACTGCTCAATTAAAGAGATCGGTGTTAAATATATATGGTCGCTCACCCGGAGAAGTTTGATCTCGCCATTTAACATGCACCGATTTAAATGAGACCAAACAGAAAGATTAATTAACCTATCAGAAAACTGCTGTAATTATAAGTTATATGTCATTATTTCTATGACATTTAAGGACAATCCGCTACGGTCAAATAAAAGTATATAATCAACATAGTTAATGGACTAAATAATGAGCGAAATTAACAGTTGGTGTTATTTTTGTTATAATGTGAAAGTATTCATTGCGTAGGATGTTAGTATGGTAGTTCCAAGTGCATGTCAGTGACACATGTATACCATGGGCGTATAACAGATATGTAAGGACATTTTTGTGTGTTTTACGTTTATTTATCGTCGCTACCGGTTGCCCATATGAGCGACGCCTCCTGAAGGGATTAGTAATTTTAGATTTTGTAGGATAGTGCATGATATAGACAGAGACCCATTCCAGAGTATCCTCTGGTTCTTTTACGTGCACGATGTAAAGCACCGACACGAGACCTCGGTTTAACGTCCCATTTGAAAGACTGTTAATGTTATTATGGTCAGACGGGGGATCGAACCTGCGATCCCTGGATTACCAGTCCAGCGAGTTACCACTGGACTACAGATCCGTCCGTAAGGACATTTGCTCTTTCCTTCTCTATTATAAGAGCAAATCAATTTAGCGTTTCATTGTCGCTATATTTATGGAGCATTCACTGTATAATGAAATAAGAACTTCATTTGGTTATAATGAATCGGATTAGTGGCATTCAAAATAATCTCATTATATCCGGGAGTCTGATAATGAAGTCAATTATTGTGTTTTGTCTCAAGCTCAAAGACATTTGTAACCGATATTGTTCGAAACCCGTATGGTTAGAAAGTAGTATATTTCGAAACGGGTTCGAACCCCATATGGTATCTATGTTTGCTAAGAACTAACACTATAAAAGGGATCGACACGATAAGAATGTCAACTGATAGTCTTCATTAAAAACAAAGTGAGCTAAACGATGATCAATTAAACGAATGGAGACTCCGCTTTAAAATATTCGCCGGCGGCAATGATCAGTCACTCACTAAGTTGATAACCCACCGATGAATGCAATTATACGACTGGCAATATTGTCTGCTAATTGTATTGAAGGACAATCCATGAGAAATTCCACTTGACATCTCAATTTCTTAGCTTAGTTTATACAAATTTAGCTTAGCTCGATTGAGAAAGAAGTTCTTGCAACTTATATTAATCACTCTTAACTGAGACCTCATTCCTGATGGAATCCATCGCCACGAGGGAGAGAGAAGAGGCAACGTGGAATTTAAATGCCTTGCCTAAGGGCACAATCGTAACGGCTCCAGCGGGGCTCGAACTCCGGACCATTCGCACCTGAAGCGAACGCGCATCCACTGCGCTATCACGACTTCCTCATTCCTGATGGAATCCATCGCCACGGTGGAGAGAGAAGAGGTCATGTGGAATGTAGTACCTCATTTCCTTATGAGAAACATTTGCACATATCTGGAAATGCATCATATTTTGAATAACATAATATTATCACAATATTTGCATATAAACACACTTAGACTTAATTGGGTATTGTCTGAGTTCCAGTATGATTTGACACTTACCCTGAAATATAGCGGTTATATAGCGGTTATATATATATATATATATGTAAACTTGTGTTTAAAACCAACATTTGCATTTTCTTTTACGTTTTCCAAAACTCCATCTTCCACTGTCATGAACAGTTAAATATAAAGTAATACATATTGTTGTGTCTATAGTTTTTAACTTTGACAATAAACAGAAACTAACTTTAACATTATACCGGAACTATTTCTTATTACGGACGTTCACACTAACATAAGTGGTTGTGTGGTTGTGTATTGTAGTGCAATGAGGCTCCCGACAGGGGCAGCTAAAATGAATAAAATTTGATAACAACTTATATCAGCCAAAATCATTGGAAATTATTATTATGTATTGTAGTGCAATGAGGCTCCCGACAGGGGCAGCTAAAATGAATAAAATTTGAAAACAATTTATCTCAGCCAAAATCATTGGAAATTATTATTATGTATTGTAGTGCAATGAGGCTCCCGACAGGGGCAGTTAAAATGAATAAAATTTGAAAACAAATGATATCAGCCAAAAATCATTGGAAATTATTATTATGTATTGTAGTGCAATGAGGCTCCCGACAGGGGCAGTTAAAATGAATAAAATTTACAAATTATATCAGCCAAAATCATTGGAAATTATAAAAGAAAAGGAAGGTTTGTGTTTATTGGTTAACGTCATTCGTTGACATACATATTTTGGTGAGCAGTCGATGAAATAAAATCCTATCTTACACTAATAAACACAAATACCCTCTATAGCATGCACGTATGTATTGTATCTGTTTTTTTATGATAACTACTATTGATTTGCAATACAATTTGATTAAACATTCCCTTTAGAAAAGTCACAACGATTTGACTGAGTTGTCTAGTTCAGGACGTCAACTATTATATCAACTTCCCAAATCCACTCCATTCCTATTTCTTACTCTCATTCAATACTACTCATTTATATTTCTATATCTCATCTGCATCTTCTATTCTAATTTCATCCTTATTTTCTCTTTCTATTTCTAAGGCCTTAGCTAACAATGTGCAGATATTTATAAGCGTGTCGATGCGTTTCCAATTTGAATCAAATATATTTATGTTTTGGTCATTTTCGATATTACGTCAAGTTATTAAAGTATAATAATAATAATAATAATATAATAATACTAATAATAAAGACTTTATTTAACGAGATAAATCATTTGAACAATTAAGTCAATCTACAATGAGGCCCTCAACAAATTAAAACATGGAATAGCATAATGAAACATGAAACCAGTAACACGTTCATAGGAAAAAAGATATAAGCTGCAAGAACTAATATTTATATTCATGTACTATTGTCAATTATCAGTTTGTTATGTTATTGGTCTGTTGTTTGCACCACCTAATATATAAAGCTTTGAAGTGTGAAACAGACGGATCTGTAGTCCAGTGGTAACACGCTGGACTGGTAATCCAGGGATCACATGTTCGATCCCCCGTCTGACCATAATAAAATTAACAGTCTTTCAGATGGGACGTTAAACCGAGGTCTCGTGTTGGTGCTTTACACCGTGCACGTAAAAGAACCAGAGGAGATTCTGGAATGGGTCTCTGTCTGTATCATTGCACTATCCTCCAAAACTCTAAAATGACTAATCTCTTCAGGAGGCGTTGCTCATATGGGCAACCGGTAGGGACGATAAATAAACGTAAAACCACCACCAACAGAATGTGCTGTATTGGTGTGATAAGGGAGGGAATTCCACAAGTGTGACCCTGAATATAAGAACGATTTTCAAGAAACTTCAGTAGTTGGCTTAGATGGGTTGGAGGTTGGCGGATGATCGCACGTTTTGAGTTCGAACATCGGCAGTAAATCTGAATGACTCATGCAGATTGACAGGTGCTAGGCCATTGAGTGTTTTAAACATTAAGACTGCTTTTTGAAAGCTAATCCATTCTGGGAAAGTCATGCAGTTATTAAAGTTGCCATATATAGCTAGTACCAACATCTAGTACGCAGTAGAAAGAATTACCGTAAGCTTTTAGCTTTCGGTTCAATCTACATATCACGATATAAATGTATGTTTCTGTATATTTCTCAATGTAGATTACATGCATCGTGATATATATCTATATGCATGTATGTATATTTCTATTAATGACTATGTACTTATGTATACGTCAAAATAAACATATGTTCTGTTCTGTTCTGTTCTGATAAATAAATATGTTTGAGCCAAGCAGACTGGTAAGTAGTAAAAAGATGAAACATTGGCAGACTGGACCCCAGACAATAGATCGACCATCCGTAATGCTAATAATTGAAGATTCGAATGTCTATGCTGCGGATCTCTGTAATATTCACTTGTAATTTCTTGAAGATTAATCTGAAGAGAATAATTCTACAGTTACTGATCGCAAGAGACTAAAAATACAAACATTGACAAATGGATTGGAAAGCACAATTTATATTCTTATATTTAATTATTTACGTAACTATATTCTGATTTCTTCTCTGTCGCAAAACGCCCTATTTTCGTACCCCATCCGTTTTGGAATTTGTTTGAAAATGACGCCATTGCTGTCAGTAGCAGGTATTTGGATTATAAGGTAGGTACTAAAACTGCCAAACACGAAAATGAGCAAATTCAGATGAATATTGACCTTTTATTTATGTACATGTTGATGTTTTCATTAATCTCATTCACGTGTACCCTAAATATCCATACATACAGATACAGTCCAACCTGTCTTAAGCAGCCACGGGAATCACAGGTGGGCAAATATATAATAAAACAACATATTGGGAATCTGAAAACTGGCTGCTTAATACAGGTTGGCTGCTTAATAGAGGTGACCACTAACACAGGTTTGACTGTACATGCAAATTGTACATCATGGGGACAAGGGATATTTACGAGTGCGAAATGCCGATGATTGTCTGTTGGTCGGTTGATTTAAAACATTTCGAGGTGTAAGTAAGATCTAGCTAGTTCGCCATTCTGAGGCAAGTATACGCAGGATCTGACGATTGGTCCTTTTTCGGGTGTATTTACATATACGGTCGTGTGTGTGTTTTACGTTTATTTATCGTCGCTACCGGTTGCCTATATGAGCGACGCCTCCTGAAGAGAGAGGGGGTCAATTTTGGAGGAATGTCAATGATACAGACAGATACCCATTCCAGAGTCTCCTCTGTTTCTTTTACGTGCACGGTGCACAGCACCGACGCGATACCTCATTTTAAAGTCCCATCTGAAAGACTGTTTTAATTTTATTAGGGTCAGATGGAGGATCGAACCTGTTATCCCTGGATTACCAGTCTAGCGTGTTACCACTGTACTACAGATACTGTGGTTTGTTGAATTATATCAGACTTTAATTGTATAGTCACTCACAAAACGTTAAATTTAAAACTATTAATAATAAAAAGTCGACCATTTTAGCATTAACAACTCTCACTAAGACACTAATGAAGTTACTTTGCATTTGTTTGCATCTGATGTTCCTATAAGACGAGACAACTGATTGGTTTATGCACGTTTAATCGCATGCATTTATTCATAGAATATAAGGGTGCATAATTCGATATAAAGATAAGCACTTGTCTGCAATGCACATTTTATGGCAGTTTATAAGCAAGCTCATTAACACATCGCGCATTCGCGGACAATCTTAGGTGCCTGGTTGCCAGTCTGTCGATTTTTCACTTTTTAGCTTCTGGCAAAATGATCCGAAACTCAATACGGCCTAATTAATAGTCTCGGTGTTAAAATATATGTATTTGACTGACCAGGCAAAATATGTTCCCAGGCTAGGCCAATCTATGTGGAAGAGTATAATGTGTGTTTTTACGTTTATTTATCGTCGCTACCGGTTGCCCATATGAGCGACGCCTCCTGAAGAGATTAGTTATTTTAAATTTTGGAGGATAGTGCAGGATACAGACCCATTCCAGAATCTCCTCTGGTTCTTTTACGTGCACGGTGTAATGCACCGACACGAGACCTCGGTTTAACATCCCATCTGAAAGACTGTTAATTTTATTAGGGTCAGACGGGGGATCGAACCTGCGATCCCTGGATTACCAATCCAGCGTGCTACCACTGGACTACAGATCCGTCTGTGAAGAGTATAATCCGCGTAATGACATAATATATACAGTCAAGCCTGTGTTAGTGGTCACCTCTATGCAGCCACTCTGTATTAAGCAGCAAGTTTCCAGATTCCCAATATATTGTTTTATTATAAATGTCTATTAAGCAACCACCTGTGTTAAGCAGCAAGTTTCCAGATTCCCAATATATTGTTTTATTATAAATGTCTATTAAGCAACCACCTGTGTTAAGTAGCAAGTTTCCAGATTCCCAATATGTTGTTTTATTATTATAAATGTCTATTAAGCAACCACCTGTGTTAAGCAGCAAGTTTCCAGATTCCCAATATGTTGTTTTATTATTATAAATGTATATTAAGCAACCACCTGTGTTAAGCAGCAAGTTTCCAGATTCCCAATATGTTGTTTTATTATTATAAATGTCTATTAAGCAACCACCTGTGTTAAGCAGCAAGTTTCCAGATTCCCAATATGTTGTTTTATTATTATAAATGTCTATTAAGCAACCACCTGTGTTAAGCAGCAAGTTTCCAGATTCCCAATATGTTGTTTTATATTTAAATGTCTATTAAGCAACCACCTGTGTTAAGCAGCAAGTTTCCAGATTCCCAATATATTGTTTTATTATAAATGTCTATAAGCAACCACCTGTGTTAAGCAGCAAGTTTCCAGATTCCCAATATATTGTTTTATTATAAATGTATATTAAGCAACCACCTGTGTTAAGCAGCAAGTTTCCAGATTCCCAATATATTGTTTTATTATAAATGTCTATGAAGCAACCACCTGTGTTAAGCAGCAAGTTTCCAGATTCCCAATATATTGTTTTATTATAAATGTATATTAAGCAACCACCTGTGTTAAGCAGCAAGTTTCCAGATTCCCAATAATTTATTATAAATGTCTATTAAGCAACCACCTGTGTTAAGCAGCAAGTTTCCAGATTCCCAATATATTGTTTATTATAAATGTATATTAAGCAACCACCTGTGTTAAGCAGCAAGTTTCCAGATTCCCAATATATTGTTTTATTATAAATGTATATTAAGCAACCACCTGTGTTAAGCAACCACCTGTGTTAAGCAACCACCTGTGTTAAGCAACCACCTGTGTTAAGCAGCCACCTGTGTTAAGCAACCACCTGTGTTAAGCAACCACCTGTGTTAAGCAGCAAGTTTCCAGATTCCCAATATATTGTTTTATTATAAATGTCTATTAAGCAATCACCTGTGTTAAGCAGCACGTTTCCAGATTCCCAATATATTGTTTTATTATAAATGTCTATTAAGCAACCACCTGTGTTAAGCAACCACCTGTGTTAAGCAACCACCTGTGTTAAGCAACCACATGTGTTAAGCAACACCTGTGTTAAGCAACCACCTGTGTTAAGCAGCCACCTGTGTTAAGCAACCACCTGTGTTAAGCAACCACATGTGTTAAGCAACCACCTGTGTTAAGCAGCCACCTGTGTTAAGCAACCACCTGTGTTAAGCAACCACCTGTGTTAAGCAACCACCTGTGTTAAGCAACCACCTGTATTAAGCAACCACCTGTGTTAAGCAACCACCTGTGTTAAGCAACCACCTGTATTAAGCAACCACCTGTATTAAGCAACCACCTGTATTAAGCAACCACCTGTATTAAGCAACCACCTGTATTAAGCAACCACCTGTATTAAGCAACCACCTGTGTTAAGCAACCACAACCACCTGTGTTAAGCAGCAATTTTCTGCGATTCCCTTGGATGGCTGCTTAATACAAGTTTGACTGTAACCATAAGTTCGCGTATGCAATGCACACTTAGCAGCGGTTTATCAATGAGCTCAATAACACATCGTACATGTGCGGCCAAACTTTATGGCAAAGTATACATCTACAGTGGAAGTCGTGATAGCACGTTGGTAGCGCGTTCGCTTCAGGTGCGAACTGATCGGATTTCGAGCCCCGCTTAGGAAAGTCATTTAAAAGCTATGCTGTCTCTCTCTCTAGTGGCGATGGATTCCATCAGGAATGAGGTCTCGAGAGTGATTAATATAAGTTGTAAGAACTTGTTTCGCAATCGAGCTAATATAAATGTGTATAAAAATGTATACATCCGTTCAATGACATAATATTTTCTCGGTTTTGAATTTCAGTTTCTTAGTTTCTTCATTGTATGGCAGTTTTTAACCTTGATAGAAGTTCTATGCGTTACGTTAGTATAGCTCAGAACGTATGTCTTAACAATACTTGGCACACAATTGTGCGTGCGAATTATTGGTGCATATAAAGATGATCACATGACCGTGAGTGCGTGCTTGGTCATGTGATATGGCTCGATTGATCGTCAGTTCCACGCTAGGCTTATATGGTTTCGCAAGCAAGTTCACTATTCAAATTCGAATTGTTTCGGGAATGCGATCTATGAACGGGTTTCCATATAGATTTAACTGTTAAAATCGAATTGAATTCAGATTCGGTATCGTTATGCGTACCATGCAGTATATCGTAAAACCGAGTACGAATATGTTATCGTTTGGAAAATATTATTTTAATCTACAAATAATCAAAGATTATGAAATATATGAAATTTCCCTGAGGTACATTGGATACAGTTTTCCAGAGGTTTGTTTACATTACCATTAATGAGTTTTTACCTCTGGATTTTATCCTGGTCCCGTGTATATGTCATGTATTCGACTATATGTACGTAGTACAGTCAACGATATTTGATAACATTTGCTTTGTAGTTGTAATTAACCTCGTCATTACAGTGAATAAACGATCCCAAGTCTTGCCCATTGCAAACAGAATTTGAGTTTTGTATGTTGTTTAGTTAAAGCAGCAATACATCATATGAAATAAAAGATATTTGAAAAATTCAAATTTTACGTATGGGTAGCAATGCTGCTAAACATTCTAACAGTATACTTTGTATACTTGTGTGCAATTGGTAAACAATGTTTGTTTGCGATAAAACAAACTCGAAACCGAAAGTAGGACTTTCCGAGTCGATCGGTCACGCATTTGTTTACAACCAGAATGCATCGTCCGCACTTGTTTACATTCGGAATGCATCGTCCCCATTTGTCCCACGTTGTCTTTTTTAATTAAATTACTTGAGATGTTGATTCATACCTCTGTTATCTAAGTCTGTTAGGAACATGTCTACATCCCCGCGAGGGGTTCGACATTAGAGGAAGAGAGATAGTCTTTTATGTTCAAAATATATACGTTGTTTTCTACATCCTCTGTTGTTTCGCGCATGCGTGCTGTGCGTGTTTACATTTCGTGTGTTGATAAACAAATTCGCGTATACGACGGTTTATATTTATTGGAATTTTATCGTTTCTGAGCGACTATTACGATTTTTGTAAACGCACGCACGCACAACACGCACGCACGCACGCACGCACGCACACACACATATTAGTATTTATATTGTACCCAAAACATCCTTTATTACGATGTAATGCTGCTTTAAAATTAAGATTGAGGTACGATTAACGCTGGCTTTTTATATGTAATGATTGTGTTTTAGTTTATAATGTACATTGATGAAAATATAATAAAGAATAAATATATAATATATAAATATAATATGTATTATAATAGTTGCGTGTGTACATGTACTGACAATGCGTTTATCCATTAAATTACGTATCACGGTTTTGTATGTGTAACTGTACTGGCAACTTATCAACACGTTCATTTTCCGGATTATCAATAAAAGAACCAAATGTACGGACGGACATACTCCATATTGATTTAAATAACGGAAGATGATCCAGGTTGATACATGATATGATGATAGTAAATCAGCAGCATCTTGCAGACTACCTCAATTACCGCTATCCTCGGGGTACTAATGCACCTCTGCCGATAAAACACAGACATCAATATCGTTGGGGATTATATAATACACACAATGCTGTCTGGGTTACGTCTGTGTGTTATTAATTAGTTCCGTTATATATTAGACGTGATGTTAGAGCTCCCCATTCTGCAGCTCAATGGACAAATAAAATAAGTATATTAAGTCTGTGGATATACTTAATGACAATTTGTTTCATTTTTACTTCAGGCTGTGTGTTTTACGTTTATGTATCGTCACTACTGGTTGCCCATATGAGCGACGCCTCCTGAAGAGATTAGTCATTTTAGATTGTTGGAGGATAGTGCAATGGTACAGACATAGACCCATTCCAGAGTCTCCTCTGGTTCTTTTACGTACACGGTGTACAGCACCGACTTGAAAACTCGGTTTAAAGTATCATCTGAAAGACTATTAATTTTTATTAGAATCAGGCAGGGGATCGAACCTGCGACTCCTGGATTACCAGTTCAGCGACCAGGCTACGGCAGCTCATGAGACCTATGTC
>CM026391.1:71929809-72087720 GCA_014843695.1 Archivesica marissinica
AAAATAACAATACAGACGGCACAGTAAAATAACAATACAGACGACACAGTAAAATAACAATACAGACGGCACAGTAAAATAACAATACAGACAGCACAGTAAAATAACAATACAGACGGCACAGTAAAATAACAATACAGACGACACAGTAAAATAACAATACAGACGGCACAGTAAAATAACAATACAGACGGCACAGTAAAATAACAATACAGACAGCACAGTAAAATAACAATACAGACGGCACAGTAAAATAACAATACAGACGACACAGTAAAATAACAATACAGACGGTACAGTAAAATAACAATACAGACGACACAGTAAAATAACAATACAAACTGTACAGTAAAATAACAATACAGACGACACAGTAAAATAACAATAAGACGCACAGTAAAATAACAATACAGACGACAGTAAAATAACAATACAGACAGCACAGTAAAATAACAATACAGACGACACAGTAAAATAACAATACAGACGGCACAGTAAAATAACAATACAGACGGCACAGTAAAATAACAATACAGACGACACAGTAAAATAACAATACAGACGACACAGTAAAATAACAATACAGACGGCACAGTAAAATAACAATACAGACGACACAGTAAAATAACAATACAGACGGCACAGTAAAATAACAATACAGACAGCACAGTAAAATAACAATACAGACGACACAGTAAAATAACAATACAGACGGTACAGTAAAATAACAATACAGACGACACAGTAAAATAACAATACAGACGGTACAGTAAAATAACAATACAGACGACACAGTAAAATAACAATACAGACGACACAGTAAAATAACAATACAGACGACACAGTAAAATAACAATACAGACGGCACAGTAAAATAACAATACAGACGGCACAGTAAAATAACAATACAGACGACAACAGTAAAATAACAATACAGACGACACAGTAAAATAACAATACAGACGACACAGTAAAATAACAATACAGACGACACAGTAAAATAACAATACAGACGACACAGTAAAATAACAATACAGACGGCACAGTAAAATAACAATACAGACGACACAGTAAAATAACAATACAGACGGCACAGTAAAATAACAATACAGACGGCACAGTAAAATAACAATACAGACGACACAGTAAAATAACAATACAGACGGCACAGTAAAATAACAATACAGACGACACAGTAAAATAACAATACAGACGGCACAGTAAAATAACAATACAGACGACACAGTAAAATAACAATACAGACGACACAGTAAAATAACAATACAGACGACACAGTAAAATAACAATACAGACGACACAGTAAAATAACAATACAGACGACACAGTAAAATAACAATACAGACGACACAGTAAAATAACAATACAGACGCACAGTAAAATAACAATACAGACGACACAGTAAAATAACAATACAGACGCACAGAAAATAACAATACAGACGGCACAGTAAAATAACAATACAGACGACACAGTAAAATAACAATACAGACGGCACAGTAAAATAACAATACAGACGACACAGTAAAATAACAATACAGACGGCACAGTAAAATAACAATACAGACGGCACAGTAAAATAACAATACAGACGACACAGTAAAATAACAATACAGACGGCACAGTAAAATAACAATACAGACACACAGTAAAATAACAATACAGACGGCACAGTAAAATAACAATACAGACGACACAGTAAAATAACAATACAGACGACACAGTAAAATAACAATACAGACGGCACAGTAAAATAACAATACAGACGGCACAGTAAAATAACAATACAGACGGCACAGTAAAATAACAATACAGACAGCACAGTAAAATAACAATACAGACGGCACAGTAAAATAACAATACAGACGGCACAGTAAAATAACAATACAGACGACACAGTAAAATAACAATACAGACGACACAGTAAAATAACAATACAGACGGCACAGTAAAATAACAATACAGACGGCACAGTAAAATAACAATACAGACGGCACAGTAAAATAACAATACAGACGGCACAGTAAAATAACAATACAGACAGCACAGTAAAATAACAATACAGACGACACAGTAAAATAACAATACAGACGACACAGTAAAATAACAATACAGACGGCACAGTAAAATAACAATACAGACGACACAGTAAAATAACAATACAGACGGTACAGTAAAATAACAATACAGACGACACAGTAAAATAACAATACAGACGGCACAGTAAAATAACAATACAGACGACACAGTAAAATAACAATACAGACGACACAGTAAAATAACAATACAGACGGCACAGTAAAATAACAATACAGACAGCACAGTAAAATAACAATACAGACGGCACAGTAAAATAACAATACAGACGGCACAGTAAAATAACAATACAGACGGCACAGTAAAATAACAATACAGACGGCACAGTAAAATAACAATACAGACGGCACAGTAAAATAACAATACAGACGGCACAGTAAAATAACAATACAGACGACACAGTAAAATAACAATACAGACGACACAGTAAAATAACAATACAGACGGCACAGTAAAATAACAATACAGACGACACAGTAAAATAACAATACAGACGACACAGTAAAATAACAATACAGACGGCACAGTAAAATAACAATACAGACGACACAGTAAAATAACAATACAGACGGCACAGTAAAATAACAATACAGACGACACAGTAAAATAACAATACAGACGACACAGTAAAATAACAATACAGACGACACAGTAAAATAACAATACAGACGACACAGTAAAATAACAATACAGACGGCACAGTAAAATAACAATACAGACGACACAGTAAAATAACAATACAGACGGCACAGTAAAATAACAATACAGACGGCACAGTAAAATAACAATACAGACGACACAGTAAAATAACAATACAGACGGCACAGTAAAATAACAATACAGACGACACAGTAAAATAACAATACAGACGGCACAGTAAAATAACAATACAGACGACACAGTAAAATAACAATACAGACGGCACAGTAAAATAACAATACAGACGACACAGTAAAATAACAATACAGACGACACAGTAAAATAACAATACAGACGACACAGTAAAATAACAATACAGACGACACAGTAAAATAACAATACAGACGGCACAGTAAAATAACAATACAGACGACACAGTAAAATAACAATACAGACGGCACAGTAAAATAACAATACAGACGGCACAGTAAAATAACAATACAGACGACACAGTAAAATAACAATACAGACGGCACAGTAAAATAACAATACAGACGGCACAGTAAAATAACAATACAGACGGCACAGTAAAATAACAATACAGACGGCACAGTAAAATAACAATACAGACGACACAGTAAAATAACAATACAGACGGCACAGTAAAATAACAATACAGACGACACAGTAAAATAACAATACAGACGGCACAGTAAAATAACAATACAGACGACACAGTAAAATAACAATACAGACGACACAGTAAAATAACAATACAGACGGCACAGTAAAATAACAATACAGACGGCACAGTAAAATAACAATACAGACGGCACAGTAAAATAACAATACAGACGACACACAGTAAAATAACAATACAGACGGCACAGTAAAATAACAATACAGACGGCACAGTAAAATAACAATACAGACGGCACAGTAAAATAACAATACAGACGGCACAGTAAAATAACAATACAGACGGCACAGTAAAATAACAATACAGACGGCACAGTAAAATAACAATACAGACGGCACAGTAAAATAACAATACAGACGACAGCACAGTAAAATAACAATACAGACGGCACAGTAAAATAACAATACAGACGGCACAGTAAAATAACAATACAGACGGCACAGTAAAATAACAATACAGACGGCACAGTAAAATAACAATACAGACGGCACAGTAAAATAACAATACAGACGACACAGTAAAATAACAATACAGACGGCACAGTAAAATAACAATACAGACGACACAGTAAAATAACAATACAGACTGCACAGTAAAATAACAATACAGACGACACAGTAAAATAACAATACAGACGACACAGTAAAATAACAATACAGACGGCACAGTAAAATAACAATACAGACGGCACAGTAAAATAACAATACAGACGGCACAGTAAAATAACAATACAGACGACACAGTAAAATAACAATACAGACGGCACAGTAAAATAACAATACAGACGGCACAGTAAAATAACAATACAGACGGCACAGTAAAATAACAATACAGACGACACAGTAAAATAACAATACAGACGACACAGTAAAATAACAATACAGACGGCACAGTAAAATAACAATACAGACGACACAGTAAAATAACAATACAGACGACACAGTAAAATAACAATACAGACGACACAGTAAAATAACAATACAGACGGCACAGTAAAATAACAATACAGACGACACAGTAAAATAACAATACAGACGACACAGTAAAATAACAATACAGACGACACAGTAAAATAACAATACAGACGGCACAGTAAAATAACAATACAGACGACACAGTAAAATAACAATACAGACGACACAGTAAAATAACAATACAGACGGCACAGTAAAATAACAATACAGACAGCACAGTAAAATAACAATACAGACGACACAGTAAAATAACAATACAGACGGCACAGTAAAATAACAATACAGACGGCACAGTAAAATAACAATACAGACGACACAGTAAAATAACAATACAGACGACACAGTAAAATAACAATACAGACGGCACAGTAAAATAACAATACAGACGACACAGTAAAATAACAATACAGACGACACAGTAAAATAACAATACAGACGGCACAGTAAAATAACAATACAGACGACACAGTAAAATAACAATACAGACGACACAGTAAAATAACAATACAGACGACACAGTAAAATAACAATACAGACAGCACAGTAAAATAACAATACAGACGACACAGTAAAATAACAATACAGACGACACAGTAAAATAACAATACAGACAGCACAGTAAAATAACAATACAGACAGCACAGTAAAATAACAATACAGACGACACAGTAAAATAACAATACAGACGGCACAGTAAAATAACAATACAGACGGTACAGTAAAATAACAATACAAACTGTACAGTAAAATAACAATACAGACGGCACAGTAAAATAACAATACACGGCACAGTAAAATAACACTACCGACGGAACAGTAAAATAACAATACACGGCACAGTAAAATAACAATACAGACGACACAGCATAGCATACTACCATGTAGACAATAAGATAGAAACAAGGAGCATATTGTGGTGTTGGAGAGTGTAAGACAATTGAATTGTTTAGCTTGAACGTATGATAAACGTGGGTGGTGTGTAACGTCGCTGCAGTACTCTCCTAAATTGAAGGTAACACCTGCACAAACACTTACGGTGGCGAGGGAATATACAAACTCCCCCAGTGATCTTGGGTGATATATGTTAGAAACCGGATATATAACTGCCTTGGGGTTTGGGAACACCAATGTCGGTAGTCAGGCGATAACACTTAATGTCTATATCCCTAAAAGAACACGCAAATAATAACCATGTTTTCTCTCTTACACAAATCGTTTTAATGCTTGCTTCATGAAGTGGAAGTCGTGATAGCGCAATGGATGCGCGTTCGCTTCAGGTGCGAAAGGTCCGGAGTTCGAGCCCCGCTGGAGCCGTTACGAGTGTGCTCTTAGGCAAGGCATTTACATTCCACGTTACCTCTTCTCTCTCCCTCGTGGCGATGGATTCCATCAGGAATGAGGTCTCGAGAGTGATTAATATAAGTTGAAAGAACTTGTTTCGCAATCGAGCTAAAATAAATTAATATAGACTAATATACAATATTGCTTCATGAAGTAAACCTACGAGCTCGCGCCGTGGTTTTTGGAAGTCCGATTCTCATATCGTTTGATCTACCAATATATTTGGTGGTCTTCAACCTATAATTTGTTGTAAATTAATCTGTAAGTATGTCCATCCTCAATATCCAGCCTCAATCCCTTGAAATGTTTCGACAAGAAGTGTACCCTAATAGCGAACCTATATATTGCCATCCTAATCGACGCAGAGTATACCCAGTGCCGTGAAATGTGCCATAAATCGCAGGTCCAACACTACTATCTGGAAGATCAATGTATTGCTAGCATTTAGAATGTGCCATAGCTTTACATGATGCAGTTTGAAACAAAACATGAGGTCATCATTGTATGACACATGCCCTCTACAATGGATTAAATAAAATAAATGTTTTCACACGAAACATATTTCGGCTTAAGTATTCTATTTGTATAATTCAAATTGGGTAATAATGGATTTACCCGACAATGAGGGATGACATCAAGTATAACCAGGCTGTATGTTTATTTACAGTTTCTTTCTAACGTGTTCATGGTACCCCTGTCTGTGATTGTTGTAATGTAGTGAAGTACAAAAATGGGCATAGCTCGAAAACAGGCTATCTATAGGACATGAAAGTCGCACTGGTATTTGATGCCTGGGTCAGACGGTGATCGAACCTGCGATCCCTGGATTACCAGTCCAGCGTGTTATCACTGGACTACAGATCCGTCTGTCAAAAATGCGCGTGTCCACTTCATGTTTAAAATATACACACACATTTCAATTGGATGACAACTGAGGAGGAGTTGAAGCCAGACTGTTCAGGTGCTAGATAGTAATATAGTCAAGTACAACAGGGGGGGGCTTGTGTGTGTGTTTTACGTTTATTTATCGTCGCTACCGGTTGCCGATATGAGCGACGCCTCCTGAAGATATTGGTCATTTTAGATTTTGGAGGATAGTGCAATGATACAGACAGAGACCCATTCCAGAGTCTCCTCTGGTTCGTTTACGTGCACGGTGTAAAGCACCGACACGAGACCTCGGTTTAACGTCCCATCTGAAAGACTGTTAATGTTATTATGGTCAGACGGGGGATCGAACCTGCGGGGCTTAAACCCATATAGAAAGTATAAGGATCTGATCGTGCATACAATATTTCCCTGTCCTCTTGATTCAGAAAATGCAGGCTCAAGCCAATTTGATGAAAACTGTTGGACATATGCTAAATAGTAAATATAGTGAAGTGCGAAACGAGTACAATTGAAGAACTATTTATCGGACCCGAAATGTCTGGAAAATATGTGTCTGTCTAATGTGCGTTGAAGATGAATACTCATAGTCTCAATTGGATTGGATGACCATTGCTACACAGTATGATTTGATGCAACAATGTTCAGATGTGATTGCAACATAGTAATGTACAACATGGGGCATACCTCTCTAACACGAATGATTGTGAAGGTTGTGTTTCACTGCATATCGTATTGATTAGAAAATTAGAAAATTGACTCGCTGCTAGTCCAACTAGTATCTACATAAATAATTGCTCATCGCATAAACCACCAAGAGCACGCCACTAAGTCTTCTTTTGCTTTTCAAAATATCTAAGATGTTTGTTAACACTGTCTAAATTAAAGTCGACAAGAGTGATCACCCATATATTGTGCAAATGGAGTTTCTGGGAAAGGGGGTGTAACTCGCATCGTTCTAAATTCTAAATTAAGATGACAATTACTTTCAATTACTGCAGTTTGCGAATAGTTTGTGTGTTTATGTGTTAGATTGTGCAGGCTCTGGATATGCTTTATAACAGTTAGTGTTTATTTACAGCTAGATTTTGAAGGTCTGACAGGTAGAATAAACTTTGATGAAGAGGGTTATAGAGAGGACTACAAGCTGGATGTGTTCACAGTTGGGTTAGATAACGGTCCAACAAAGGTAAGAATATATACATACAAGACCACACATAGTTGGGTTAGATCACATAACGGTCCAACAAAGGTAAGAATATATACATACAAGACCACACATAGTTGGGTTAGATCACATAACGGTCCAACAAAGGTAAGAATATATACATACAAGACCACACATAGTTGGGTTAGATAACGGTCCAACAAAGGTAAGAATATATACATACAAGACCACACATAGTTGGGTTAGATCACATAACGGTCCAACAAAGGTAAGAATATCTACATACAAGACCACACATAGTTGGGTTAGATCACGGTCCAACAAAGGTAAGAATATCTACATACAAGACCACACATAGTTGGGTTAGATCACGGTCCAACAAAGGTAAGAATATCTACATACAAGACCACACACAGTTGGGTTAGATTATGATCCAACAAAGGTAAGAATATCTACATACAAGACAACACACAGTTGGGTTAGGTCACGGTCCAACAAAGGTAAGAATATCTACATACAAGACAATACACAGTTGGGTTAGATCACGGCCCAACAAAGGTAAGAATATGTACATACAAGACCACACACAGCTGGGTTAGATCACGGTCCAACAAAGGTAAGAATATGTACATACAAGACAACACAGAGTTGGGTTAGGTCACGATCCAACAAAGGTAAGAATATCTACATACAAGACCACACACAGTTGGGTTAGATCACGATCCAACAAAGGTAAGAATATCTACATACAAGACCACACACAGTTGGGTTAGATCACGATCCAACAAAGGTAAGAATATCTACATACAAGACCACACACAGTTGGGTTAGATTATGATCCAACAAAGGTAAGAATATGTACATACAAGACAACACATAGTTGGGTTAGGTCACGGTCCAACAAAGGTAAGAATTTCTACATACAAGACCACACACAGTTGGGTTAGATCACGATCCAACAAAGGTAAGAATATCTACATACAAGACCACACACAGTTGGGTTAGATCACGATCCAACAAAGGTAAGAATATCTACATACAAGACCACACACAGTTGGGTTAGATTATGATCCAACAAAGGTAAGAATATGTACATACAAGACAACACATAGTTGGGTTAGATCACGGCCCAACAAAGGTAAGAATATCTACATACAAAACAACACACAGTTGGGTTAGGTCACGGTCCAACAAAGGTAAGAATATCTACATACAAGACCACACAAGGATACAAAGGTAAGAATATATACATACAAGACCACACACAGTGGGTTAGATCACGGTCCAACAAAGGTAAGAATTTCTACATACAAGACCACACAAGGATACAAAGGTAAGAATATCTACATACAAGACAATACACAGTTGGGTTAGGTCACGGTCCAACAAAGGTAGGAATATCTACATACAAGACAATACACAGTTGGGTTAGATCACATAACGATCCAACAAAGGTAAGAATTTCTACATACAAGACCACACAATGATACAAAGGTAAGAATATATAAATACAAGACCACACACAGTTGGGTTAGATCACATAACGATCCAACAAAGGTAAGAATTTCTACATACAAGACCACACAAGGATACAAAGGTAAGAATATCTACATACAAGACCACACACAGTGGGTTAGATCACGGTCCAACAAAGGTAAGAATATATACATACAAGACCACACACAGTGGGTTAGATCACGGTCCAACAAAGGTAAGAATATCTACACACAAGACCACACACAGCTGGGTTAGATCACGGTCCAACAAAGGTAAGAATTTCTACATACAAGACCACACAAGGATACAAAGGTAAGAATATCTACATACAAGACCACACACAGCTGGGTTAGATCACGGTCCAACAAAGGTAAGAATTTCTACATACAAGACCACACAAGGATACAAAGGTAAGAATATCTACATACAAGACCACACACGGTTGGGTTAGAGATCACGGCCCAACAAAGGTAAGAATATATACATACAAGACCACACACAGTGGGTTAGATCACGGCCCAACAAAGGTAAGAATATCTACATACAAGACAATACACAGTGGGTTAGATCACGGTCCAACAAAGGTAAGAATATCTACACACAAGACCACACACGGTTGGGTTAGATCACGGCCCAACAAAGGTAAGAATATATACATACAAGACCACACACAGTGGGTTAGATCACGGCCCAACAAAGGTAAGAATATCTACATACAAGACAATACACAGTGGGTTAGATCACGGTCCAACAAAGGTAAGAATATATACATACAAGACCACACACAGTGGGTTAGATCACGGTCCAACAAAGGTAAGAATATCTACATACAAGACCACACACAGCTGGGTTAGATCACGGTCCAACAAAGGTAAGAATATGTACATACAAGACCACACACAGCTGGGTTAGATCACGGTCCAACAAAGGTAAGAATATGTACATACAATACCACACACAGCTGGGTTAGATCACGGTCCAACAAAGGTAAGAATTTCTATACACAAGACCACACACGGTTGGGTTAGATCACGGCCCAACAAAGGTAAGAATATATACATACAAGACCACACACAGTGGGTTAGATCACGGTCCAACAAAGGTAAGAATATCTACATACAAGACCACACACAGCTGGGTTAGATCACGGTCCAACAAAGGTAAGAATATGTACATACAAGACCACACACAGCTGGGTTAGATCACGGTCCAACAAAGGTAAGAATATGTACATACAAGACAACACATAGTTGGGTTAGATCACGGCCCAACAAAGGTAAGAATATCTACATACAAGACAACACACAGTTGGGTTAGGTCACGGCCCAACAAAGGTAAGAATTTCTACATACAAGACCACACAAGGATACAAAGGTAAGAATATCTACATACAAGACAACACACAGTTGGGTTAGATCACGGCTCAACAAAGGTAGGAATATCTACATACAAGACCACACACAGTGGGTTAGATCACGGTCCAACAAAGGTAAGAATATCTACATACAAGACAACACACAGTTGGGTTAGGTCACGGTCCAACAAAGGTAAGAATATCTACATACAAGACAACACACAGTTGGGTTAGGTCACGGTCCAACAAAGGTAAGAATATCTACATACAAGACAACACATAGTTGGGTTAGATCACGGTCCAACAAAGGTAAGAATATCTACATACAAGACCACACATAGTTGGGTTAGATCACGGTCCAACAAAGGTAAGAATATCTACATACAAGACAACACACAGTTGGGTTAGGTCACGGTCCAACAAAGGTAAGAATATCTACACACAAGACCACACAGTTGGGTTATATCACATAACGATCCAACAAAGGTAAGAATTTCTACATACAAGACCACACAAGGATACAAAGGTAAGAATATCTACATACAAGACAACACACAGTTGGGTTAGGTCACGGTCCAACAAAGGTAAGAATATCTACACACAAGACCACACAGTTGGGTTAGATCACATAACGATCCAACAAAGGTAAGAATTTCTACATACAAGACCACACAAGGATACAAAGGTAAGAATATCTACATACAAGACAACACACAGTTGGGTTAGACCACGGCCCAACAAAGGTAAGAATTTCTACATAAAGACCACACAAGGATACAAATACAGGTAGGAATAAACATCACCAAACAGAACAGCACCTATGTTCAATAACAGTAAGACTAGATCCACATTGTTCAATAATAGTAAGACTAGATCCACATTGTTCAATAATAGTAAGAATAGATCCACATTGTTCAATAAATATAGTAATAACTCCAGGCAGGACCACGCATAAAGTCCAACAAACGGACATGATAACTCCAAATCGGGTCATATAAAGCTCCAACAAAGGTAATGCTAACTCCAAATCGGGTCATGTAAAGCTCCAACAAAGGTAATGCTAACTCCAAATCGGGTCATGTAAAGCTCCAACAAAGGTAATGCTAACTCCAAATCGGGTCATGTAAAGCTCCAACAAAGGTAATGCTATCTCCAAATCGGGTCATATAAAGGTCCAACAAGGGTAATGCTAACTCCAAATCGGGTCATGTAAAGGTCCAACAAGGGTAATGCTAACTCCAAATCGGGTCATGTAAAGCTCCAACAAGGGTAATGCTAACTCCAAATCGGGTCATGTAAAGCTCCAACAAAGGTAATGCTAACTCCAAATCGGGTCATGTAAAGGTCCAACAAGGGTAATGCTAACTCCAAATCGGGTCATGTAAAGCTCCAACAAGGGTAATGCTAACTCCAAATCGGGTCATGTAAAGCTCCAACAAAGATAATGCTATCTCCAAATCGGGTCATGTAAAGCTCCAACAAAGGTAATGCTATCTCCAAATCGGGTCATGTAAAGCTCCAACAAAGGTAATGCTAACTCCAAATCGGGTCATGTAATGCTCCAACAAAGGTAATGCTATCTCCAAATCGGGTCATGTAAAGCTCCAACAAAGGTAATGCTATCTCCAAATCGGGTCATGTAAAGCTCCAACAAAGGTAATGCTAACTCCAAATCGGGTCATGTAAAGCTCCAACAATGGTAATGATAACTCCAAATCGGGTCATGTAAAGCTCCAACAAAGGTAATGCTAACTCCAAATCGGGAAATGCAGAGGTCCAACAAATGTTTCCAACAAATTATTATTCCAAATCGGGTCATGCAAAGGTCCCACAAAGACAATATTGACTCATAACGTGATCATGAAAAGATCCAACACTGATATTCAAAGAAATACATCAATATCTCCATACAGAGGTCCAGCAAAACAAGCAAGAACATAACATGGTAGCATAAGTTCTATGGAGGACTTCAATCAGCTATACAAACATGTGGAAACAGTAAATCGAAATATATTGCTCGCGTCGACCAGATATTTTGCTTTTCTACCATTAAATGTGTTACTATTTATAGTATCGTATGCAATAATTAGATGTTATTAAACGGCTGCGGTGGGCCATTTATGGATATTTGCGCACCCTATGGAGATATTGGCCCGAGGGCCGTTAGGCCCGAGTGCCAATATCGGATAGGTGCGCCAATATCCATAAATGGCCCACCGCAGCCGTTTAATAACTTCTTTATTGCATACATAGCCGTATCTTTCTTCTGCTGTTATTTGCTTATTTCGCTCAGCTATTTTACCGTCAAGAGACAACGATCTGTCAGACAACGACTTTAGTGCTGCTTCGGCGGACATGTTTACAAAATGTAGTTACTATGTTGTTCACGGCTACCTGTGACACGTGCTCGTGATTCGTTCTCGGCGCGTGCCGATATTGGCCCGGCAGAGCCGAAAATCGAAATATATTGCTCGCGTCGACCAGATATTTTGCTTTTCTACCATTAAATGTGTTACTATTTATAGTAACGTATGCAATAATACTAAATACTAACCAATCAATCTTGTATTACATTTGTAAATCTCTGACATACATTACCCATTTATATATACATATAAGGTATTATTATAAGTGTGCTTACTAATTGGAGCTTTTAAATGTTTAATATATTAATAATGTTGATTATATTGGAGGATAATCTCAAAAAATCCTAAAAGTATAATTCAAGGGATTAGTGTAAAACTACCGCAACCCCTTCACTGTATCCATGTGGTTACACTAGTTTTGCACCAAGCACTCGATTTGACTTAAATTGAAGTGTATGCAGTTAATTGAAGGTTCGTTTTAGCTCAAATGTATAACACAGTATATATTCTTAAAATGTGTTAAATTTCTAAACATTCTTTAAATGTAAATATCGGTTGAAGAAAAGTTTATATTCTTACATACTATATGCTTTCATACTTTACACGTACTCATTTACACAGCTTATGGTCAAAGTAGAAATACTCTCTGTAAAAACGTTGCAAATTATATGTATGGTATATGTACTATTGAGTTGCAATAAAATATGGTTAAATAAACAATTTATGGACAATTCTATTAACTATATAGAACAGAACAGAACATAAGTTTATTCATGACGTATACATACGTACACAGTCATAATATATACATACAGTTATATACAAATAAACAAGTGATCAACAAAGCTATCGTATTGCTATGTGTTTTTACGGTTATTTATCGTCGCTACCGGTTGCCCATATGAGCGACTCCTCCTGAAGAGATTAGTTATTTTAGATTTTGGAGGATAGTGCATGATACAGACAGAGACCCATTCCAGAATCTCCTCTGGTTCTTTTACGTGCACGGTGTAGAGCACCGACATGAGACCACGGTGTATCATCCCATCTGAAACACTGTTAATTTTATTATGGTCAGACGGGGGATCGAACCTGCGAACCCTGGATTACCAGTACAGCGTGTTAACCACTGGACTACAGATCCGTCTGTATTCGTATTGCTACTGTATTCTAATTACCTATATAGAGGATGAACATTCTAGTTGGTGTTCTTGGACATGTGTACTTACGAAGACAAAGCATTCAGTATGCAATTCCTATGATTCAAAGTATTCTTACGAAAACGAGCCAACTTTAATAATTGAACTAAATTACATAAAACTTAAGCAACACTTCATGGAGGACAGATTCAAAATGTCTCTATGCAATTCCTAAGATTCAAAGTACATGTATTCTTACGAAAAAGAACCAAGTTTAATAATTGAACTAAATTACATAAAACTTAAGCAACACTAAATTACATAAAACTTAAGCAACACTAAATTACATAAAACTTAAGCAACACTAAATTACATAAAACTGATAACTCAAGCAACACTTCATGAAGAACAGATTCAAAATGCCTCTATGACTAAACATTAGAAGATTTCAAAATTACTTAAAAGTAATCTATTTTCCAACAACGATGTTATTCTTAAGCGTTTCTTTAAGAGCAATACGGAGTTTGTATTTCTCGGAAATACAACAATTTAACACATTAAAATGCCAGCTAAGAGAAAATCAATTTTGATTTAAAATGCATTTCATCCTGTTTAAAGTGTGCAGTGAAAACATTTGCAAGTTGCATTAAAACAAACACGGTTGCGTGCCAAGTGATAATTGAGTGACAAACGAGACCACGAGAGAAAAAAAACTGAACGCCTCCTTCCTGTTTCATAACTTTGAAAATACTATAAAAACAAAATGAAGACTCTCCGAGAGAAGTAAAAACGATTGCGATCTAGCTTGTTTAAAGCGACACTACATTTAATTTAGTGGAAAACGCACATTTCTACAGAATGTATTTTCCTATTATATGATATATTTTTTTCCAAATATTTGCCTCAAATACTGAGTATTTCAACTAATAAGCAAACGTCACATACGCGGTTTGTTGACATAACAAAATAATGTAAATATGGTCGACATGCATGCGTAATACAACTTGTGTATCCGGAATAACACGATTTACGGTACGGATTTACCGTTATATCTCACATGTGTGTCAATGCATATTTATTTGTAGACTAGTCTTAGATAAATTATCTTTAAACGACATTATCTCGCGTTTAGTATTGACTCTGATGTCAATTCATGAGCGTGGATGATCGTTATATGAAATCTTACTTTTGAAAGGTTATAGATCACAAAAACACTGTTTATTGATTCAATGTTAGTGTTCTAATGTATTCGGAAGAATTTGTAGTAGCAACTCATTTATACGTGAAAAAATGCATTGTATTTGCGATGTAATGTCGCTTTAATAAGGATTGCATGTTATTTATATTAAGAAAGTTGCTATAATAATATAGATAAAATCAGGAAGCTTTGTACCGACCACGCCCCTCTCCTCCCAAAACAACAACAACAACAATAGTAATAATAATAATAATAAAGAAACAACAACGCGACAAGTCTGCCAAACACTTGTGAACGACCCAGGGCCATTATAGACATCTTGTTTCTGTCTTATTAGTATTAGTCATGCTACATATGCAAGAACAAGTATTCATGCAATAGACTAAATTGTATCAATGTTTAACCTTTGTTATTCAGATCGGATCTTGGACCCCACAGGATCATTTCAGGAGCTTGTTTTTCAATGCCGACGACATCAGCTATAATTTCGATAAGGAGAGACCTGTAATTATCACGAGTATAATAGTAAGTACAGCTTATGTCACAAACGGATTCAATGCACTCTACTCTATATAGTTTAGCCAACGTCCGACGATGTTTAAACTTTATTTATTTTACAACGATTGCGAAGCAAGTTCTAACATCTTATATTAATCACTCTCATTGGCGCGGATGAAAGCGTAAATGTGGTCATTCGTGTGGGAGGAAACCGGAGAACCCGGAGAAAACCCACCTGTCCGATCTGGCGACCACCGTACCATCTCATATACTTCCCGGTCCGAGGATCATAAATTATGCTAATTAGAGATAATATTAATATGGTCATAACTGTGTAACCTTTCGGGAAGCTGAGATAATTCACTTTCATTTGCATATGAAATGAAATTTCTCTAACGTAAATTAGAGAACTTCGAATTTTTACACGTGCTATTTTTGCTAATTATCTTAATCGGACGGTTCTGTGATTTGAAACGAAATTATATATTTATAAACATTTTAGACATGTTCAACTTAAATGTAATTCGTGAACATACTACGTGAATTGTAATTGGAATTCGTAAACAGTATTATATCTTGTCAGAGACACTACCCACATGTTTACGTACATTACGTGTTCAGTTTACGCAATCTACGCGGCTTCCGTTGACGTACTCAACAACTTCCCGTTACGTACTTTACGTGTTTCGTTTACGTACTTCCGTCTACATACTACACGACTTCCGTTTACATCCTCGGCTTCTTCCGCATACGGACTAGCCTGTGTACAGGCGTTGATATAGTTTGCCTTGTCATTCATATAAATTTATTCATTTAACACACAAACCGTTAATTGGGCCGTGTTGAGTTTCGTTAATTGGGCCGTGTTGAGTTTCGTTAATTGAGCCGTGTTGAGTTTCGTTAATTTGGCCGTGTTGAGTTTCTGATCATGTCATTTTGCCAGAAGTTAAAAGTGAGAAATCGACACAGTGGAACCCAGGCTACACGCGGACAGCCATCTACGTACTTGTCCGTGTATATTATGTACGTAACGTATTCCGTTAGCGTAACGTATGTCTTCTGTTTACATACTTTACCTCTTCCATTTAAGCTAGAACGACTTTTTTAATGCTTGTTTTTATTTATTATTTAATATTTTAGTCGGCGCCATTTTTAATGATGAAGGAACCAGAGAAGAATGGAAAACCTTTGATTGGAAATGAGAGGTTTGAAGGTAATCTAAATAACATAAACCGTTACCACTGTGTGCAATCAGATACTAACACATTATGAAAATTTCTTTAATACTTTCAAATGAATTGTAGAGTTTTCTCAATGAAAGAAAACTCCATCTTACACCGCTTTGAAACAGTGAAAGATGGCATTTTCTCTGCCACTGGTTGCGTTTCGTATTCCTGCGCGGTTAAATGTACGTTTGTATTTGAGCTATTTTCTGACTATCATGATCAGGTAATTAGTAAGTAATATATTCTAATGAATTTGTTTTGTCTGTAATTTTTAATTTTGACAGCAAACAGAAACTAACTTGAAAATTATACAGGAACTATTTCTTAATACGGGCGTTCACACTAGCAGAAGTGGTTGTGCGGCTGTGTCACGTAGTGCAATGAGGCTCCATGCAGGGCAGATAAAATGAATAAAATTTGAAAATAAATATTATATTAGCCAGTTATTGGAAATCATAAACAAAAAATAGATTTGTGTTTATCAGTGTAAGATCACACCACTCGTGGAAATACAAATGTCGGTGATCACTCGATGAAATAAAATCCTATCTTACACTAATAAACACAAATATCCTCTATGTAATACAATGTAATATGGAATTTAGCTCAATCCAATTTCAGCCAACATTTGATATGGCTAAGTCCTTATTTTAAAGTTTAATCTTATTTTACAACGATTGCGAAGCACGTGTTAACATCTTATATTATGTTCGTCGCGAGAAAAGGCGTGTCTTACAGTTTACCCTGCTCCAAGCATGATTCATTTACATGTTCCAGCGCACGGTAAAGTGCAAAGCTGGAGTAAAAACATTGTTAATGCAAAGTGTGCTATCTTTTCTTTCGTGTCATTGAAAAGAATAATTATATTCCTGTGTTATGTACCATTCGTGAATAAAATATTGTTTAAACTAAGAATAAATGATGTAAATAATTATAAGTAATGAATCGTGGGTTAATAGTTTCCATTGGGGTATGAACTACATTGGGCGTGTTTAAAGTTAGCGGGGATGCCTTCGGCCTCAACATACTCCGGCATCCACACTAACTTTAACCAAGCCCAATGTAGTTCATATCCAGATGGAAACTATTAACCCGCGATTCATTTAATATTTAATAATGGCGTAAGGGAGACAACCAATAACAAACGCGAGTATATATACAGGTATCTGTGTGATATTGTCTGCCTTCGTGGTCGAGTGATTATGGTTGTTGCTTTGTATGCCACTGTAATATATCATCACTGATGGTCACGGGCTAGAGCCCCTCTCAGACTGTGTCTCTTTATATGCAAATGTTGGCATTTTCTTACGGAGTGTGTTTGTGTTTTGCTTTTATTTATCGTCGCTACCGGTTGCCCATATGAGCGACGCCTCCTGAAGAGATTAGTTATTTTAGAGTTTGGAGGATAGTGCATGATACAGACAGAGACCCATTCCAGAATCTCCTCTGGTTCTTTTACGTGCACGGTGTAAACCACCGACACGAGACCTCGGTTTAACGTCCCATCCGAAAGACTGTTAATTGTATTAGGGTGAGACGGGGGATCGCACCTGCGATCCCTGGATTACCAGTCCAGCGTGTTACCACTGGACTACATATCCGTCTGTTTCTTACGGATGTTGGTGCACCAAGTACTGGTTAACCGCTGGAGCCTGCCCAGGAAAGGTGTTGATAGGTAAACTGCCCGTCGCTCAAATGGGCAACCGGTAGCGACATTAAATAAGCTTACATAATAAACACAATTCAGCACCAAAATACACTATTGATTGATACACTGTGCTGTAGTTGTTGTAGGCTGTCCAATTAGTGCAGTGGTTAGCGCGCTCGCTTCTCACCAATGTAACCGGGTTAGATCCTCGGACCGGGAAGTATGTGAGATGGTACAGTGGTCGCCAGATCGGACAGGTGGGTTTTCTCCGGGTACTCAGGTTTCTTCCCACACACATGACACATATACGCTTTCATCCGCGCGAACAAGAGTGATTAATATAAGTTGTTAGAACTTGCTTCGCAATCGTTGTAAAATAAATAAAGTTTAAACTTTAAAAGAATGTAGTAGTTGATCATGTCCCATGGTCTAAAAAACTGCACTATGACCTAAAAACTGCACTATGACCTAAAAACTGCACTATGACCTAAAAACTGCACTATGACCTAAAAACTGCACTATGGCCTAAGAACTGCACTGCACTATGTCCTAAAAACTGCACTATGGCCTATAAAACTGCACGATGGCCTAAAACCTGCACGATGGCCTAAATAACTGCACTATGGCCTAAATAAATGCACTATGGCCTAAGCACTGCACTATGGCCTAAATAAATGCACTATGGCCTAATCACGGCACTATGGCCTAAACACTGCATTATGACCTAATCACTGCACTATGGCCTAATCACTGCACTAAGAACAAACGATGGCAACTGTTAAAAAATGAAATACAGCAATCGTTGTAAAAATAAATAAAGTTTATAGCCCTAAACATGTTGTTTGTTGTTGTTTTTTATATCAGGTTATGTAGCACAGCTATCGCAATCCGTAGCTACCAAATACAAGTTCGAATACGAACTTAGACTTGTGAATGACAGCACATACGGCGCCTATGACCCGATAAACGATACGTGGAATGGAATGGTCGGCGAACTCATGCGAGGCGTAAGTCGTTCTTTCATTGCCTATTTTTGTCCCCATTTATACAAATTTATTTTAGCTCGATTACCAAACAAGTTCTTACAACTGGGCGTATATTATCCCAGATTCGTGTATATGACCGGTGCATAGCGGCGTTACATGCAATATCGGTGTATTAGCTCGTCCGAAAGAGTATTAATATGTTCAAGATACCTCTATAAGTCATATCTGTACATGTATATTTATTGTCATTAATTGTTTGATTTAACTATATTTATTGCCGATATATACATGCATATAGTACACAACATAACAAAAAGCAAATGGGTTGGGCAACAAGTTATACAAGTGATACAAAACGATTATTTGAGTGAAACCCCATGCATATAAGACCCCATGTATATAAAGACGTGCACTTGATTACTTTACCCCTGTCTGCCTGCGCTACATTCTCAAATATCTTCTCTTTCTTCTGTTTTCTTACCGGTATTATATTTCTGTCATTTCTAAGCAATATACACATTTGATATACATGTATTAGCTCCACGCCGTCCAAAATGAACTGTGTATTTTGAACTGCAATGAGAGAAACTATATAAGCTCTGCTTCCGTTTTGATCCTTTCCTATTCTTTGATTTTGTGTGCATGTATTGTTTTGTGAATGTATATAGTGGAATAAATATGCTTAAACCAACACGTTATAACAACATTGCATTAAGCCCTTCCCATTATGTGTGTTTTACGCTTATTTATCGTCGCTACTGGTTGTCCATATGAGCGACACCTCCTGAAGAGATTAGTCATTTTAGATTTTGGTGGATAGTGCAATGATACAGACAGAGACCCATTCCAGAGTCTCCTCTGGTTCTTTTACGTACACGTTGTACAGCACCGACACCAGAGGTCGGTTTAATGTCCCATCTGAAAGACTGTTGATTTTATTAGGGTCAGACGGGGGATCGAACCCGCGATCCCTGGATTACCAGTCCAACGTGTTACCACTGGACTAGAGATCCTTCCCTTCCCATTAATTGTTTCATTCCCCTTTTCTACTCCACTAGACAATTCCACATATGCAACTATTAACCCCACAAAACAGACATATGTAGTTCGGGCTGCATGACTATTTATTTAGCCTTGAATTGTGCTGATCATTCTTCGAAATTGTGTAACTAAGATGCTACATATAAGTACGTCTACGGATGCTTATTACACTATGTACACTTCTTTGAAATATTCTGAAATGTTCTGTATTTCAGGAAGCTGATGTTTGTATTGCACCACTAACAATAACCTACGATAGAGAGAGGGTTGTAGATTTTACGAAGCCGTTCATGAACTTTGGCATCAGCATAATGATCAAGAAACCTGACATCATGAAACCCGGGGTATTTTCCTTCATGGAGCCTCTAGAGACAAATATATGGATCTACATAGTGTTTGCTTACAGCTCCGTGAGCATCGGGCTATTTCTGATTGGTCGGTTTAGTCCATTTGAATGGAATACGTCCAGCAGTGGCCCCACGGATAATCAATTTGGTATTCTAAACGCTCTGTGGTTCGCTATGGGTGCTCTCATGCTACAAGGAAGCGATGCATGTCCCAGGTATATATACATAATTATATATGTCCCCGGTATATATACATAATTATATATGTCCCCGGTATATATACATAATTATATATGTCCCCGGTATATATACATAATTATATATGTCCCAGGTATATATACATAATTATATATGTCCCAGGTATATATACATAATTATATATGTCCCCGGTATATATACATAATTATATATGTCCCCGGTATATATACATAATTATATATGTCCCCGGTATATATACATACTTATATATGTCCCCGGTATATATACATAATTATATATGTCCCAGGTATTACATAATTATATATGTCCCAGGTATATATACATACTTATATATGTCCCAGGTATATATACATAATTATATATGTCCCAGGTATTACATAATTATATATGTCCCAGGTATATATACATACTTATATATGTCCCCGGTATATATACATAATTATATATGTCCCAGGTATTACATACTTATATATGTCCCAGGTATATATACATAATTATATATATCCCAGGTATTACATAATTATATATGTCCCCGGTATATATACATAATTATATATGTCCCCGGTATATATACATACTTATATATGTCCCCGGTATATATACATAATTATATATGTCCCAGGTATTACATAATTATATATGTCCCAGGTATATATACATACTTATATATGTCCCAGGTATATATACATAATTATATATATCCCAGGTATTACATAATTATATATGTCCCAGGTATATATACATACTTATATATGTCCCAGGTATATATACATAATTATATATGTCCCCGGTATATATACATAATTATATATGTCCCAGGTATATATACATAATTATATATGTCCCAGGTATATATACATACTTATATATGTCCCAGGTATATATACATAATTATATATGTCCCAGGTATATATACATAATTATATATGTCCCAGGTATATATACATACTTATATATGTCCCAGGTATATATACATACTTATATATGTCCCAGGTATATACACATAATTATATATGTCCCAGGTATATATACATACTTATATATGTCCCAGGTATATATACATACTTATATATGTCCCAGGTATATATACATACTTATATATTTCCCAGGTATATGTACGCAATTATATATGTCCCCGGTATATATACATAATTATATATGTCCCAGGTATATATACATACTTATATATGTCCCAGGTATATATACATACTTATATATGTCCCAGGTATATATACATAATTATATATGTCCCAGGTATATATACATAATTATATATGTCCCAGGTATATATACATAATTATATATGTCCCCAGTATATATACATAATTATATATGTCCCCGGTATATATACATAATTATATATGTCCCAGGTATATATACATAATTATATATGTCTCAGGTATATATACATAATTATATATGTCCCAGGTATATATACATAATTATATATGTCCCAGGTATATATACATAATTATATATGTCCCAGGTATATATACATAATTATATATGTCCCCGGTATATATACATAATTATATATGTCCCAGGTATATATACATAATTATATATGTCCCAGGTATATATACATAATTATATATGTCCCAGGTATATATACATAATTATATATGTCCCCGGTATATATACATAATTATATATGTCCCAGGTATATATACATAATTATATATGTCCCAGGTATATATACATAATTATATATGTCCCCGGTATATATACATAATTATATATGTCCCCGGTATATATACATAATTATATATGTCCCAGGTATATATACATAATTATATATGTCCCAGGTATATATACATAATTATATATGTCCCAGGTATATATACATACTTATATATGTCCCAAGTATATATACATAATTATATATGTCCCAGGTATATATACATACTTATATATGTCCCAGGTATATATACATACTTATATATGTCCCCGGTATATATATACATACTTATATATGTCCCAGGTATTACATAATTATATATGTCCCAGGTATATATACATAATTATATATGTCCCAGGTATATATACATACTTATATATGTCCCCGGTATATATATACATACTTATATATGTCCCAGGTATATATACATACTTATATATGTCCCCGGTATATATATACATAATTATATATGTCCCAGGTATATATACATACTTATATATGTCCCAGGTATATATACATAATTATATATGTCCCAGGTATATATACATAATTATATATGTCCCAGGTATTACATAATTATATATGTCCCCGGTATATATATACATACTTATATATGTCCCCGGTATATATACATAATTATATATGTCCCCGGTATATATACATAATTATATATGTCCCCGGTATATATACATACTTATATATGTCCCCGGTATATATACATAATTATATATGTCCCCGGTATATATATACATACTTATATATGTCCCAGGTATATATATACATACTTATATATGTCCCCGGTATATATACATAATTATATATGTCCCAGGTATATATATACATACTTATATATGTCCCAGGTATATATATACATACTTATATATGTCCCAGGTATATATACATACTTATTTATGTCCCCGGTATATATATACATAATTATATATGTCCCAGGTATATATATACATAATTATATATGTCCCAGGTATATATATACATAATTATATATGTCCCAGGTATATATACATACTTATATACTTAATAATAGTATTACCTCAACTATGGTGTTTTATTCACATGTGCAGAATTACACAGACGGTTAAACAACGGGTTTGGGCTGTCCGATTAGCTTCTCACCAATACAACCCCGGTTTGATCCTCGGACCGGGAAGTATGTGAGATGGTACGGTTGTCGCCAGATCGGACAGGTGGATTTTCTCCGGGTACTCCGGTTTCCTCCCACACGAATGACCACATTTATGCTTTCATCCGCACCAACGAGAGTGATTAATATAAGTTATTAGAACTTGCTTCGCAATTGTTGTAAAATAAATCAAGTTTAAACTTTAAACGGATTTTCATTAACATCTGTGGAAGGGTGGCCCTAGGGTGACGAACGAACCCTTTATATGTTGGAGGTGATCCGTGTCTGGATCAGGATCCAGTACATTTTAAGAGACTTAGTATTCTTCACAATTAAAAAAGTTTAAACTTTATTTATTTCACAACGATTGCGAAACAAGTTTTATCTGAATGAGCATTCCAAATTAAAATGCAGTTTTACATGCACGTAGAGTGTAGCTATAAATACACATGCATGTCTGTCTTATACACGTTGACAGACGGATATGTAGTCCAGTGGTAACATGCTGGACTGGTAATCCAGGGATCACAGGTTCGATCCCCAGTCTCACCCTAATAAAATTAGCAGTCTTTCAGATTGGACGTTAAACCGATGTCTCGTGTCGGTGCTCTACACCGTGCACGTAAAAGACTCAGAGGAGACTCTGGAATGGGTCTCTGTCTGTATCATGCACTATCCTCCAAAATTTAAAATGACTAATCTCTTCAGAAAGCGTTGCTCATATGGGCAACCGGTAGCGACAATAAATAAACGTAAAACACACACACACTTATACACGTTAATCGCGTCATTCTAAGAATAATTAATCATTTATTTGTTTCTTTTTGGGCGCTTGGTGCACGGACAGGCGAGCCCGGGTAGAACCACCGAGATTCCGCGAGCTAGTTGGGTGACTTTATCACGAGACTCCCAGCTTGATTGGAACCTGCAGTAGGTGATTGATTGACAAGTGATTTGAAATCAACGATCTAAACCACGGAGGTCCCTAGATAAGAAATCATGGTGTGTGTGTGTGTGTGTGTGTGTGTGTGTGCGTGCGTGCGTGCGTGCGTGCGTGCGTGCGTGCGTGCGTGCGTGCGTGCGTGCGTGCGTGCGTGCGTGCGTGCGTGCGTGCGTGCGTGCGTGCGTGCGTGCGTGCGTGCGTGCGTGCGTGCGTGCGTGCGTGCGTGCGTGCGTGCGTGCGTGCGTGCGTGCGTGCGTGCGTGCGTGCGTGCGTGCGTGCGTGCGTGCGTGCGTGCGTGCGTGCGTGCGTGCGTGCGTGCGTGTGGTGCGTGCGTGCGTGCGTGCGTGCGTGCGTGCGTGCGTGCGTGCGTGCGTGCGTGCGTGCGTGGCGTGCGTGCGTGCGTGCGTGCGTGCGTGCGTGCGTGCGTGCGTGCGTGCGTGCGTGCGTGCGTGCGTGCGTGCGTGCGTGCGTGCGTGCGGCTGCGTGCGTGCGTGCGTGCGTGCGTGCGTGCGTGCGTGCGTGCGTGCGTGCGTGCGTGCGTGCGTGCGTGCGTGCGTGCGTGCGTGCGTGCGTGCGTGCGTGCGTGCGTGCGTGCGTGCGTGCGTGCGTGCGTGCGTGCGTGCGTGCGTGCGTGCGTGCGTGCGTGCGTGCGTGCGTGCGTGCGTGCGTGCGTGCGTGCGTGCGTGCGTGCGTGCGTGCGTGCGTGCGTGCGTGCGTGCGTGCGTGCGTGCGTGCGTGCGTGCGTGCGTGCGTGCGTGCGTGCGTGCGCGCGCGTGTGCGTGTGCGTTGCTGGTGGATTGAACGTCTCTATTATATGTTTACAACATTAAAGCGACATTACATCGCAAAAAAGCAAATGAAATGCATATTTTCACGTATAAATGCATTGCTACTACAACTTCTTCCGAATACATTCGAACACTAACATTGAATCAATAAACAATGTTTTTGTGGATTGAAAGGGTGGTTTCATATAACGGTCATCCATGCTCCTGAATTGACGTTTGTTTGTCATCGGAGTCAGTACTAAACGCGAGATAATGTCGTTTGGAGATAATTTAACTAAGAATAATCTACAAATAAATAGGCACACATGTGAGATATAACGTTAAATCTGTACCATAAAATCGTGTTATTCAGGATACACTAGTTGTATTACGCATGCATGTTTACATTATTTTGTTATGTCAACAAACCGCGTATACGACGTTTGTTTATTATTTGAAATAGGCAAATATTTGGGGGAAATATTATACCATATAATATGAAAATGCATTCTGTAGAAATGTGTGGTTTCACTGATGTAGTGTCGCTTTAAGGTTACATCTTACTTTTACAGAATTTTATAGAACATATTTTTCTGAATGTCCACAGTATCTGCAAGCAATGAACCACACACACTTAGGTGATATATGATAGCTTCAATATACTGTGATGGCGTAACACATTATTCGCCCACAAAATGTCGTGCTATTGATGTAGTTCTCGTGTTGTATTACAGGTCATTCTCTGCACGTGTTATTGATACAGTGCTCGTGTTGTATTACATGTCATTCTCTGCACGTGTTATTGATGCAGTTCTCGTGTTGTATTACAGGTCATTCTCTGCACGTGTTATTGATACAGTGCTCGTGTTGTATTACAGGTCATTCTCTGCACGTGTTATTGATGTAGTTATCGTGTTGTATTACAGATCATTCTCTGCACGTGTTATTGATACAGTTCTCGTGTTATATTACAGATCATTCTCTGCACGTGTTATTGATACAGTTCTCGTGTTATATTACAGGTCATTCTCTGCACGTGTTATTGATACAGTTCTCGTGTTGTATTACAGATCATTCTCTGCACGTGTTATTGATACAGTTCTCGTGTTATATTACAGATCATTCTCTGCATGTGTTATTGATACAGTTCTCGTGTTATATTACAGGTCATTCTCTGCACGTGTTATTGATACAGTTCTCGTGTTGTATTACAGGTCATTCTCTGCACGTGTTATTGATACAGTGCTCGTGTTGTATTACAGGTCATTCTCTGCACGTGTTATTGATACAGTTCTCGTGTTGTATTACAGGTCATTCTCTGCACGTGTTATTGATACAGTTCTCGTGTTGTATTACAGGTCATTCTCTGCACGTGTTATTGATACAGTTCTCGTGTTGTATTACAGGTCATTCTCTGCACGTGTTATTGATGCAGTGCTTGTGTTGTATTACAGGTCATTCTATGCACGTGTTATTGATACAGTTCTCGTGTTGTATTACAGGTCATTCTCTGCACGTGTTATTGATACAGTTCTCGTGTTGTATTACAGGTCATTCTCTGCACGTGTTATTGATACAGTTCTCGTGTTGTATACAGGTCATTCTCTGCACGTGTTATTGTACAGTTCTCGTGTTGTATACAGGTCATTCTCTGCACGTTTATTGATCAGTCTGTGTTGTATTACAGGTCATTCTTGCACGTGTTATTGATACAGTTCTCGTGTTGTATTACAGGTCATTCTCTGCACGTGTTATTGATACAGTTCTCGTGTTGTATTACAGGTCATTCTCTGCACGTGTTATTGATACAGTTCTCGTGTTGTATTACAGGTCATTCTCTGCACGTGTTATTGATACAGTTCTCGTGTTGTACTACAGGTCATTCTCTGCACGTGTTATGGGTACAGTTCTCATATTGTATTACAGATCATTCTCTGCACGTGTTATTGATGTAGTTCTCGTGTTGTATTACAGGTCATTCTCTGCACGTGTTATTGATACAGTTCTCGTGTTGTACTACAGGTCATTCTCTGTACGTGTTATTGGTACAGTTCTCGTATTGTATTACAGATCATTCTCTGCACGTGTTATTGATGTAGTTCTCGTGTTGTATTACAGGTCATTCTCTGCACGTGTTATTGATACAGTGCTCGTGTTATATTACAGGTCATTCTCTGCACGTGTTATTGATACAGTTCTCGTGTTGTATTACAGGTCATTCTCTGCACTTTTATTGATACAGTGCTCGTGTTATATTACAGGTCATTTTCTGGACGGGTCATAGGTACTGTGTGGTGGTTCTTTGTGTTAATCATAATTTCATCATATACCGCCAACTTAGCAGCCTTTCTCACCATAGAGCGCATGCAGGTGCCAATAGAATCAGCAGATGATTTATCCAACCAGATAGAAATCAAATATGGAACGTTGCGTGCAGGATCTTCCAAGGAATTTTTCACGGTAAGATTCAAAGATCCGCTCGGAACTACAGGCACAAGACACAACATTTTTGTTTTGGCCTATGGTTATATATTAGGTAATGTTACTGACTATATGACCATAGGGCAAATAAATGTGTCTTGTGTCTGTGTTTGGAACCGTTTAGATCGTGTTCTTGAATAACTTTCTAGCTTAAAGATTAAACTTGATTTATTTTACAACGATTGCGAAACAAGTTTTAACAACTTATATTAATCACTCTCGTTGGCGCGGATGAAAGCGTAAATGTGGTCATTCGTGTGGGAGGAAACCGTAGTACCCGGAGAAAACCCAACTGTCAGATCTGACGACCACTGTACCATCTCACATACTTTCCGGTTCGAGGATCGAACCCGGGTTGCATTGGTGAGAAGCGAGCGTGCTAACCACTGCGCTAATCGGATAGCTTAAGTTGATTTAAATACAGGCCCGTAGCCGCACTGCGGCAAATGAGACACTCCCCTGGGTTAGAATTTGGCAAGTAACAACAGGCATAGGAAAATTCTGATAAAACTGCCTTCAGAATAAACAGACAAGTATCCACAAAATGATTGGGGGGTCGCCTCGGTTAATTTCAGATTCTGGCTAAGGCACTGATATATCTCGTAAAATAAATCCAGTAGACACATATTAAGTACGGCAAAATGATCCGTAAACATATGTGTGTCTTATGCCTGTGCTTGCAGTGCATTATTATTAATATTGGACTGCTCTCAAAAGGCTAGAGTATTATCTTGAATACTATGCAAAAATGTACGAAATTAACAATTTTACTTAGTATGATACGTGTTATATAAGTGTGTGTTGGTTTCAGTAAGATATAAGCCTCAAATGGATCCAATATGTAAAATACTGGACTGTGTGAGGCACTCCTATGTTTTACATATTGGTTGCCCATATGAGCGACGCCTCCTGAAGATATTAGTCATTTTAGTTTTTGGAGGATAGTGCATGATACAGACAGAGACCCATTCCAGAGTCTCCTTTGGTTCTTTTGCGTGCACGGTGTAAAGCACCGACACGAGACCTCGGTTTAACGTCACATCTGAAAGACTGTTAATTTTATTAGCATCAGACGGTGGATCGAACCTGCGATTCCTGGATTACCAGTCCAGCGTGATACCACTGGACTACAGATCCGTCTGTGATCTCATACCAAAATCGAGCTTCATAAAATATAGTTTGAAATCATCACGAGTGTAAGATTCCTTTATCACATTACCATAGCATGCGCTCATTTATTTTATATAAATTACGTTGCAACTTTCAGTTTGGCGCCAACTTGTAATGACGGCACTACGCAAAATAGCATTAAATTTAAGTTTTAGGCCTAAACAGCGATATAATTGCATCAATGATTTTTTAGAAATCATAGTGTTAAAAAAATCACAGCGTGTCGTACCATTAACGTTAGGCCTATGTACCAATTCAAATAGAAATGTGCAACTTTAAAGTTTAATTTACAAATTATAGGATTATTCTCTCAAATAAGCAGAATCATTCCCGGTGTTATTACACGTGCGTACATATAAGAAATTATGAGATGGCTGTATTACACTGAACACAAGCGACGGTATGCGATACATAAAGCTTACCTTTCTTACTGTTTCTGTTATAATTTTAGAAATCCAAAGTGCCTGTGTATCAACGTATGTGGAATTTTATGAGCTCGAACCCTACAGTGTTTGTGGACAGCAATGAGGAAGGCATAGAGCGAGTAAAGAAATCAAAAGGCAAATATGCCTACCTCCTCGAGTCGCCGGCGAATGAATATGAGAATAGCAAAGAGCCGTGCGACACGATGAAAGTAGGGCCATACCTAAATTCTAAAGGATATGGTATTGCAACGCGAAAGAATTCGCCCTTAAGGTGTGTATGCAGGGTGTTTCGGTGAATAAAACTGCTGAAGTATTACGATTCATAATGCTCACAGACGGATATGTAGTCCAGTGGTAGCACGCTGGACTGGTAATCCAGGGATCGCAGGTTCGATCCCCCGTCTGACCCTAATACAATTAACAGTCTTTCAGATGGGACATTAAACCGAGGTCTCGTGTCGGTGCTTTACACCATGCACGTTAAAGAACCAGAGGAGACTCTGGAATGGGTCTCTGTCTGTATCATTGCACTATCCTCCAAAATGACTACTCTCTTCAGGAGACGTCGCTCATATGGGCAACCGATAGCGACGGTAAATAAACGTAAAACACACATTCATAATGTCACTAGTCAGTTGCGCATAGCGTTTTGTGGTAAATAATTATGTCTACGGGTTTCGCCATTAACTATTAAAATAGTGCAATGTGTGAAGGATTATTTTCTTCACTGATAATAGTAATATTCATAATTCTAAAATTTCTATCGAATAAGTAACGCTTAAAGCGACATTACATCACACACAAAACCAAAAAATGCATTTGTTCACGTATAAATGCATTTCTACTACAAATTCTTCTGAATACATTCGAACACTAACATTGAATCAATAAACAGTGTTTTTGTGGATTGAAAGCATGGTTTCATATAATGTTCATCCATGTTGCTGAATTGACGTTTGTTTGTCAATGGAGTCAGTACTAAACGCGAGATAATGCCGTTTAGAGATGATTTATCTAAGAATAACTGTAAATATGTACCATAAATCGTGTTATTCAGGATACACCAGTTGTATTACGCATGGATGTTTACATTATTCTGTTATGTCAACAAACGGCGTATATGACGTTTGTTTATTAGTTGAATACTTGAGAACAAATTATACCATATAATAGTAGAAGTTTGCATTTTCACCGATGTAGTGTCGCTTTAATATAAAAGTTTGTTATAGTGTTAGTATAGCATGACAGATGTGCCAACATATATGATTATATTGCCCTCTAAGCTAAGATCTACTTCCAGTGACCAAATGAACCTGGCTGTGCTCATATTGATGGAAGACGGCACCTTGCCCAAGCTGAAACGGACGTGGTGGAAGGATAAAGGAGTCTGTACGTCAACTAGTGTACGCAAATTCATATCTTATTTTAGTTAGTTAGTATATACACCTCCGTGGCAACATGAAACTTATGTAAGGTCCTAAATCCAGATGCAAAGCTCGGCAAACAATTCAATGTTTTCTCTATTTCTGACTAAATACTGAATCACTATTTGCAGTCATTGAAAAGTCGACATCTCCCTAAATGTTCTCACTTCTCCCTAAATCATCTGAAGGGAGAAGTGACTTCATCCAAATAGTTGAGTCTAGCTTGAGCCCCGGAGTGGTCCTGGGTGACTCATGTGAGATAATTGTGAACATCACTATTAATTTCAAGAAATTTGTTTTGATTTCTCTGATAAAAAAAAAAATTAACTCCGTGGTCGAGTGGTTAAGGTCGCTGACTTGTATACCACTGTAACCTATCATCACTGATGGTCACGGGTTCGAGCCCCGCTCAGGCCGTGTCTCATTTATATGAAAAAGTTGGCAGTTTCTTACGGAGGTTGGTGCACCCAAGTACTGGTTAACCGCTGGAGCCTGCCCAGGAAAGGTGTTGTTAGGTAAACTGCCCGCCGGCGATATAGCCCAAAATGGTGCTGATGCAGGCGTAAAACCCGAATCATATAAGTTAGTATATACAAATATATTTTAGATCGATTGAGAAACAACTTATATTAATCACTCTCGAGACCTCATTCCTTGTGGAATCCATCGCCACGAGGGAGAGAGAATTGTGTGTGCGTTATACGTTTATCTATCGTCGCTACCGGTTGCCCATATAAGCGACGCCTCCCATACAGATTAGTTATTTTAGATTTTTGGAGGATAGTGCAATGATACAGACAGAGACCCATTCCAGAGTATCCTCTTTTTCGTTTACGTGCACGGTTTAAAGCACCAACACGAAACCTCAGTTTAATGCCCCAAGAGAAAGACTGAGGGAGAGAGAAGGGGCAATGTGGAATTTAAATGCCTTGCATGATCGTAACGGCTCCAGCGGTGCGCGAACTCCAGACATTTCGCACCTGAAGCAAACGCACTATCACAGCGTTATCAAGACTTGCACGTTCCATTATCTTAATTAGCCTATATAATAGGCTAAAACTATGTTTGCTTCTGGTGAAATAACAGACTATGTGCATCTATCTAATGGTGTAAACACATTCACATTTATTCAGGCTAGACTAAAAAAATAGGGACGTTCTATCGACTTTTTTTGTTTTGGGGGATGCTGTCTCGTTGAGATTGTACATCATAAGCATACACTATAGAGGTTATTAAACGTGCAATAACTAGTGCTTAATGTATATTGTGTAATTGGTCAAATACCTAAATACCATTTATAACCGCCGTTAGTCATTTTCTACTTCATTTTTTAAAAACATAATTATAGCCAAATATTTAAAGCGACATTAAAAAGCAAATGTCTGCAGGATGTAATTTGCTATTATATTGTATAATTTTTTCCCCCAAAATGTGCCGCAAAAAAAAATAGTATTTCAACAAATAAACAAACGCCGATTACGCGGTTTGTTGACATAACAAAATAATGTAAAAATGTTTTAATAGGGTCGACATTAATGCGATACGCTACATATTTACCGTGATATCTCACATGTGTGCCTATGCATATCTATGTGTAGATTAATCTTAATTAAATTATCTCCAAACGAGCATGGATGACCGTTATATGAAATCCTTCTTTCACGTTTGAAAGTTTGCATACCACAAAAACACTGTTTATTGATGCACATGTTAATGTTCGATGTATTCAGCTGAAGAATTTGTAGTAGCAATGCATTTATACGTGAACAAAATGCATTTTATTTGCTTTTTGCGATGTAATGTCGCTTTAAGGTGTTGAGAAGACATATTGCACAAGTTAAAATGTAGGTATTTAATTGGCAATATTTTCTTTCTTTCAGGATTCGTCGGGCAAACGAGAATTGTCTTTGAGCAATGTCGCCGGTATATTCTACATACTCGTCGGCGGACTAGCAGTTGCTGTAATCATAGCCAGTGTAGAATTTCTAACCACAAAAACCACATTTTTAGAAAAGGTAGCTACAAACAACAAACAACAAACACACTCTTGATTCTCAAATATGTTCACCAAAATACGAACAAATCATGTATTTCACCAAAATACGAACAAAATATGTATTTCACCAAAATATGAACAAAATATGTATTTCACCAAAATACGAACAAAATATGTATTTCACCAAAATACGAACAAAACATGTATTTCACCAAAATACGAACAAAGTATTATTTCACCAAAATACGAACAAAATATGTATTTCACCAAAATACGAACAAAATATGTATTTCACCAAAATATGAACAAAATATGTATTTCACCAAAATACGAACAAAATATGTATTTCACCAAAATACGAACAAAATATGAACAAAATATGTATTTCACCAAATTACGAACAAAATATGTATTTCACCAAAATACGAACAAAATATGTATTTCACCAAAATACGAACAAAATATGTATTTCACCAAAATACGAACAAAATATGTATTTCACCAAAATACGAACAAAATATGTATTTCTCCAAAATACGAACAAAATATGTATTTCACCAAAATACGAACAAAACATGTATTTCACCAAAATACGAACAAAACATGTATTTCACCAAAATACGAACAAAATATGTATTTCACCAAAATACGAACAAAATATGTATTTCACCAAAATACGAACAAAATATGTATTTCACCAAAATACGAACAAAATATGTATTTCACCAAAATATGAACAAAATATGTATTTCACCAAAATACGAACAAAATATGTATTTCTCCAAAATATGAACAAAATATGTATTTCACCAAAATACGAACAAAACATGTATTTCACCAAAATACGAACAAAGTATTATTTCACAAAAATACGAACAAAATATGTATTTCACCAAAATATGAACAAAATATGTATTTCACAAAAATACGAACAAAATATGTATTTCACCAAAATACGAACAAAATATGTATTTCACCAAAATACGAACAAAACATGTATTTCACCAAAATACGAACAAAACATGTATTTCACCAAAATACGAACAAAATATGTATTTCACCAAAATATGAACAAAATATGTAGTTCACCAAAATACGAACAAAATATGTATTTCACCAAAATACGAACAATTATTATTATTATTGGATTGCTTTCAAAATGCCAGAGTATGATATCAAATCGTATGCGTAAATGAACGAAATGAACAATTTTAATTGGTAAGGTCTTGTTAGTAAGATCTTGCTATATAACTTAAGTGTGTTATATGTAAGTGTTAAACCTCAAACGGATCCAATATGTAACATAGTGTCACTGTGCTCGGCGGTACGTGCGTCATACACACAATACAATATTTTACATATTGGATCGTTTTCGGTTTCGATTTTCGGATCGTATAAAAAACAGGCACACTAGCATACACTACAATTTCGTTTTCTTCAACAGGAATAGAACTTTACGGTAAAACACACTACCAATTCAATTATTCTTTATTAACTCAGATCATTTACATGACATATATACATGTAATTAGTTAACAGATGTTGTGACACGAGTGTCACTTTAAACTAATGAATATTTGTTTGTGGGTTACAGACGTCGTATATCAAGGCGACGGAAACAGTGACTACCTTACTCAGTAATGCTACAATGGATAGAGAAAATGGCGACATCGGTAATGACCATTCAAATAATACAACAAAATGTCAAGAAGCCACTGTAAGTAATTTAAGTAATTTTCATACCATTTATTTGAAGAACTAACTGATATTGAGTAGCAGTCGCGATAGCGTTGTGGTAGAGCGTTCGCTTCAGGTGCACACTGCCCTGAGTTCGAGCCCCGCTAGAGCAGTTCCGATTGTCCCCTTAGGCAAGGCATTAACATTCCACGTTGCCTCTTTTCTCTCCATCGTGGCGATGGATTCCACCAGGAATGTGGTATCGAGAGTGATTAATATAAGTTGTCAGAACTTGTTTGGCAATCGAGCTAAAATTAATTTGCATAGACTAACTGATATCGCAGAGTTAATATATGTTTACATCTTTGTTGATAAGCAACATATCTCAGAATATTATATCCGACGATTTTGTTGTTTGATTTGGGTTTTTTTATTGCTTGTTTATGATGACGTCATATCAAGTTATGACGATTCTTATGCTATTATTGGTGGCGGAAGACACGGTGTGCCCCCATGAGCAGCATTTCCGGAAAGGATGGGCACCCGGGTAGAACCGCCGACATTCCACAAACCAGCTGAACAGTTTCCACACCTAAAAGAATGCGACCCCACGCAGTGGTGATGGACACATTGCCTTAACCACTCGGCCACTCATTTGAGTTTGTAAAGTTTTTCTATTATTATAATGAAACAATGTTAAACAATGAATGTTATATTTCTTGTGTGGGAATTAATAATTCAAATTGAGTATAGTTTGTGCAACTTGACCACTCATTTGCACAGTTTATTGCATAGTTGAAAACAAGTATCGGCTGAGTAACAGTAAATGTCTATTTCGAATACGGAAACAAGTGTCCATAATACCAGGGGCGTAGCTTGGCTGGAATCGATGTGTAGGCCAACTTAAAACTTAAGACGGGAGGGGGATCCGCGGGTCGTCCCCAGGAAAACTATTTATAGCGTATATAATTTAATCCTGGCCTCTCGGTTTTTGTTGAAGATTTGGCATTTTTATTGTTTCGATTTTTCGCGGGAAAGTAGGCCACGAGCCGTGGCCTACACGGCCTATAGGAAGCTACGCCAATGAATACAATAATGACCACATTACCATATAGTACACTATGTATGATTATATGCAAATACTAGATAGCAAACACAGTATGTGTGTGTGTTTTACGTTTTATTTATCGTCGCTACCGGTTGCTCATATGAGCGACGCCTCCCAAAGAGATTAGTCATTTTAGATGTGTGGAGGATGGTGTAATGATACAGACAGCGACCCATACCAGAGTCTCCTCTGGTTCTTTTACGTGCACGATGTACAGCACCGATACGAGACCTAGATTTAAAATCGCATCTGAAAGACTGTTAATTTTATTAGGGTCAGACGGGGGCTCGAACCTGCGATCCCTGGATTACCAGTCCAGCGTGTAAACACAGTATGCAAATCCGCAACAACTATACACGATTTGACGCAATTGAATACAATTTATAAATTTCCAACGTGATGTTCTAACTCGTCGTTCTATTTCAGTTCAACTATTCCCCACCACCGTGCATAGGATTCGAACATTTTACACGAGGACAGACCGAATTGTGATAGTTTCTTCAATTGTCATAGACACACGATATAACAATATATATTTCTTAGACGTGTACATTCTAATCGTACATAACAACGAAACGCTTAAAAACGCGCACAAGTTATGGTCAGGTATAAGACTAGTATTGCGATGAAAGGCATAATGCTGCTATTGAGGTGACATGTATAAGACTGCTATTGATGTGACAGGTATATGACTGCTATTGATGTGACAGGTATAAGACTGCTATTGATGCGACAGGTATGTGACTACTATTGATGTGACAGGTATATGACTGCTATTGATGTGACATGTATAAGACTGCTATTGATGTGACAGGTATATGACTGCTATTGATGTGACAGGTATAAGACTGCTATTGATGTGACATATATAAGACTGCTATTGATGTGACAGGTATATGACTGCTATTGATGTGACAGTTATGTGACTACTATTGATGTGACAGGTATATGACTGCTATTGATGTGACAGGTATGTGACTACTATTGATGTGACAGGTATAAGACTGCTATTGATGTGACATGCATAAGACTGCTATTGATGTGACATGTATAAGACTGCTATTGATGTGACAGGTATATGATTGCTATTGCGATTACAGGTATACTACTCACATTGTGGTAACGGGTATAAGACTGCTATTGAGAAGGCAGGTATAAGACGTATATTGCGGTGACAGGTATAAGACTGATATTTCGATGGCAGGTATAAGACGGATATTGCGGTGACAGGTATAAGACTGATATTTCGATGGCAGGTATAAGACGGATATTGCGGTGACAGGTATAAGACTGATATTTCGATGGCAGGTATAAGACGGATATTGCGGTGACAGGTATAAGACGGATATTTCAATGACAGGTATAAGACTGCTATTGATATGCTAGGTATTAGAGGGCTATTGCGAGTCCAGGTATAAAACATATGTTGTGATAACAGGCTATTGTTATGACAGATAGAAGACGGATATTGCCATGACAGGAATAATTCAGCTATTGCGGTGACAGGTATAAGACGGCTATAGCAATGACAGGTATAAGATGACTATCGCAATGACAGGTATAAGACGGCTATAGCAATGACATGTATAAGACGGCTATAGCAATGACAGGTATAAGACGGCTATAGCAATGGCAGGTATAAGACGGCTATAGCAATGGCAGGTATAAGACGGCTATAGCAATGACAGGTATAAGACGGCTATCGCAATGACAGGTATAAGACGGCTATAGCAATGACAGGTATAAGACGGCTATAGCAATGACAGGTATAAGATGGCTATAGCAATGACAGGTATAAGACGGCTATAGCAATGACAGGTATAAGACGGCTATAGCAATGACAGGTATAAGACGGCTATAGCAATGGCAGGTATAAGACGGCTATCGCAATGGCAGGTATAAGACGGCTATCGCAATGACAGGTATAAGACGGCTATAGCAATGGCAGGTATAAGACGGCTATAGCAATGACAGGTATAAGACGGCTATAGCAATGGCAGGTATAAGACGGCTATAGCAATGACAGATATAAGACGGCTATCGCAATGACAGGTATAAGACGGCTATTGCAATGGCAGGTATAAGACGGCTATTGCGGTGACATGTATAAGACGGCTATTGCGGTGACAGGTATAAGACGGCTATTGCGATAAACAGGTATTAGACTGCTAAGGCGTTGACAGGTATAAGACGAATATAGCGATGCTATGTATTCGGCTACTATTGCGATAAACAGGTATTTGACTGCTAAGGCGATGACAGGTATTAGACGGCTACGGGTATTATACGGCTATTGTGATGGCAGGTATTAGACTGCTATTGTGATGGCAGGTATTAGACTGCTATTGCCATGACATGTATTAGACTGCTATTGCGATGCTATGTATTCGGCTGCTATTGCGATGACAGGTATTAGACTGATATTGCGATGACAGGTATTAGACTGCTATTGCGATGACAGGTATTAGACTGCTATTGCGATGACAGGTATTAGACTGATATTGCTATGACAGGTATTAGACTGCTATTGCTATGACAGGTATTAGACTGCTATTGCTATGACATGTATTAGACTGCTATTGCTATGACATGTATTAGACTGCTATTGCGATGACAGGTATTAGACTGCTATTGCTATGACATGTATTAGACTGCTATTGCTATGACATGTATTAGACTGATATTGCTATGACATGTATTAGACTGCTATTGCGATGACAGGTATTAGACTGCTATTGCTATGACAGGTATTAGACTGCTATTGCGATGACAGGTATTAGACTGCTATTGCGATGACAGGTATTAGACTGCTATTGCGATGCTATGTATTTGGCTGCTATTGCTATGACAGGTATTAGACTACTGTTGCGATGACAGGTATTAGACTGCTATTGTGATGACATGTATTAGACTGCTATTGCGATGACAGGTATTAGACGGCTACGGGTATTATACGGCTATTGTGATGGCAGGTATAAGACTGCTATTGCGATGCTATGTATTCGGCTGCTATTGCTATGACAGGTATTAGACTGCTATTGCGATGACAGGTATTAGACTGCTATTGCGATGACAGGTATTAGACTGCTATTGCGATGACAGGTATTAGACTGCTATTGCTATGACAGGTATTAGACTGCTATTGCGATGACATGTATTAGACTGCTATTGCTATGACATGTATTAGACTGCTATTGCTATGACATGTATTAGACTGCTATTGCGATGACATGTATTAGACGGCTACGGGTATTATACGGCTATTGTGATGGCAGGTATTAGACTGCTATTGTGATGGCAGGTATTAGACTGCTATTGCCAGGACAGGTATTAGACTGCTATTGCGATGCTATGTATTCGGCTGCTATTGCGATGACAGGTATTAGACTGATATTGCGATGACAGGTATTAGACTGCTATTGCGATGACAGGTATTAGACTGCTATTGCGATGACAGGTATTAGACTGCTATTGCGATGACAGGTATTAGACTGATATTGCTATGACAGGTATTAGACTGATATTGCTATGACAGGTATTAGACTGCTATTGCTATGACATGTATTAGACTGCTATTGCTATGACATGTATTAGACTGCTATTGCGATGACAGGTATTATACTGCTATTGCTATGACAGGTATTAGACTGCTATTGCTATGACATGTATTAGACTGATATTGCTATGACATGTATTAGACTGCTATTGCGATGACAGGTATTAGACTGCTATTGCTATGACAGGTATTAGACTGCTATTGCGATGACAGGTATTAGACTGCTATTGCGATGACAGGTATTAGACTGCTATTGCGATGCTATGTATTCGGCTGCTATTGCTATGACAGGTATTAGACTGCTATTGCGATGACAGGTATTAGACTGCTATTGCGATGACAGGTATTAGACTGGTATTGCGATGACAGGTATTAGACGGCTACGGGTATTATACGGCTATTGTGATGGCAGGTATAAGACTGCTATTGCGATGCTATGTATTCGGCTGCTATTGCTATGACAGGTATTAGACTGCTATTGCGATGACAGGTATTAGACTGCTATTGTGATGACAGGTATTAGACTGCTATTGCGATGACAGGTATTAGACTGCTATTGCTATGACATGTATTAGACTGCTATTGCGATGACATGTATTAGACTGCTATTGCTATGACATGTATTAGACTGCTATTGCTATGACATGTATTAGACTGCTATTGCGATGACATGTATTAGACGGCTACGGGTATTATACGGCTATTGTGATGGCAGGTATTAGACTGCTATTGCTATGACATGTATTAGACTGCTATTGCGATGACAGGTATTAGACTGCTATTGCGATGACATGTATTAGACTGCTATTGCTATGACATGTATTAGACTGCTATTGCTATGACATGTATTAGACTGCTATTGCGATGACATGTATTAGACGGCTACGGGTATTATACGGCTATTGTGATGGCAGGTATTAGACTGCTATTGCTATGACATGTATTAGACTGCTATTGCGATGACAGGTATTAGACTGCTATTGCGATGACATGTATTAGACTGCTATTGCTATGACATGTATTAGACTGCTATTGCTATGACATGTATTAGACTGCTATTGCGATGACATGTATTAGACGGCTACGGGTATTATACGGCTATTGTGATGGCAGGTATTAGACTGCTATTGCGATGACAGGTATTATACGGCTATTGTGATGGCAGGTATAAGACTGCAATTGCGATCAAAAGTATTAGACTGCTATTGAACATGTTTTGGTGGCATTTATTGGCTTACGCTATTGAGGTAGAACCTTTGTGAAGTACTAACTTACCACATGCGTACTTGGCTATTCTTGATTTAACCATATTATTGCATATGTAATACATTCGACAATACAATATTACATTCGAGCATGAATCAGATGTGAAATAAGTTAACAGATTATAAGGCACATATATACATTTGTGTAACATAACAAAAGGGTCGGGCCACAAGTTATAACCAACATTAGGAAACGGCCCTTCCCAATAATCAAACTTTATTTAACAAAATGTGCAATATCGTCTCAGTACTATCAATTATACTTTATCTATGTTGATATTGATTAACTGGAAATTAATAAACCTAAATTTCGAAATTTGATAGGTCGGTAATGTTAATTTTAAAGACAAAAATGAGAAATAGAAAGACGACGGATTCAAAAATAATAAACTATTTTCATAAATCCATCAATAATGTAATGAAAAGAAGTTACTAAAATGAAACAATAGGAAATATGTTGGGGGGGGGGGGATATTAATTGTGTATCGATTGTGCGTGTAAATCAGGTCGACAAAAGAGGAGAATGAAATCGCATGAACAAGTTCCTCAGCTTTAGACTATTCAATCTACATATGTCATTTCTCATTGAATCCAACATTCCAGACTCTCCTCTGGTTCTTTTTACGTGCACGGTGTACAGTACTGAAACGAGACATCGGTTTAAAGTCCCAACTGAAAGATTATTATTATTATTAGGGTCAGACGAGGGATCGAACCTGCGATCCCTGGATTACCAGTCCAGCGTGTTACCACTGGACTACAGATCCGTCTGTATGAAATCACCACTCATGTAAGATCCTATATATAAGCACATTTGGTGCCGGATTAATACGACGTGCAAGTGTAGCCACAGGGGATTGTAGTTTCATAAATTGTCTAGATCTAGCTATGATGCACTATCGCGACAAAGCATTACCATGCTATTTATTATTGTGGTATGTGGGTGAGGTAGAGTAGAACCATTGTTTGGGTGTGTTTATTATTGAGGCCTCAGACCCCCGTGGGTGTAACCGTATACAGAAGATAGTTCCGTTCAGCTTATTGAATTGTGATATATGCACGCTATACAAATCCCTGTGGTTTAGCCGTATAAATGTCATTCCGTTATGCACATTGCACTGTGATATATGCACGCTATACAAACCCCTGTGGTTTAGCCGTATAAATGTCATTCCGTTATGCACATTGCACTGTGATATATGCACGCTATACAAACCCCTGTGGTTTAGCCGTATAAATGTCATTCCGTTATGCACATTGCACTGTGATATATGTACGCTATACAAACCCCTGTGGTTTAGCCATATAAAGTCATTCCGTTATGCACGTTGCATTGTGATATATGCACGCTATACAAACCCCTGTGGTTTAGTCGTATACATGTCATTACGTTATGCACGTTGCACTGTGATAATGTTGTATGCGTGCAACACACATGTAGCTACGGTACTATATTATTTATGAAATTGATTAAACTTGGCCCGATCTATGAATTATTATTCATTCTTAAATATTTGTTTATTGATTTATTACAAGCATACTATCAATGTATAATTATAATGTATTCTCATAATCTCGAGAGTTTCATATTCTTGAGGTAAAATGTTATTACCTCCGCCAAAATGGATGTTCATTGGCCAATCCATTAACTCTTTCACCGCCAATGTCGTATAAAAGCGACTTTGCAAAAGGCAGATAACCGGATCAGACAGAACAGAACTTGTCGTCTGATCATGCTGTATGCTGATTGCTCTTCAGACAGTGGGACTGAAGCACCTGTCGGAATAGCAAACAACATAGATCCTGATCAGACGCGGCGTTACGCCGCGGCTGGTCTGGATCTATGTTGTTTGCACATGCTCTGAATTTATTCGTCGCTGAAAGAGTTAACTTATGGTGCAAATGTTACTGCAAATCTGGTGTAATACTTGTTTTGTAACGTATACAATTGTATGATAGAACTATTTTGAGAAATTGTGAATGAATGTCAGTTTGAACAGGAATACAGTCAAACATGTGTTAATGGTCACTTCCATTCATAAGCAGTCACTTTCTGTGATTCCCTTGGCTGGCTGTTTAAGACAGGTTTGACTGCAAAACTTTAACTAGGAACATTAATAAAAACCAATCGCAATGCGATTTCTAGTGCACGCTACCAATGTTCACGAATGCTAGCAATGTTCACGAATGCTAGCAATGTTCACGAATGCTAGCAATGTTCACGAATCATACCAATTGTTCACGAATGCTAACCACTGTTCACGAATGCTAACCACTGTTCACGAATGCTAACCAATGTTCACGAATGCTAACCACTGTTCACGAATGCTAACCACTGTTCACGAATGCTAACCACTGTTCACGAATGCTAACCACTGTTCACGAATGCTAACCAATGTTCACGAATGCTACCAATGTTCACGAATGCTAACCAATGTTCACGAATGCTACCAATGTTCACGAATGCTACCAATGTTCACGAATGATAACCACTGTTCACGAATGCTACCAATGTTCACGAATGAAGCATACCTGACAATAACTGACTTGAAGCGCCACAACCAAACATTAAGGGGAAGTCTCTGGGTTTTATTAAATGAGTTGGAGGTTATTGGAGTGATTCTACGTATTGTTCATTTGAATAGGGCCCACGCTGGTTCATTATCGTACACAGTCAGTCTGTTGTGGTGGAGAAGACCACCCACAACATTATCGTACACAGTTAGTCAGTTGTGGTGGAGAAGCCCACATTTCCTGGGTGGACAATAATTAGCCAATCTCCGCAAGCCAATGCCAACGTTCTCACATATAATTGTATCCCTTGTCCCCGATAGGGAGCGAACCTGTACACCTGATCATAGGGATGAAAGAGTTCTAACAACAGTCTTTCAGATGGGACTTTAAACCGAGATCTCGTGTCGGTGCTTTACACTAGATTTTTGAGGATAGTGCAGACCACGTGATCGACATCCGGCCCACCATCCACAACAATGCACATGCTCGTAGATAGCCAACAGCTAGAGTTATGATCGATGAAAAATGAATACATTCGACAGATATGTTTCTATAATCCACAATTTGGGCGTGGTCCATCTGCGTATAGTAACACTGGCAGTTTCATACATTTCAAGAAAATAATGTACTATATTTCGGATGTATACACGTATCTGGAAATGTTATATCATTACGTTCGCTAAGGAATGCAGTGAGGTCTCGCTCGCTTGGAAATGTAATATCATTATGTTCGCTAAGGAATGCAGTGAGGTCTCGCTCGCTTGGAAATGTAATATCATTATGTTCGCTAAGGAATGCAGTGAGGTCTCGCTCGCTTGGAAATGTAATATCATTACGTTCGCTAAGGAATGCAGTGAGGTCTCACTCGCTTGGAAATGTTATATCATTACCGTGCACGTAAATGTACCAGAGGAGACTCGTCTATCAGAACGTCTAGACGCTGGGACCGAGGTCTCGAGGAAACCGAGGTCTCGTGTCTGTGCTTGTGCACGTAAACGAATTCCAGAGGAGACTCTGGAATGGGTCTCTGTCTGTATCATTGCACTATCCTCCAACAATCTAAAATGACTAATCTCTTCAGGAGGCGTCGCTCATATGGGCAACCGGTAGCGACGATAAATAAACGTAAAACACACACGTTATCGTATGTGCTCCCTAAATGTCAACTCCTTCCTAAACGTAGCTTCCTTCCTAACATCTTCTAACGAAAGGCCGAGATACCTCCATCACTGCCAGTATATGTCCACGGTTGCCGACCCATTTGCTATTCACATAATGGTTTCAATTTTACATGTATATAATCATTATAATGCAATAAAATTTATCAAACTAACTATATATTAGTAATTTATGTATCCTGGCAACGGGAAAGTTTCGTGAATGTACGCTCTGTGTTTGTTTTGTTGCAATCCCAGTACCCTATCTGTAATAATTTATTATACAACGATTGCGAAACAAGTTTTAACAACTTTATGATAATCACTCTCGTTGGCGCAGCTGAAAGCGCAAATGTCGTCATTCGTGTGTAGGAAACCGGAGCACCCGGAGAAAACCCACCTGTCCGATCTGGCGACCATCGTACCATCTCACATACTTCCCGGTCCGAGGATTGAACCCGGGTTGTATCGGTGAGAAGCGAGCGTGTTACAGCCATGATGTACGCCCATCAATGTCCAGGTCAACTACCAGAAGAATCACTTTATCCTTTACATGGCTGTTGCATAGCAACGATAACTTCGATGATTGTCCTATCGGAGAATACTGTTGCTATTCGTGGAGTGTGACGCGTGAACGAACTCACGGCTACGAGATTTACAGTCCAACTTTCTTTAACCCTTTCAACACCACAGACCTCTAAATAGGCTTACAAATAATGTAGATCCAGATGAGACGGCTCGTCATAGATCCAGATGAGCCAGCTCATGACGAGCCGTCTCATCAGGATCTGCACTTTTTGCCAGTAATATTACTATTTTAGACAAAAATTACCCATTTTGATAAATTAACTGGTCCAAATGTAATTTTCGTATTAATTTATTGGTCTAAAAACTGATCATGGACCTATCCATGTCAGTTACTTGGTGTCGAATGGGTTAACAGTGAAGCAGATATGTGAAATGTAGCCATCAATTGTTAGCATTGTACATACAAGCATGAAACGTTGCCAAGCTGTAGACTTTGGCTATAATTTCAGAAGTGTGGCCACAGGAAAAATAACATAGGTCAGTCTCGGCAGCCATTTTTCAAAATGGCGTCTAAGAAGCATCGACACCTTCGACATTTTGCATTATAATTCATACATATTTATTTTAGCTTGATTGCGAAACACGTTCTTACAACTTAATCAATCTCGAGACCTCATTCCTGGTGGAATCCATCGCCACGAGGGAGAAAAAAGACGCAAAGTGGAATTTAAATGTCTTGCCTAAGGGCACAATCGTAACGTCTTCAGCGGGGCTCGAACGCCAGGCCTTTCGCACCTGAAACGAACGCGCTTCCACTGCGCTATTACGTCTTCAACGATAAAGTTAGTGGTAAGATTACAAATCTATGCTTTGCATATACTTAGCATCGTTACCAGGTTGCCAAGGTGAGCGATGCCTCCTGACGACAGTAACCATTTTAGGTTTGGAAGATAATGCAGCTCAATTCCTGATATTCGTCTAGAACTTTATTCTACTTACACGGTATAAAGCACTGACACAAGACCCCGTGTTTAAGTCTCATCAGAACGGCTTTGACTTTCGACATTATACAGTCTACATCCGTTATGTCGAATTCCGGCGGACCGAAAAAATACTTCCACATAACTGAAGTTTGACATAACGAAATTCGATATAAACAGAGCCAGTTATATGCAATATGCTAGTGGCTGAAACGGGTCTTTGATCCGACTTCGAGATAATCGGATAATTCGACATAACCGACTTTGACATAGCGGATATAGACTGTAGTATGGTACAACTGATAATTCGAACGTACAATCTCTGCGTGGTGCGTCGAGCATGTTACACCTTGTAACCAATGGATTAGTGATCGGCTGCGAACATTACAACATCGTCTGCAAATCTTCTATTCCAAGCCGATCCAATCACGTGGAAAATAATCATCATAGTTATATTCAGTTCTTTCAAATGTACCTTCTACCATTGGATACTTGTAATAAAGAACAGTACCACATGACAGAAACCCCGCCCACCACCCGAATGACCCACAAGTTGTTATCACGTGATCGCAACTCGCTAATACGGCGAGATCTTCAACAGGCGAAAGATGCACAAATTCGACGGAACTATTTATGTAATTCATGACTACTTTTGCATGACCTATTCCATCGGAACATACTATAAATACGATGTTATTAAACATTTCTAGGAAATAATCCACTGCATGCATAATATATGTATCTGGAACGAGCTTAACGCCATGGAGTCCATTTGCTATATCCCCTCGTCGTAAATGAACACCGACAACAGTAGCACGTGTTCCTTTTCTTATCGAATACGACTTCCGGTAATTGTCGACAATATATCTCGCTGATTGCTGAATGTGTTTTTTAAATGTTAGTTCTTTCCTCACTTCATTAAATGCATGTGCAAAATATTTCCACGACTGTAGATATTCACCAAGTTTGTAATTCTGATTTCCCGGCAAGTTCATGAATGTATCGTCAAAGACGCAGCAATGTGGTGCATATTTTTCAACGAACAAATCGCAGACATTTCTGTTTTCGTGAATATCAGCAGATGCAACTTCGAAATATTCAACTATATCATCGTCTTTGCCTAGTATAATAGTGAGATTGTTTAGCCTTGAAATTCCATATATAGATGCGTATTGGTAGATATGGTTTCCTAGTCTTCCATTGAATGTCAGACACACGTAATGGTGAGTAGTTTGTAGGTCGGTATGAAAGTCGGTATGAAAGTCGAGATATTTCGCAGAAATGAGCACACAAACAATGAACAGGCCAATGCCAGTTCCAGACAAGGCATAGAATACTTCTGAAAAAGAAATGATTTAAAGTCGTACAAGTCGTACAGCTACCAGCAAATACTACTAGTATCTATATTGACAATCGTAGTCGTATCTAAAGGTATTTCATAACTCAATAGTCGGATACTGGATGGATATGGGTGTAAGACTTTATTTGTCTTGTGGCATGTCGATCACAGTTTTACATTATAATGCGACATTGTACATATAACAAAGTATTCACGTCACATAACCGTAGTAGAAATGGTAAATATATATGTAGGCATCTTAGAAGTATAAATGCACCGGGTATTATATCCACCCAGTCTACCCCCCGACTGTCGCTGGTACAATTTCTTGTGTGAGCGACAGTCGGAGATATGAAAACCGAACATACACCGAGATTACAGCAGCCCTCATAGCCCTCTAAATACCTAGTTACGATAGGCCAAATGCATCACTTTTAGATGATGTGTATTTTAACCGTCTTAGAAAACTTAGTCGCCCAAATGCATTTATGTGGTGGCCACTTTAAATAAATTTAACCATTAGTCAGCAAATATTTCATCTGACATAATTGAAGCACACTGTAACAGTTTCTGAGAACATCTTTGACCTTAATAAAATCGTAATTCCAGCCAACCCATGTATATTTCTTCGGACATTTAACATGGACGTTTATAAGACGGTTCTAAGATTGGAATATCTACAATACCTCTGTAATGGAGGCCGTGCCTTGGAGCTACCCATAATGTTATATGTGTATTGTGGTGTCTGCAGTTGGAATATCTACAATAACTTTGTAATGGAGGCCGTGCCTTGGAGCTACCCGTACTGTTATATGTGCATTGTGGTGTCTGCAGTTGGAATATCTACAATAACTCTGTAGTGGATGCCGTGCCTTGGAGCTGCCCATACTGTTATATGTGCATTGTGTGTCTATAACTGGAATATCTACAATACCTCTGTAATGGATGCCGTGCCTTGGAGCTACCCATACTGTTATATGTGCATTGTGGTTTCTGCAGCGGGAATAAATACAATACCTTTGTAATGGAGGCCGTGCCTTGGGGCTACCCAATCTGTTATATGTGCATTGTGGTGTCTGCAGCTGGAATATCTACAATACCTCTGCAATGGAGGCCGCGTGCCTTGGGGCTAAACAATATGTTATATTTGCATTGTGGTGTCTGCAGCTGGAATATCTACAATACCTCTGTAATGGAGGCCGTGTCTTGGAGCTACCCATATTGTTATATGTGCATTGTGGTGTCTGCAGCTGAAATATCTACAATACCTCTGTAATGGAAGCCGTGCCTTGGAGCTACCCATACTGTTATATGTGTATTGTGGTATCTGCAGCTGGAATATCTACAATACATCTGTAATGGAGGCCGTGTCTTGGAGCTACCCATACTGTTATATGTGCATTGTGGTGTCTGCAGCTGCAATATCTACAATACCTCTGTAATGGATGCCGTGCCTTGGAGCTGTCCATAATGTTATATTTGTATTGTGGTGTCTGCAGCTGCAATATCTACAATATCTCTGTAATGGATGCCGTGCTTTGGAACTACCCATAATGTTATATGTGCATTGTGGTGTCTGCAGCTGCAATATCTACAATACCTCTGTAATGGATGCCGTGCCTTGGAGCTACCCATACTGTTATATGTGCATTGTGGTATCTGCAGCTGGAATATCTACAATACCTCTGTAATGGAGGCCGTGCCTTGGGGCTACCCATACTGTTATATGTGCATTGTGGTTTCTGCAGCGGGAATATCTACAATACCTTTGTAATGGAGGCCGTGCCTTGGGGCTACCCAATCTGTTATATGTGCATTGTCGTATCTGCAGTTGGAATATCTACAATACCTCTGTAGTCGATGCCGTGCCTTGGAGCTGCCCATAATGTTATATGTGCATGGTGGTGTCTGCAGCTGGAATATCTACAATACCTATGTAATGAATGCCGTGCCTTGGAGCTGCCCATAATGTTATATGTGCAGTGTGTGTCTATAACTGGAATATATACAATACCTATGTAATGGAAGCCGTGCCTTGGAGCTACCCATACTGTTATATGTGTATTGTGGTGTTTGCAGCTGGAATATCTACAATACCTCTGTGATGGATGCCGTGCCTTGGAACTACCCATACTGTTATATGTGCATTGTGGTGTCTGCAGCTGGAATATCTATAATACATCTGTAATGGATGCCGTGCCTTGGAGCTACCCATACTGTTATATGTGCATTGTGGTATCTGCAGCTGGAATATCTACAATACCTCTGTAATGGAGGCCGAGCCTTGTAGCTACCCATACGGCTATATGTGCATTGGGGTGTCTGCAGCTGGAATATCTACAACACCTCTGTAATGGAGGCCGTCGGAGCTACCCATATTGTTATATGTGCATTGTGGTGTCTGCAGCTGGAATATCTACAATACCTCTGTAATGGAGGCCGTGCCATGGAGCTACCCATACTGTTATATGTGCATTGTGGTGTCTGTAGCTGGAATATCTACAATACATCTGTAATGGAGGCCGTGCCTTGAAGCTACCCATATTGTTATATGTGCATTGTGGTGTCTGCAGCTGGAAAATCTACAATACCTCTGTAATGGATGCCGTGCCTTGGAACTACCCATACTATTATATGTGCATTGTGGTGTCTGCAGCTGGAATATCTACAATACCTCTGTAATGGAGGCCGTGCCTTGGGGCTAAACAATCTGTTATATGTGCATTGTGGTGTCTGCAGCTGGAATACCTACAATACCTCTGTAATGCATGCCGTGCCTTGGAACTACCCATACTGTTATATCTACATTGTGCTGTCTGCAGCTGGAATATCTACAATACCTCTGTAATGGATGCCGTGCCTTGGACCTACCCGTACTATTATATGTGCATTGTGGTGTCTGCAGTTGGAATATCTACAATAACTCTGTAGTGGATGCCGTGCCTTGGAGCTGCCCATACTGTTATATGTGCATTGTGTGTCTATAACTGGAATATCTACAATACCTATGTAATGGAAGCCGTGCCTAGGAGCTACCCATACTGTTATATGTGTATTGTGGTGTCTGCAGCTGGAATATCTACAATACCTCTGTAATGGATGACGTGCCTTGGAGCTACCAATACTGTTATATGTGCATTGTGGTATCTGCAGCTGGAATATCTACAATACCTCTGTAATGGAGGCCGTGCCTTGTAGCTACACATACGGCTATATGTGCATTGGGGTGTCTGCAGCTGGAATATCTACAACACCTCTGTAATGGAGGCCGTGCCTCGGAGCTACCCATATTGTTATATGTGCATTGTGGTGTCTGCAGTTGGAATATCTACAATACCTCTGTAATGGAGGCCGTGCCATGGAGCTACCCATACTGTTATATGTGCATTGTGGTGTCTGTAGCTGGAATATCTACAATACCTCTGTAATGGAGGCCGTGCCTTGGAGCTACACATATTGTTATATGTGCATTGTAGTGTCTGCAGCTGGAATATCTACAATACCTCTGTAATGGATGCCATGCCTTGGAACTACCAATAATATTATATGTGCATTGTGGTGTCTGCAGCTGGAATATCTACAATACCTCTGTAATGGAGGCCGTGCCTTGGGGCTAAACAATCTGTTATATGTGCATTGTGGTGTCTGCAGCTGGAATATCTACAATACCTCTGTAATGGATGCCGTGCCTTGGACCTACCCATACTGTTATATCTACATTGTGGTGTCTGCAGCTGGAATATCTACAATACCTCTGTAATGGATGCTGTGCCTTGTAGCTACCCATACTGTTATATGTGCATTGTGGTGTCTGCAGTTGGAATATCTACAATAACTCTGTAGTGGATGCCGTGCCTTGGAGCTGCCCATACTGTTATATGTGCATTGTGTGTCTATAACTGGAATATCTACAATACCTATGTAATGGATGCCGTGCCTTGGAGCTGCCCATACTGTTATATGTGCATTGTGGTGTCTGCAGCTGGAATATCTACTATATCTCTGTAATGGATGCCGTGTGCCTTGGAGCTACCCATACTGTTATATGTGCATTGTGGTGTCTGCAGCTGGAATATCTACAACACCTCTGTAATGGAGGCCGTGCCTTGTAGCTACCCATATTATTATATGTGCATTGTGGTGTCTGCACCTGGAATATCTACAAGACATCTGTAATGGATGCCGTGCCTTGGAACTACCCATACTGTTATATGTGCATTGTGGTGTCTATAACTGGAATATCTACAATACCTCTGTAATGGATGCCGTGCCTTGGAGCTGCCCATACTGTTATATGTGCATTGTGGTGTCTGCAGCTGGAATATCTACAATACCTCTGTAATGGAGGCCGTGTCTTGGAGCTACCCATATTGTTATATGTGCATTGTGGTGTCTGCAGCTGAAATATCTACAATACCTCTGTAATGGAAGCCGTGCCTTGGAGCTACCCATACTGTTATATGTGTATTGTGGTATCTGCAGATGGAATATCTACAATACATCTGTAATGGAGGCCGTGTCATGGAGCTACCCATACTGTTATATGTGCATTGTGGTGTCTGCAGCTGCAATATCTACAATACCTCTGTAATGGATGCCGTGCCTTGGAGCTGTCCATAATGTTATATTTGTATAGTGGTGTCTGCAGCTGCAATATGTACAATATCTCTGTAATGGATGCCGTGCTTTGGAACTACCCGTAATGTTATATGTGCATTGTGGTGTCTGCAGCTGCAATATCTACAATACCTCTGTAATGGATGCCGTGCCTTGGAGCTACCCATACTGTTATATGTGCATTGTGGTATCTGCAGCTGGAATATCTACAATACCTCTGTAATGGAGGCCGTGCCTTGTAGCTACCCATACGGCTATATGTGCATTGGGGTGTCTGCAGCTGGAATATCTACAACACCTCTGTAATGGAGGCCGTGCCTCGGAGCTACCCATATTGTTATATGTGCATTGTGGTGTCTGCAGCTGGAATATCTACAATGCCTCTGTAATGGAGGCCGTGCCATGGAGCTACCCATACTGTTATATGGGCATTGTGGTGTCTGTAGCTGGAATATCTACAAGACATCTGTAATGGATGCCGTGCCTTGGAACTACCCATACTGTTATATGTGCATTGTGGTGTCTATAACTGGAATATCTACAATACCTCTGTAACGGATGCCGTGCCTTGGAGCTGCCCATACTGTTATATGTGCATTGTGGTGTCTGCAGCTGGAATATCTACAATACCTCTGCAATGGAGGCCGCGTGCCTTGGGGCTAAACAATCTGTTATATTTGCATTGTGGTGTCTGCAGCTGGAATATCTACAATACCTCTGTAATGGAGGCCGTGTCTTGGAGCTACCCATATTGTTATATGTGCATTGTGGTGTCTGCAGCTGAAATATCTACAATACCTCTGTAATGGAAGCCGTGCCTTGGAGCTACCCATACTGTTATATGTGTATTGTGGTATCTGCAGCTGGAATATCTACAATACATCTGTAATGGAGGCCGTGTCATGGAGCTACCCATACTGTTATATGTGCATTGTGGTGTCTGCAGCTGCAATATCTACAATACCTCTGTAGTGGATGCCGTGCCTTGGAATAGTCCATAATGTTATATTTGTATTGTGTTGTCTGCAGCTGCAATATCTACAATATCTCTGTAATGAATGCCGTGCTTTGGAACTACCCGTAATGTTATATGTGCATTGTGGTGTCTGCAGCTGCAATATCTACAATACCTCTGTAATGGATGCCGTGCCTTGGAGTTACCCATACTGTTATATGTGCATTGTGTTATCTGCAGCTGGAATATCTACAATACCTCTGTAATGGAGGCCGTGCCTTGTAGCTACCCATACGGCTATATGTGCATTGGGGTGTCTGCAGCTGGAATATCTACAACAAATCTGTAATGGAGGCCGTGCCTCGGAGCTACCCATATTGTTATATGTGCATTGTGGTGTCTGCAGCTGGAATATCTACAATACCTCTGTAATGGAGGCCGTGCCTTGGAGCTATGCATACTGTTATATATGTATTGTGGTGTCTGCAACTGGAATATCTACAATATTTCTGTAATGGATGCTGTGCCTTGGAGCTACCCATACTGTTATATGTGCAGTGTGGTGTCTGCAGCTGGAATATCTACAATACCTCTGTAATGGATGCCGTGCCTTGGAGTCACCCATACTGTTATATGTGCATTGTGGTGTCTGCAGCTGGAATATCTACTATAACTCTGGTAATGGAGGCTGTGCCTTGGAGCTACCCATATTTTTATATGTGCATTGTGGTGTCTGCCGCTGGAATATCTACTATATCTCTGTAATGGATGCCGTGCCTTGGAGCTACCCATAATGTTATATGTGCATTGTGGTGTCTGCAGCTGGAATATCTGCATTACCTCTGTAATGGAGGCCGTGCCTTGTGGCTACCCATATTGTTATATGTGTATTGTGGTGTCCGCAGCTGGAATATCTACAATACCTCTGTAATGGATGCCGTGCCTTAGAGCTGTCCATACTGTTATATGTGCATTGTGGTGTCTGCAGCTGGAATATCTACAATACCTCTGTAATTGAGGTCGTGCATTGGAGCTACCCATATTGTTATATGTGCATTGTGGTGTCTGCAGCTGGAATATCTACAATAACTGTGTAATGGAAGCCGTGCCTTGGAGCTACCCATACTGTTATATGTGCATTGTGGTGTCTGCAGCTGGAATATCTACAATACCTCTGTAATGGATGCCGTGCCTTGGAACTACCCATACTGTAATATGTGCATTGTGGTGTCTGCACCTGGAATATCTACAAGACATCTGTAATGGAGGCCGTGCCTTGGAGCTACCCATATTGTTATATGTGCATTGTGGTGTCTGCAGCTGGAATATCTACAATACCTCTGTAATGGATGCCGTGCCTTGGAGCTACCCATATTGTTATATGTGCATTGTGTGTCTATAACTGGAATATCTACAATACCTCTGTAATGGATGCCGTGCCTTGGAGCTGCCCATACTGTTATATGTGCATTGTGTGTCTATAACTGGAATATCTACAATACCTCTGTAATGGAGGCCGTGCCTTGGAGCTGCCCATACTGTTATATGTGCATTGTGGTGTATGCAGCTGGAATATCTACAATACCTCTGTAATGGAGGCCGTGCATTGGAGCTGCCCATACAGTTATATGTGCATTGTGGTGTCTGCAGCTGGAATATCTACAATACCTCTGTAGTGGAGGCCGTGCCTTGGAGCTACCCATAATGTTATATGTGTATTGTGGGGTCTGCAGCTGAAATATCTACAATATCTCTGTAATGGAGGCCGTGCCTTGGAGCTACCCATATTGTTATATGTGTATTGTGGTGTCTGCACCTGGAATATCTACAATAACTTTGTAATGGAGGCCGTGCCTTGGAGCTACACATACTGTTATATGTGCATGTGGTGTCTGCAGCTGGAATATCTACAATACCTCTGTAATGGATGCCGTGCCTTGGAGTCACCAATACTGTTATATGTGCATTGTGGAGTCTGCAGCTGGAATATCTACTATATCTCTGTAATGGAGGCTGTGCCTTGGAGCTACCCATATTTTTATATGTGCATTGTGGTGTCTGCCGCTGGAATATCTACTATATCTCTGTAATGGATGCCGTGCCTTGGAGCTACCCATAATGTTATATGTGCATTGTGGTATTTGCAGCTGGAATATCTACATTACCTCTGTAATGGAGGCCGTGCCTTGTGGCTACACATATTGTTATATGTGTATTGTGGTGTCTGCAGCTGGAATATCTACAATAACTTTGTAATGGAGGCCGTGCCTTGGAGCTACCCATACTGTTATATGTGCATTGTGGTGTCTGCAGCTGGAATAACTACAATACCTCTGTAATGGATGCCGTGCCTTGGAGCTACCAATACTGTTATATGTGCATTGTGTTTCTATAACTGGAATATCTACAATACCTCTGTAATGGAGGCCGTGCCTTGGAGCTGCCCATACTGTTATATGTGCATTGTGGTGTATGCAGCTGGAATATCTACAATACCTCTGTAATGGAGGCCGTGCCTTGGAGCTGCCCATACTGTTATATGTGCATTGTGGTGTCTATTACTGGAATATCTACAATACATCTGTAATGGAGGTGGTGCCTTGGAGATGCCCATATAGTTATATGTGCATTGTGGTGTCTGCAGCTGGAATATCTACAATACATCTTTAATGGATGCCGTGCCTTGGAGCTACCCATACTGTTATATGTGCATTGTGGTGTCTGCAGCTGGAATATCTACTAAATATCTGTAATGGATGCCGTGCCTTGGAGCTACCCATACTGTTAAATGTGCATTGTGGTGTCTGCAGCTGGAATATCTACAACACCTCTGTAATGGAGGCCGTGCCTTGTAGCTACCCATAGTATTATATGTGCATTGTGGTGTCTGCAGCTGGAATATCTACACTACCTCTGTAATGGAGGCCGTGCCTTGGGGCTAAACAATATGTTATATGTGCATTGTGGTGTCTGCAGCTGGAATATCTACAATAACGCTGTAATGGATGCCGTGCCTTGGAACTACCCATATTGTTATATGTGCATTGTGGTGTCTATAACTGGAATATCTACAATACCTCTGTAATTGATGCCGTGCCTTGGAGCTGCCCATACTGTAATATGTGCATTGTGGTGTCTGCAGCTGGAATATCTACAATACCTCTGTAATGGATGCCGTGACTTGGAACTACCCATACTGTTATATATGCATTGTGGTGTCTGCAGCTGGAATATCTACAATACCTCTGTAATGGAGGCCGTGTCTTGGAGCTACCCATAATGTTATATGTGTATTGTGAGGTCTGCAGCTGGAATTACTACAATACCTCTGTAATGGAGACCGTGCCTTGGAGCTACCCATACTGTTATATGTGTATGGTGGTTTCTGCAGCTGGAATATCTACAGTATAACTCTGTAATAGATGCCGTGCCGTGGAACTACCCATACTGTTATATGTGCATTGTGGTTTCTGCAGCTGGAATATCTACAATACCTCTGTAATGGAGGCCGTGCCTTGGAGCTACTCATACTGTTATATTTGCATTGTGGTGTCTGCAGCTGCAATATCTACAATACTTCTGTAATGGATGCCGTGCCTTGGAGCTGTCCATAATGTTATATTTGTATTGTGGTGTCTGCAGCTGCAATATCGACAATACCTCTGTAATGGATGCCGTGCTTTGGAACTACCCATACTGTTATATGTGCATTGTGGTGTCTGCAGCTGCAATATCTACAATACCTCTGTAATGGAGGCCGTGCCTTGTAGCTACCCATATTGTTATATGTGCATTGTGGTGTCTGCAGATGGAATATCTACAATACCTCTGTAATGGATGCCGTGCCTTGGAACTACCCATACTGTTATATGTGCATTGTGGTGTCTATAACTGGAATATCTACAATACCTCTGTAATGGAGGCCGTGCCTTGGAACTACCCATAATATTATATGTGCATTGTTGTGTCTGCAGCTGGAATATCTACAATACCAATGTAATGGAGGCCGTGCCTTGGGGCTAAACAATCTGTTATATGTGCATTGTGGTGTCTGCAGCTGGAATATCTACAATACCTCTGTAATGGATGCCGTGCCTTGGAGCTACCCATACTGCTTTATGTGCTTTGTGGTGTCTGCCGCTGGAATATCTACAATACCTCTGTAATGGAGGCCGTGCCTTGTAGCTACCCATATTGTTATATGTGCATTGTGGTGTCTGCAGCTGGAATATCTACAATACCTCTGTAATGGATGCCGTGCCTTGGAACTACCCATATTGTTATATGTGCATTGTGGTGTCTGCAGCTGGAATATCTACAATACCTCTGTAATGGATGCCGTGCCTTGGAACTACCCATACTGTTATATGTGCATTGTGGTGTCTATAACTGGAATATCTACAATACCTCTGTAATGGAGGCCGTGCCTTGGAACTACCCATAATATTATATGTGCATTGTTGTGTCTGCAGCTGGAATATCTACAATACCTCTGTAATGGAGGCCGTGCCTTGGGGCTAAACAATCTGTTATATGTGCATTGTGGTGTCTGCAGCTGGAATATCTACAATACCTCTGTAATGGATGCCGTGCCTTGGAACTACCCATACTGTTATATGTACATTGTGGTGTCTGCAGCTGGAATATCTACAATACCTCTGTAATGAAGGCCGTGCCTTGGGGCTACCCAATCTGTTATATGTGCATTGTGGTATCTGCAGTTGGAATATCTACAATACCTCTGTAGTGGATGCCGTGTCTTGTAGCTACCCATACTGTTATATGTGCATTGTGGTGTCTGCAGCTGGACTATCTACAATACCTCTGTAATGAAGGCCGTGCCTTGGGGCTACCCAATCTGTTATATGTGCATTGTGGTATCTGCAGTTGGAATATCTACAATACCTCTGTAGTGGATGCCGTGCCTTGGAGCTGCCCATAATGTTATATGTGCATTGAGGTGTCTGCAGCTGGAATAACTACTATATCTCTGTAATGGAGGCTGTGCCTTGGAGCTACCCATATTTTTATATGTGCATTGTGGTGTCTGCCGCTGGAATATCTACTATATCTCTGTAATGGATGCCTTGCCTTGGAGCTACCCATAATGTTTATGTGCATTGTGGTGTCTGCAGCTGGAATATCTACACTACCTCTGTAATGGAAGCCGTGCCTTGTGGCTACCCATATTGTTATATGTGTATTGTGGTGTCTGCAGCTGGAATATCTACAATACCTCTGTAATGGATGCCGTGCCTTAGACCTGCCCATACTGTTATATGTGCATTGTGGTGTCTGCAGCTGGAATATCTACAATACCTCTGTAATTGCGGCCGTGCATTGGAGCTACCCATACTGTTATATGTGCATTGTGGTGTCTGCAGCTGGAATATCTACAATACCTCTGTAATGGATGCCGTGCCTTGGAACTACCCATACTGTTATATGTGCATTGTGGTGTCTGCAGCTGGAATATCTACAACACCTCTGTAATGGATGCCGTGCCTTGTAGCTACCCATATTATTATATGTGCATTGTGGTGCCTGCACCTGGAATATCTACAAGACATCTGTAATGGAGGCCGTGCCTTGGAGCTACCCATATTGTTATATGTGCATTGTGGTTTCTGCAGCTGGAATATCTACAATACTTCTGTAATGGAGGCCGTGCCTAGGGGCTACCCAATATGTTATATGTGCATTGTGGTGTCTGCAGCTGGAATATCTACAATACCTCTGTAATGGAGGCCGTGCTTTGGAGCTACCCATAATGTTATATGTGTATTGTGGTGTCTGCAGCTGGAATATCTACACTAACTTTGTAATGGAGGCCGTGCCTTGGAGCTACCCATACTGTTATATGTGTATGGTGGTGTCTGCAGCTGGAATATCTACAATACCTCTGTAATACATGCCGTGCCGTGGAACTACCCATACTGTTATATGTGCATTGTGGTTTCTGCAGCTGGAATATCTACAATACCTCTGTAATGGAGGCCGTGCCTTGGAGCTACTCATACTGTTATATGTGCATTGTGGTGTCTGCAGCTGCAATATCTACAATACTTCTGTAATGGATGCCGTGCCTTGGAGCTGTCCATAATGTTATATTTGTATTGTGGTGTCTGCAGCTGCAATATCGACAATACCTCTGTAATGGATGCCGTGCCTTGTAGCTACCCATATTATTATATGTGCATTGTGGTGCCTGCACCTGGAATATCTACAAGACATCTGTAATGGAGGCCGTGCCTTGGAGCTACCCATATTGTTATATGTGCATTGTGGTTTCTGCAGCTGGAATATCTACAATACTTCTGTAATGGAGGCCATGCCTAGGGGCTACCCAATATGTTATATGTGCATTGTGGTGTCTGCAGCTGGAATATCTACAATACCTCTGTAATGGAGGCCGTGCTTTGGAGCTACCCATAATGTTATATGTGTATTGTGGTGTCTGCAGCTGGAATATCTACACTAACTTTGTAATGGAAGCCGTGCCTTGGAGCTACCCATACTGTTATATGTGTATGGTGGTGTCTGCAGCTGGAATATCTACAATACCTCTGTAATACATGCCGTGCCGTGGAACTACCCATACTGTTATATGTGCATTGTGGTTTCTGCAGCTGGAATATCTACAATACCTCTGTAATGGAGGCCGTGCCTTGGAGCTACTCATACTGTTATATGTGCATTGTGGTGTCTGCAGCTGCAATATCTACAATACTTCTGTAATGGATGCCGTGCCTTGGAGCTGTCCATAATGTTATATTTGTATTGTGGTGTCTGCAGCTGCAATATCGACAATACCTCTGTAATGGATGCCGTGCTTTGGAACTACCCATACTGTTATATGTGCATTGTGGTGTCTGCAGCTGCAATATCTACAATACCTCTGTAATGGATGCCATGCCTTGGAGCTACCCATACTGTTATATGTGCTTTGTGGTGTCTGCAGCTGGAATATATACAATACCTCTGTAATGGAGGCCGTGCCTTGGAGCTGCCCATACTGTTATATGTGCATTGTGGTGTCTGCAGCTGTAATATCTACAATACCTTTGTAATGGAGGCCGTGCCTTGTAGCTACCCATATTGTTATATGTGCATTGTGGTTTCTGCAGCTGGAATATCTACAATACCTCTGTAATGGAGGCCGTGCCTTGGGGCTACCCAATATTTTATATGTGCATTGTGGTATCTGCAGCTGGAATATCTACAATACCTCTGTAATGGAGGCCGTGCCTTGGAGCTGCCCATACTGTTATATGTGCATTGTGGTGTATGCAGCTGGAATATCTACAATACCTCTGTAATGGAGGCCGTGCATTGGAGCTGCCCATACAGTTATATGTGCATTGTGGTGTCTGCAGCTGGAATATCTACAATACCTCTGTAGTGGAGGCCGTGCCTTGGAGCTACACATAATGTTATATGTGTATTGTGGTGTCTGCAGCTGGAATATCTACACTAACTTTGTAATGGAGGCCGTGCCTTGGAGCTACCCATACTGTTATATGTGCATTGTGGTGTCTGCAGCTGGAATTACTACAATACCTCTGTAATGGAGGCCGTGCCTTGGAGCTACCCATACTGTTATATGTGTATGGTGATGTCTGCAGCTGGAATATCTACAATACCTCTGTAATACATGCCGTGCCGTGGAACTACCCATACTGTTATATGTGCATTGTGGTTTCTGCAGCTGGAATATCTACAATACCTCTGTAATGGAGGCCGTGCCTTGGAGCTACTCATACTGTTATATGTGCATTGTGGTGTCTGCAGCTGCAATATCTACAATACTTCTGTAATGGATGCCGTGCCTTGGAGCTGTCCATATTGTTATATTTGTATTGTGGTGTCTGCAGCTGCAATATCGACAATACCTCTGTAATGGATGCCGTGCTTTGGAACTACCCATACTGTTATATGTGCATTGTGGTGTCTGCAGCTGGAATATCTACAATACCTCTGTAATGGAGGCCGTGCCTTGTAGCTACCCATATTGTTATATGTGCATTGTGGTGTCTGCAGCTGGAATATCTACAATACCTCTGTAATGGATGCCGTGCCTTGGAACTACCCATACTGTTATATGTGCATTGTGTTGTCTATAACTGGAATATCTACAATACCTCTGTAATGGAGGCCGTGCCTTGGAACTACCCATAATATTATATGTGCATTGTTGTGTCTGCAGCTGGAATATCTACAATACCTCTGCAATGGAGGCCGTGCCTTGGGGCTAAACAATCTGTTATATGTGCATTGTGGTATCTGCAGCTGGAATATCTACAATACCTCTGTAATGGATGCCGTGCCTTGGAACTACCCATATTGTTATATGTGCATTGTGGTGTCTATAACTGGAATATCTGCAATACCTCTGTAATGGATGCCGTGCCTTGGAGCTGCCCATACTGTAATATGTGCATTGTGGTGTCTGCAGCTGGAATATCTACAATACCTCTGTAATGGATGCCGTGCTTTGGAACTACCCATACTGTTATATGTGCATTGTGGTGTCTGCAGCTGGAATATCTACAATACCTCTGTAATGGAGGCCGTGTCTTGGAGCTACCCATACTGTTATATGTGTATTGTGTTGTCTGCAGCTGGAATTACTACAATACCTCTGTAATGGAGGCCGTGCCTTGGAGCTACCCGTACTGTTATATGTGTATGGTGGTGTCTGCAGCTGGAATATCTACAATACCTCTGTAATAGATGCCGTGCTGTGGAACTACCCATATTGTTATATGTGCAATGTGATTTCTGCAGCTGGAATATCTACAATACCTCTGTAATGGAGGCCGTGCCTTGGAGCTACTCATACTGTTATATGTGCATTGTGGTGTCTGCAGCTGCAATATCTACAATACTTCTGTAATGGATGCCGTGTCTTGGAGCTGTCCATAATGTTATATTTGTATTGTGGTGTCTGCAGCTGCAATATCGACAATACCACTGTAATGGATGCCGTGCTTTGGAACTACCCATACTGTTATATGTGCATTGTGGTGTCTGCATCTGCAATATCTACAATACCTCTGTAATGGATACCGTGCCTTGTAGCTACCCATACTGTTATATGTGCATTGAGGTGTCTGCAGCTGGAATATCTACTATATCTCTGTAATGGAGGCTGTGCCTTGGAGCTACCCATATTTTTATATGTGCATTGTGGTGTCTGCCGCTGGAATATCTACTATATCTCTGTAATGGATGCCTTGCCTTGGAGTTACCCAAAATGTTTATGTGCATTGTGGTGTCTGCAGCTGGAATATCTACACTACCTCTGTAATGGAAGCCGTGCCTTGTGGCTACCCATATTGTTATATGTGTATTGTGTTGTCTGCAGCTGGAATATCTACAATACCTCTGTAATGGATGCCGTGCCTTAGAGCTGCCCATACTGTTATATGTGCATTGTGGTGTCTGCAGCTGGAATATCTACAATACCTCTGTAATTGAGGCCGTGCATTGGAGCTACCCATACTGTTATATGTGCATTGTGGTGTCTGCAGCTGGAATATCTACAATACCTCTGTAATGGAGGCCGTGCCTTGGAACTACCAATACTGTTATATGTGCATTGTGGTGTCTGCAGCTGGAATATCTACAATACCTCTGTAATTGATGCCGTGCCTTGTAGCTACCCATATTATTATATGTGCATTGTGGTGCCTGCACCTGGAATATCTACAAGACATCTGTAATGGAGGCCGTGCCTTGGGGCTACCCAATCTGTTATATGTGCATTGTGGTGTCTGCAGCTGGAATATCTACAATACCTCTGTAATGGAGGCCGTGCTTTGAAGCTACCCATAATGTTATATGTGTATTGTGGTGTCTGCAGCTGGAATATCTACACTAACTTTGTAATGGAGGCCGTGCCTTGGAGCTACCCATACTGTTATATGTGCATTGTGGTGTCTGCAGCTGGAATATCTACAATACCTCTGTAATGGATGCCGTGCCTTGGAGCTACCCATAGTGTTATATGTGCATTGTGGTGGCTGCAGCTGGAATATCTACAATACCTCTGTAATGGAGGCCATGCCTTGGAGCTGCCCATACTGTTATATGTGCATGAGGTGTCTGCAGCTGGAATATCTACAATACCTCTGTAATGGAGGCCGTGCCTTGGGGCTACCCATACTGTTATATGTGCATTTAGGTGTCTGCAGCTGGAATATCTACAATACCTCTTTAATGGATGCCGTGTCTTGGAGCTACCCATACTGTTTTATGTGTATTGTGGTGTCTGCAGCTGAAATATCTACAATACCTCTGTAATGGAGGCCGTGTCTTGGAGCTACCCATATTGTTATATGTGCATTGTGGTGTCTGCAGCTGGAATATCTACAATCTTTCTGTAATGGAGGCCGTGCCTAGGAGCTACCCATACTGTTATATGTGTATTGTGGTGTCTGCAGCTGGAATATCTACAATACCTATGTAATGGATGCCGTGCCTTGGAACTACCCATACTGTTATATGTGCATTGTGATGTCTGCAGCTGTAATATCTACAATCTCTATGTAATGGAGGCCGTGCCTTGGAACTACCCATACTGTTATATGTGCATTGTGGTGTCTGTAGCTGGAATATCTACAATACATCTGTAATGGAGGCCGTGCCTTGGGGCTAAACAATCTGTTATATGTGCATTGTGGTGTCTGCAGCTGGAATATCTACAATACCTCTGTAATGGATGCCGTGCCTTTTAACTACCCATACTGTTATATCTACATTGTGGTGTCTGCAGCTGGAATATCTACAATACCTCTGTAATGGATGCCGTGCCTTGGCGCTACCCAATCTGTTATATGTGCATTGTCGTATCTGCAGTTGGAATATCTACAATACCTCTGTAGTCGATGCCGTGCCTTGGAGCTGCCCATAATGTTATATTTGCATTGTGGTGTCTGCAGCTGGAATATCTATAATAACTATGTAATGAATGCAGTGCCTTGGAGCTGCCCATAATGTTATATGTGCAGTGTGTGTCTATAACTGGAATATCTACAATACCTATGTAATGGAAGCCGTGCCTTGGAGCTACCCATACTGTTATATGTGTATTGTTGTGTATGCAGCTGGAATATCTACAATACCTCTGTAATGGATGCCGTGCCTTGGAACTACCCATACTGTTATATGTGCATTGTGGTGTCTGCAGCTGGAATATCTACAATACATCTGTAATGGATGCCGTTCCTTGGAGCTACCCATACGGTTATATGTGCATTGTGGTATCTGCAGCTGGAATATCTACAATACCTCTGTAATGGAGGCCATGCCTTGTAGCTGCCCATACGGCTATATGTGCATTGGGGTGTCTGCAGCTGGAATATCTACAACACCTCTGTAATGGAGGCCGTGCCTCGGAGCTACCCATATTGTTATATATGCATTGTGGTGTCTGCAACTGGAATATCTACAATACCTCTGTAATGGAGGCCGTGCCTTGGAGCTACCCATACTGTTATATGTGCATTGTGGTGTCTGCAGCTGGAATATCTACAATACCTATGTAATGGGTGCCGTGCCTTGGAGCTACCCATACTGTTATATGTGCATTGTGGTGTCTGTAGCTGGAATATCTACAATACATCTGTAATGGAGGCCGTGCCTTGGAGCTACCCGTATTGTTATATGTGCATTGTGGTGTCTGCAGCTGGAAAATCTACAATACCTCTGTAATGGATGCCGTGCCTTGGAACTACCCACAATATTATATGTGCATTGTGGTGTCTGCAGCTGGAATATCTACAATACCTCTGTAATGGAGGCCGTGCCTTCGTGCTAAACAATCTGTTATATGTGCATTGTGGTGTCTGCAGCTGGAATATCTACAATACCTCTGTAATGGATGCCGTGCCTTGGAACTACCCATACTGTTATATCTACATTGTGGTGTCTGCAGCTGGAATATCTACAATACCTCTGTAATGGATGCCGTGCCTTGTAGCTACCCATACTGTTATATGTGCATTGTGGTGTCTGCAGTTGGAATATCTACAATAACTCTGTAGTGGATGCCGTGCCTTGGAGCTGCCCATACTGTTATATGTGCATAGTGTGTCTATAACTGGAATATCTACAATACCTATGTAATGGATGCCGTGCCTTGGAGCTACCCATACTGTTATATGTGCATTGTGGTTTCTGCAGCGGGAATATCTACAATACATTTGTAATGGAGGCCGTGCCTTGGGGCTACCCAATCTGCTATATGTGCATTGTGGTATCTGCAGTTGGAATATCTACAATACCTATGTAGTCGATGCCGTGCCTTGGAGCTGCCCATAATGTTATATGTGCATTGTGCTGTCTGCAGCTGGAATATCTACAATATCTCTGTAATGGATGCCGTGCCTTGGAACTACCCATACTGTTATATGTGCATTGTGGTGTCTGCAGCTGGAATATCTACCATACCTCTGTAATGGACGCCATGCCTTGGAGCTACCAATAGTGTTATATGTGTATTGTGGTGTCTGCAGCTGGAATATCTACAATACCTCTGTAATGGAGGCCGTGCCTTGGAGCTACCCATACTGTTATATATGTATTGTGGTGTCTGCAGCTGGAATATCTACATATCTCTGTAATGGATGCCGTGCCTTGGAGCTGCCCATACTGTTATATGTGCAGTGTGGTGTCTGCAGCTGGAATATCTACAATACCTCTGTAATGGATGCCGTGCCTTAGAGTCACCCATACTGTTATATGTGCATTGTGGTGTCTGCAGCTGGAATATCTACAATACCTCTGTAATGGAGGCCGCGCCTTGTAGCTACCCATATTGTTATATGTGCATTGTGGCGTCTGCAGCTGGAATATCTACAATACCTCTGTAATGGATGCCGTGCCTTGGAACTACCCATACTGTTATATGTGCATTGTGGTGTCTATAACTGGAATATCTACAATACCTCTGTAATGGAGGCCGTGCCTTGGAAATACCCATAATATTATATGTGCATTGTTGTGTCTGCAGCTGGAATATCTACAATACCTCTGTAATGGAGGCCGTGCCTTGGGGCTAAACAATCTGTTATATGTGCATTGTGGTGTCTGCAGCTGGAATATCTACAATACCTCTGTAATGGATGCCGTGCCTTGGAACTACCCATACTGTTATATGTACATTGTGGTGTCTGCTGCTGGAATATCTACAATACCTCTTTAATGGATGCCATGTCTTGTAGCTACCCATACTGTTATATGTGCATTGTGGTGTCTGCAGCTGGACTATCTACAATACCTCTGTAATGGAGGCCGTGCCTTGGGGCTACCCAATCTGTTATATGTGCATTGTGGTATCTGCAGTTGGAATATCTACAATACCTCTGTAGTGGATGCCGTACCTTGGAGCTGCCCATAATGTTATATGTGCATTGAGGTGTCTGCAGCTGGAATATCTACTATATCTCTGTAATGGAGGCTGTGCCTTGGAGCTACCCATATTTTTATATGTGCATTGTGGTGTCTGCCGCTGGAATATCTACTATATCTCTGTAATGGATGCCTTGCCTTGGAGCTACCCATAATGTTTAGGTGCATTGTGGTGTCTGCAGCTGGAATATCTACACTACCTCTGTAATGGAAGCCGTGCCTTGTGGCTACCCATATTGTTATATGTGTATTGTGGTGTCTGCAGCTGGAATATCTACAATACCTCTGTAATGGATGCCGTGCCTTAGAGCTGCCCATACTGTTATATGTGCATTGTGGTGTCTGCAGCTGGAATATCTACAATACCTCTGTAATTGAGGCCGTGCATTGGAGCTACGCATACTGTTATATGTGCATTGTGGTGTCTGCAGCTGGAATATCTACAATACCTCTGTAATGGATGCCGTGCCTTGGAACTACCCATACTGTTATATGTGCATTGTGGTGTCTGCAGCTGGAATATCTACAACACCTCTGTAATGGATGCCGTGCCTTGTAGCTACCCATATTATTATATGTGCATTGTGGTGTCTGCACCTGGAATATCTACAAGACATCTGTAATGGAGGCCGTGCCTTGGAGCTACCCATATTGTTATATGTGCATTGTGGTTTCTGCAGCTGGAATATCTACAATACCTCTGTAATGGAGGCCGTGCCTTGGGGCTACCCAATCTGTTATATGTGCATTGTGGTGTCTGCAGCTGGAATATCTACACTAACTTTGTAATGGAGGCCGTGCCTTGGAGCTACCCATACTGTTATATGTGCATTGTGGTGTCTGCAGCTGGAATATCTACAATACCTCTGTAATGGAGGCCGTGCCTTGGGGCTACCCATACTGTTATATGTGTATTTAGGTGTCTGCAGCTGGAATATCTACAATACCTCTTTAATGGATGCCGTGTCTTGGAGCTACCCATACTGTTTTATGTGTATTGTGGTGTCTGCAGCTGAAATATCTACAATACCTCTGTAATGGTGGCCGTGTCTTGGAGCTACCCATATTGTTATATGTGCATTGTGATGTCTGCAGCTGGAATATCTACAATCTCTCTGTAATGGAGGCCGTGCCTTGGAGCTACCCATACTGTTATATGTGCATTGTGGTGTCTGCAGCTGGAATATATACAACACCTCTGTAATGGAGGCCGTGCCTCGGAGCTACCCATACTGTTATATGTGCATTGTGGTGTCTGCAGCTGGAATATCTACACTACCTCTGTAATATAGGCCGTGCCTTGTAGCTACCCATATTGTTATATATGTGCATTGTGGTATCTGCAGCTGGAATATCTACAATACCTCTGTAATGGAGGCCGTGCCTTGGAGCTACCCATACTGTTATATGTGCATTGTGGTGTCTGCAGTTGGAATATCTACAATACCTCTGTAGTGGATGCCGTGCCTTGGAGCTGCCCATACTGTTATATGTACATTGTGGTGTCTGCAGTTGGAATATCTACAATACCTCTGTAGTGGATGCCGTGCCTTGGAGCTACCCATACTGTTATATGTGCATTGTGGTGTGTGCAGCTGGAATATCTACAATACCTTTGTAATGGAGGCCGTGCCTTGGGGCTACCCAATCTGTTATATGTGCATTGTGGTTTCTGCAGTTGGAATATCTACAATACCTCTGTAGTGGATGCCGTGCCTTGGAGCCAACCATACTGTTATATGTGCATTGTGTGTCTATAACTGGAATATCTACAATACCTCTGTAATGGAGGCCGTGCCTTGGAGCTGCCCGTACTGTTATATGTTCATTGTGGTGTCTGCAGCTGGAATATCTACAATACCTATGTAATGGAGGCCGTGCCTTGTAGCTGCCCGTACTGTTATATGTGCATTGTGGTGTCTGCAGCTGGAATATCTACAATACCTCTGTAATGGATGCCGTGCCTTGGAGCTACCCATACTGTTATATCTGTATTGTGGTGTCTACAGCTGGAATATCTACAATACCTCTGTTATGGAGGCCGTGCCTTGGAGCTACCCATATTGTTATATGTGTATTGTGGTGTCTGCAGGTGGAATATCTACAATACCTCTGTAATGGAGGCCGTGCCTTGGAGCTACCCATAATGTTATATGTGCACTATGGTGTCTGCAGCTGGAATATCTACAATACCTCTGTAATGGAGGCCGTGTCTTGGAACTACCCATATTGTTATATGTGCATTGTGGTGTCTGCAGCTGGAATATCTACAATACCTCTGTAATGGAGGCCGTGCCATGGAACTACCCGTAGTGTTATATGTGCATTGTGGTGTCTGCAGCTGGAATATCTACAATACCTATGTAATGGAGGCCGTGCCTTGTAGCTGCCCGTACTGTTATATGTGCATTGTGGTGTCTGCAGCTGGATTATCTACAATACCTCTGTAATGGATGCCGTGCCTTGGAGCTACCCATACTGTTATATCTGTATTGTGGTGTCTGCAGCTGGAATATCTACAATACCTCTGTAATGGAGGCCGTGCCTTGGAGCTACCCATATTGTTATATGTGTATTGTGGTGTCTGCAGGTGGAATATCTACAATACCTCTGTAATGGAGGCCGTGCCTTGGAGCTACCCATAATGTTATATGTGCACTATGGTGTCTGCAGCTGGAATATCTACAATACCTCTGTAATGGAGGCCGTGTCTTGGAACTACCCATATTGTTATATGTGCATTGTGGTGTCTGCAGCTGGAATATCTACAATACCTCTGTAATGGAGGCCGTGCCGTGGAACTACCCGTAGTGTTATATGTGCATTGTGGTGTCTGCAGCTGGAATATCTACAATACCTCTGTAATGGAGGCCGTGCCTTGGAACCACCCACATTGTTATATGTGCATTGTGGTGTCTGCAGCTGGAATATCTACAATACCTCTGTAATGGAGGCCGTGCCTTGGGGCTAAACAATCTGCTATATGTGCATTATGGTGTCTGCAGCTGGAATATCTACAATACCTCTGTAATGGATGCAGTGCCTTGGAACTACCCATACTGTTATATGTGCATTGTGGTGTCTGCAGCTGGAATATCTACAATACCTCTGTAATGGATGCAGTGCCTTGGAACTACCCATACTGTTATATGTGCATTGTGGTGTCTGCAGCTGGAATATCTACAATACCTCTGTAATGGAGGCCGTGCCTTGGGGCTACCCATACTGTTATATGTGCATTGTGGTGTCTGCAGCTGCAATATCTACAATATTCCCATAAGGGACAATCGATGTCATACCCTGGAGCTCCTTACAGTGCAATGATAATAACAAGTATTTGGCATACATGTTACATTTTAAGCTTTAACAACTTTTATTAATCACCCTCGTTGGCGCGCATGAAAGCGTAGTTGTCGTCCTTTTCGTGTGGGAGGAAACCGGAGTACCCGGAGAAAAGCCAAGTGTCCGTTCTGGCGACCACCGTACCATCTCACATACGTCCCGGTCTGAGGACCGAACCCGGGATGCATTGGTGAGAAGCGAGCGCGCTAACCACTACCATAAGTTAGTCCAATATTAATAATAATGGGCTGGAACTAGTGTAGTAGATAAGGACCACAAAATGATGATTTCGTTCGTAAGGTGTAAAAAGCACCAAATTTTCACACAAATAACATGAGGGTGTATACTTTCCAAAATGCCCGGAAGACAATCACGAGAGGCCCTTTGACTCCATTGTTGGGGCCCCAAAAAGGGACCATCAACAGAAATTTAAAAAAAACAACTTTTTAAAGTTCCAATAATTTAATTAATTGTTACTACTTCAATTGTTTTCACATGATAATTAATAGAGAAGGCATAGTAGTAGCTAATGTTTTACATACAAATAATAATTTTGTACTCGTTTGATGAAAATGAGGCCCTTAAAGTGTAATTTTTCCTGTTTTAGAGAAATATAAAATACAAAGTTTTTTCTTTTTGTTCCCAGTGAGGGAAAATTAAATAAACTTAGTTCTGTTGATAGAATAGTATCAGTACTTGAAACCTTTGTGTGTATACATGTATGTGTGTGTCATCTGAAGCCCTGTTAACAGCCATTAAACTATTCGGTTAATTTGGCAAATTGCATATTTTCAATAATAACTATAATTACAATTAAACAAATATAAGTGAACAGGTTGTACACTATATCTGAATTGTACAACACACTAAACTATTAATAAAATACTTATCTCTCGTGATTGTCTTCCAGCCTATTATCTACAAGCTGGTTCTAAACTACCACCAGGCCAAATTTGGTGCTTTTTACACCCTCTGAACATTCATGGTCCTTATCTACTACACTACAAAGGTATGACGTCACGACAGTGTTTTATCAACAACTATGACTATATACAAATTAAGTCTATCTTTATAGCTTTTTTTTTATTATTAAAGTTTATTTAATGTCGCTATCGGTTGCCCGTTTGAGCGACGGTCAGTTTACCTAACAACACCTTTCCTGTGCAAGCTCCAGCAGTGTTAACTGCTGAACCAACCTCCATATGAATTTACCACCTTTATCATATAAAGAGACACAGTTTGAGCGCGGCTCGAACACGTGGCCATCATTGTTGATAGGTTACAGTGGTATGCAAGTCAGCTACATTAACCACTCGACGAAGGAAGGGGATTAGAAATAACTTGATATACCCAGTTGCCGTTATATAGAATAGCGTTTAACTACCACACCCTATCCAGACAGACAGACAGGCGGACGGACGGACGAACGTAAGTGCTGACGGACGGACAGACAGACAGATTTAACTCACCTTTCATTTTTGAATATGTCCTAACACAGCTTGAAACATGTGCTGTATACCAAATAACTTGAGCTATTGATTTAATCAGTGTTGACACAATATACACACAGTCCTACACTGTGCTGTAAGAATACCTTACCATACTAGTATGCAATATGCGCTTGGGATCAATCCATATTGACCATTGCCTGATTATAATACGCTCACAGGCACAAGACACAAATAGATTTGTTGTTTTTAAACCCTACTTACTATATGATCATAGGGCAAACAAAAGTGTGTGTATTGTGCCTGCGCATATGCTCTAGTTACTATATCTAAGTTTGTAAGTTTGTAAATTTATGTAAAGATGTTCATATCTCTAAATGCACATGTCACAATAATAACATATTTATAAATGCAACGCGGTATTGAGGACGATCCATTACACTAAGATATAGTGAAACACGCTTTTATTTTGACTAAGTGATTGTATCTCATAATACCAAGGCGATACCAACTACCTGGATCACCTATATCGTGTTTATTTTATTGGTGTTCTGTTTATATACATATTTCACATATCGCGTTGGTCGATACCAACTACCTGGATCACCTATATCGTGTTTATTGTATTGGTGTTCTGTTTATATACATAGTTCACATATCGCGTTGGTCGATACCAACTACCTGGATCACCTATATCGTGTTTATATTATTGGTGTTCTGTTTATATACATATTTCACATATCGCGTTGCACCAGTACCTGGATCACCTATATCGTGTTTATTTTATTGGTGTTCTATTTATATACATATTTCACATATCGCGTTGGTCGATATCAACTACCTGGATCACCTATATCGTGTTTATTTTATTGGTGTTCTGTTTATATACATATTTCACATATCGCGTTGCACCGGTACTTACTTCTAGAATGCGATGGTAGGCTATATATTTGTATGCGATTATTTATCTCCCCACCCCCTGGTTAATAGGGGTGTCGCCTTTGTCAATTTCTTTTTTTTTGGAGGATAGTGCAATATATTTGTACAGAAGACGCCCCGATTCCAGGGGCATCCCTTGTTGTTTTACATACCCGATGCATAGAGATACACGAGACCTTGGTTTATAGTCCCATCTGAAAGTAGTGGAATCCTATTTTGTTTAATCATATTTTGTTGCAAATCAATAGTGAATATGCCATGCACAAGAAGATACAATACATAGCATGTAAATGGTTTGGACCACACGGTTTAGCAACACGGCCCGCACCTGGTGTTACCACTGGACTACAGATCCGTCTGTATTCCTCAACCAATAATAGCTGGAGCATTGGTACATGACTTTGACCCCTAAAGCAAAACAAAGAACCAGTGTAGTGTTTGAAGATGCCCTAACACCTTTGTTTATTCAAACAGCGCACAATCATACACACACACTGGATAAGGTTTTGTTGTACATGGACAAACACTTACAAACTACAAACACTTACGAAAGTCGTGATAGCGCAGTTGAAGTCGTGATGGCCCAGTGGATGCGCGTTCGCTTCAGGTGCGAACGTTCCGGAGTTCGAGCCCCGCTGAAGCCGTTACGATTGTGCCCTTAGGCAAGGCATTTAAATTCCACGTTGCCTCTTCTCTCTCCCTCGTGGCGATGGATTCCATCAGGAATGAGGTCTCGAGAGTGATTAATATAAGTTATAAGAACTTGTTTCGCAATCGAGCTAAAATAAATGTGTCTACACTAACAAACACTTACAAACTATTATAGCAAGTTTATACATTTATTTTCATAATCTCAGTGTGTACATAGACAGCGACATGAGATACATGCACTGAACAGACGGATCAGTAGTCCAGTGGTAACACGCTGGACTGGTAATCCAGTGATCGCAGGTTCGATCCCCCATCTGACCATAATAAAATTAATAGATGGGACATTAAACCGAGGTCTCGTGTCGGTGCTTTACACCGTGCACGTAAAAGAACCAGAGATGCACTTTCCTCCAAAATCTAAAATGACTAATCTCTTCAGGAGGCATCGCTCATATGGGCAACCGGTAGCGACGATAAATAAACGTAAAACACACACACACACACACACTGAATAAATAATATACTCATATTGGCACTGGTACTGGAAAAGGACTGTGAATGGGAAACTGTGAAAGAAGAGGGCATCTGCCAAACTACTGAAGCAAAAATAAGGATCGACCCCACCTAAAAATGTTTCTTTCCTGAACAACGTAGGCCAACTCTGACAATATTCAATTTTCAAGAATTGGACCCTAAAAAAGGAAATCTTATAAAACGATGAATATTCACAACCCTGGTCACGTGACAGATGTTTGAAGAAGAACAGCTACATATTCAAGAGTTTACATAAATACACAGAGATAGAAGACACATGCAATAGAGTCAAATATGTCTACAGACGGATCTGTAGTCCAGTGGTAACACGATGGACTGGTAATCCAGGGGTCGCAGGTTCGATCCCCCGTCTGACCATAATAAAATTAACAGATGGGACATTAAACCGAGGTCTCGTGTCGGTGCTTTACACCGTGCACGTAAAAGAACCAGAGGAGACTCTGTAATGGGTGTCTGTCTGTATCATTGCACTATCCTCCAAAAATCTAAAATGACAAATCTCTTCAGGAGGCGTCGCTCATATGGGCAACCGGTAGCGACGATAAATAAACGTAAAACACACAAGTCAAATATGTCAATCATTTTTAATTAAGATGTCCGACCGAAACGTTAAACTACACTGAATTTCTAACTGCAATTTCTAAAAATAATTCACAGCACAATCATATTTAATATTTCGCTTGGATCATCACGTGGTGCGTGCGTGCCATGCCGTGCATGCGTACGTGTAATTTGTTATTGTAATGACATGAAAAGGAGATAGAAATTTGAAGAAATAAAAAAAAAACGTTCATCGAAGTAATAGCGATGCAAATATTACATCTTAATGTTGCTAATAGATAATATATATTTTCCCCACTTTTATTGTGTCACGTTTGAACACTAAGTGTTTGAGTAATTTTCCGAAAATATACACGTATTACCATTCGCTAAATTATTAACTATTTCAGCGCCGAATAAATTCAGAGCATGTGCAAACAATATAGATCCAGATCAGCCGCGGCGTAACGCCGCGTCTGATCAGGATATGTGTTGTTTGCAATTCGGGTAGGTGCTTCAGCTCCACTGTCTGAAGAGCACTCAGCATACAATCTGATCAGACGGCGCGTTCTGTTCTGTCTGATCAGGTTCTCTGTTTTTTGCAAAGTCGCTTTTATGCGATATTGGCGGTGAAAGAGTACGTGGATTTATTTGAACGTTAAACGCGTGTTGATTGATTGATTGATTGATTGATTGATTGATTGATTGATTGATTGATTGATTGATTGATTGATTGATTGATTGATTGATTGATTGATTGATTGATTGATTGATTGATTGATTGAGCTCGAGTGTCTAACGCTAGCATTTCATTGAGCAAACACAGGAAACACAACTCCAAATGTGATCAATGAAAATTTAGTTTATATAAATTTATTTTAGCTCGATTGCGAAACAAGTTCTTACAACTTATATTAATCACTCTCGAGACCTCATACTTGATGGAATCCATCGCCACGAGGGAGAGAGAAGAGGCAACGTGGAATTTAAATGCCTTGCCTAAGGGCACAATCGTAACGGCTCCAGCGGGGCTCGAACTCCGGACCTTTCGCACCTGATGCGAACGCGCATCCACTGCGCTATCACGACGTCCATCAATGAAAGAGCGATACGATGTTTAATATATATACACATTCACTGTACAACTATAATATTATTCAAATATTTAATAGTTATATTTGAAACGAATGTCGCTAAGGTCAATGCTCATAGTGTACACACTATGTGAGATGGCGATGGGTGGTGGTGGTATATAAGATAGCGATGGTGCGATGGTGTGATGGTGGTGGTGCAGACGGGTCTGTAGTCAAGTGGTTAACACGTTGAACTAGTAATCCATGGATCGCAGGTTCGATCCCCCGTCTGACTCTAATAAAATTTAACAGTCTTTCAGATGGAACTTTAAGCCGGGGTCTCGTGTCGGTGCTTTACACCGTGCACGTAAACGAAGCAGAGGCGATTCTGGAATGGGTCTCTGTCTGTATCATTGCACTATCCTCCAAACATCTAAAATGACTAATATCTTCAGGAGGCGTCACTCATATGGGCAATATTTGAAATATAGTGATGTTCTTATATACAGGTACAGAATGAAATACTTATTCTGTTTGAATGGGTATTACACACAGCCTCGTACAACAGTGCATGTTATTTAGCGACAAAATAAAGATATAATTACAAAGAATTCCATGCTTACGCGGTACCCCGTACTTCACAGGAAACTAGTTCTGTTCCATTAATTAGTCAAGGGAAATAATTCATCCAGAATAATGTTCACAAAGTAATAAGAGTTATTCTGAAGAGATTAGTCAGTATAGATATAAAATCGAAGGGATAGTGCAATGATAGAGACAGATACACATAGTCAGCAGGGTCTAAAGCATCGACCCGTGACCGCGGTTTATAGTCCGAACGACTACGGTATTTGTCATTTTTATAATGGTATAGCGGACGATGGAACATGCGACCCATGGATTACAAGTCCACTTTTAGATGGGACTATAAACATAGATGTAGGGGCGGCGCCAGGGGGGGTTCGGGGGTGCGAACGAACCCCCTTTTTCAGTTAATGGTGTACGATCATATGATGAAACCCATCTCAAGGAATGCTTCATATCATCATCACCAGTCGCAACATGAGATGATTCATTTGATTGGCCACTCCATCATCCAAGCAGATATTATTACAGAGATTAAGAAATCAGGTTTTCACACTGTAATGGTGGATGAGGTAACATCAAGCAATGATGAAATTCTATCAGTTTGCTTTCGCTTTATAGACGAAGTGAAACAGATACGAGAGGAGTTCGTTGAGTTCATCAACATTCATAGAATTACTGGCGAAGCTATCGCTAATGCCATCCTGGAGTTCCATAAAAACGTTGGTTTGGATATTCATCAGCTTCAGGGACAGTGTTATGATGGTGCCTCAGACATGACTAGCGAGAAGAAAGGCGTATCTGGAATAATTTCACAAATGCTCCATATACCCATTGCAATGGAAATATTCTTAATATTGCCGCTAGCTGTAAAGCTAATAACATACAGCATATGATTGATACCATGAAGGATGTAGCTATCTTCATCAACTACTCTCCAAAACGGGAAAGGCTCATAGAAATGATAGCGGAAAAACGTCACGTTCACAATGCCACCACTAGAAAAGTGATAATTGGCATGTGCAAGACCTGGCCCTACCATTCCTGGTAGAGTGCTTTGGTATCATCAGTGGTACTCACCCGGACATGGATGATATTGATAAGGCGCTTATGGAAGGCTGGGACTCGGATAAAAGAAAGATGCAATTGCTCACGCTAAAGCTGTGACGGATTTCGGATTTATTGTTGGTCTGGTGTCGCTGTATTACCTGTTGCACCCTCTTCACGGCGTTACCGTCTACCTTCAGGGTCGAACGATAGACATTGTAAAAGCTTACCAGTTGATTGATGAAACCGCGTCTGATATGAAAGCGACACGTGACAACGTTGAAGAAGGTTTCAAAAAGATCTACAAACAAGCCGAACGCATCGCAGAGAAACTAAACGTTGATCCGTCTTTGCCACGCATTGCCAAACGCCAGATCCATCGTCAAAATCAGCTCGCTGATACGCCAGAAGAATAGTATCGCCGTACAGTTGCCATTCCACTTCTTGACTGCATTATCAGTGAGATGGATACACGATTTAACAAACTTTCACAGAGAGCTGTGAAGCTGCTGATGCTTGTTCCTGCCATCTGTTTTACCATACATTTTGAGCTCTAGAATGCAGGAAATGCCATTTCAGAGCTTCCAGATTAAAATAATGTCGGGGGAGCATGCCCCCGGACCCCCCTAGCAGGCACTTACATCGAACCCCCTCCAGAAATTCCTAGCGCCGCGCCTGATGTTATATATTGATGATATGCACCGGGCATGTTACATTCTAAAATAACCCAGCAGGTAGAGGGTGTGCTTCTGGAATGGAGCAGAGCGTCTTCTGTATCTTAATTGGTTTAAATATATTTATCTTTCGAATCAGCACATTCTAATTTACAATGAACAATGATAGTTTTAGACAAAAAGCTAATTAGTTTATACACATTTATTTTAGCTCGATTGCGAAACAAGTTCTTGCAACTTATATTAATCACCCTCGAGACCTCATTCCTGATGGAATCCATCGCCACGAGGGAGAAAGACGAGGCAGTGTGAATGTAAATACCTTGCCTAAGGGCACAATCGTAACGGCTCCTGTTATGGAATATGATGATATATGAACTTGTCTAGCAGAGTATCGGTGGGCATCCAGCGGTCAACACGCTGCATTCGTAATCCAGGAGTCATAGATTCGATCCCACGTTATACAGCACTAAATATTGTCTTCTGAACATACGTTGGACGGAAGTAGTGTTTCTCTGTTGTGCACAGTGCACATAACGCATAAACATGAACCTCTGGAATGGGACTCGATCTGTGTGTATACACCATTACACTATCCTCCAAAACCTAAGGTCACACATTCTGCAAAAGGCGTCGCGCACGCGCATATATAAAAGCATGAATTTGACCACACCATTACAGAGACGGATATGTAGTCCAGTGGTAACACGCTCGACTGGTAATCCATGGATGGCAGGTTCAATCCCCCGTCTGATCCTAATAAAATTAACAGTCTTTCAGATGGGACGTTAAACCGAGGTCTCGTGTCGGTGCTTTACACCGTGCACGTATAAGAACCAGAGGAGACTCTGGAATAGATCTCTGTCTGTATCATTGCACTATCCTCCAAAATCTTAAATGACTAATCTCTTCAGGAGGCGTCGCTCATATCGGCAACCGGTAGCGACGATAAATAAACGTAAAACACACACACATTATCCAATATCAGTGTCAATATATGTAAAGAGGTCATGTCACAGTGTTAATTCATTCATTAATTAATTTTGGTTTGTAAACAGCTGTCGAGTCATGTAGTCAACCAAAATCTGATAAGCACGTCAGTACCGCTTATCGCCGAGCATTAATTCACCACGAATGCAACATCATCATTAAGTTAACCCATGCCAATAAGGAATCGATTAACTGTAGTTATACTATTATTCCGTGGAACATTGTGATTAAAGCTATACCTTGACCTTTTTCTAAGCCAGTTATGTAACAGAAATAGCATGCAAATGGTTTACTGGTAGGCACACTTATCAAGTTGTTCTGTTCAAACTATTTGAGGCCCTGACATACAGCTTAAAGGGTATTGTTGACTGGTTGTATTGCATCTAGTTCGCCTTCGTGGTCGAGTTGTTAAGGTTGTTCTGTTCAAACTGTTTGAAGCCCTGACATACAGCTTATAGGGTATTGTTGACTGGTTGTATTGCATCTAGTTCGCCTTCGTGGTCGAGTTGTTAAGGTTGTTCTGTTCAAACTGTTTGAAGCCCTGACATACAGCTTAAAGGGTATTGTTGACTGGTTGTATTGCATCTAGTTCGCCTTCGTGGTCGAGTTGTTAAGGTTGTTCTGTTCAAACTGTTTGAAGCCCTGACATACAGCTTATAGGGTATTGTTGACTGGTTGTATTGCATCTAGTTCGCCTTCGTGGTCGAGTTGTTAAGGTTGTTCTGTTCAAACTGTTTGAAGCCCTGACATACAGCTTATAGGGTATTGTTGACTGGTTGTATTGCATCTAGTTCGCCTTCGTGGTCGAGTTGTTACGTCGCTCATATGGGCAACCGATAGCGATGCTAAATAAACTTAAATAATAATTTAAAAAATCAGCTACAAAGATAGACTTAATTTGTAGTCATAGTTGTTGATAAAACACTGTCGTGACGTCATACCTTTGTAGTTCCAGCCCATTATTATTAATATTGGACTAACTTATGATAGTGGTTAGCGCGCTCGCTTCTCACCAATGCAACCATGTACTTCCAGTCCAGTATTATTAATATTGAACTGGTGTCAAAAGGCCAGAGCATTATATTAAATCCTACGCGTATATGTAGGAAATTAACAATTTTAATTAGTAGGATCTTGTTATATAGTGTGTGTTTTAAGTAGCATATAAGCCTCACATGGATCCAATATGTAACGTATTGGTACTGTCTTCGGTCCTACGCGCATCAGACAGTCCACTATTTTACATATTGGATCGTTTTCGGCTTACATCCTATACATAAATGGCTGTAAGAGTAACATTGATATCTTAGTCAATATGCTGAGTCGATCAGCGTATGCGAACCAGTCGGAAACTGTGAAAAATGTGCAGGCCAGCTAGTCATGTTTGCGAAACTGTCCGTTTATAATAATAATAATAATAATAATAATAATAAAGACTTTATTTAACGAGAGTACTCATTTAACAAAAGTTAATTTACCATGAGGCCCTCAACATATATACAATCAAATGCAATCAAAAGATAGCACTATAAGTGAGAACTGCACATTGGAATAATATAGCAATGTAAAAGCTGAAAAATAGAGAAACTATATTTAATATGTAATGGAATATGATGATAATTATATGGAATTGGCTATAGCAGAGTAGAAAATGGGAATGAGACAATTAATGATACTAGATATATCTAACAATGTGCAGATTTGACTTGTAGTGGTATCTTCAAATCAAATCAACTTAAGGACAGCAATTTTCCGATTCTAATAAATATAGCAATGGCAATACACGTTTATAATAACCGTAGAAGTACGCGATTAGTTTGAATTGTTATAGTTCCACCTTAAGTAGAGAATTTTGAACTGTTGGATAGTTGGAGCATTTTGAACTGAGTGAGGCAATGCATTCCAAATAGATAATCCTGAAAATTCAAATGTATTACGAAATAATTCACAATTTGGTCTTGGTGTGTATAATTGATATTCTGAGGTTGATCTCAGAATTCTAGGATGTATATCAGAAGTAAAAGTGAAGGACGATTTTAAATAGTCTACTTCATCATCGTCTCCATGTTATCTTTTATTTATATTTTCATCACTACAGTTGAATAAATCTTGTCATGTAAATAAATTTATTTGTTATATAGGGGAAGGAGTGAGTATGTGAGTGAAAAGGAGCGGCGTAAATAAATGTATACATACACTCTGTCATAGTCTAAGAAAATCATGCATGTCATGGAGAAAATCTAAATAAGCTTTTAGCTTCCGACTTAATCCATCTGTTCTTGTATATTAATGTTACAACATGGTGTAAACACAGTTGTGAATAAAAATATGTTTAAATTAAACTGCTCCATTCTCAGTTGACGAGGTGAGTGGTTGAGATCTACGGAAATATATGAGTTTACTTTGTGTGTTTTTACGTTTATTTATCGTCGCTACCGGTTGCCCATATGAGCGACGCCTCCTGAAGAGATTAGTTATTTGATATATTTGGAGGGTAGTGCAATGATACAGAGAGAGACCCATTCCAGAGTCTCCTCTGGTTCTTTTACGTGCACGGTGTAAAGCACCGACACGAGACCTCGGTTTAACGTCCCATCTGAAAGACTGTTAATTTTATTAGGGTCAGACTGGGGATCGAACCTGCGACCCCTGGATTACCAGTGAGTTAACTTTAATCTGACTGATGGTAAATAAGACTTTGTAAATCATGCACCATGAACGCCATTGAAAGCGAATACCACTTTTTACTTGTCTGCCCGAATTATAAAGATTTAAGAAAGAAATATTCCGTACTTTTGCCATTGGCCAACACTTAATAAATTTAGAACTTTAATGTCTTCTACTTCAATATACGTTATTAATAATCTATCAATATATATTTACGCCGCATTCCAAATCCGCACTACAGAATAAATTTAATCTATGTTCCATAGTACTGATGCTCTTTTGAAAAAAATTATGCAAATTGTCTATGTTGTACTCATTATATGTATTTGGCTATACACATTATATTATGTTTTATGCTTTAATAAACGATTGATTGATTGAAATAAAGGCTATAAAGTGTTCAAAAGCTACTTACCAGGAGAAATGCCCGGTGATTTTATCACTTTCCACGAGAAAAGAAATCATACCTATTTAGCGTTTCTATAGGCTTAGGTGAGAACTTTATGTCCAGAAGTCCTTAATCACGTGGAAAGCATGCCGCTCGTGACAAAGCTGCAATCGAGCAAATCATTCCCCCCCCCCCCCCGATTCATATTGATACATTTAAAGCCTAGCTGATGGCTAACATTTATGTACTTACAGCGTGGCGTCGTGGCGTTTGTTATGAAGTGTTTGAATGAAATTACAGTTTGTACATGTATTATGTCATTGTGTGACCGTCAGCTCCAATTATGGATTGTCGCTTGGTTTGGGGCACTTCACTTCACATGATCGGTTTAGTATATTAGGTCAATTTCTACATGGTGTGTGTGGAAAGTGTAGAAGGTGTGGGAACATCTCTTTTATTTCACTCTATACATGCATAAACATGCAACTATGAGGTTTTCACAATTGACAAAACATACAAACGAGGCTACAATACATTTAGACATACTGAGAAATATACATTTTATATGGGGTATGTATGCTTATGGTGTTAATTATAGAGGTAGGGGTAATTAATAAGTTGGCCTGATGTCATAATACAATCGCTTTAACTTCTATGTACAGGGCACCATCATCGTCGTCATCGTCATTTTCGTCGTCATCGTGATCGTATCATATCATAATAGTTATAGTCAACGTATCATATATCATCATCATCATCATCATCATCATCATCATCATCATCATCATCATCATCATCATCATCATCATCATCATCATCATCATCATCATCATCATCATCATCATCATCATCATCATCATCATCATCATCATCATCACATCATCATCATCATCATCATCATCATCATCATCATCATCATCATCATCATCATCATCATCATCATCATCATCATCATCATCATCATCATCATCATCATCATCATCATCATCATCATCATCATCATCATCATCATCATCATCATCATCATCATCATCATCATCATCATCATCATCATCATCATCATCATCATCATCATCATCATCATCATCATCATCATCATCATCATCATCATCATCATCATCATCATCATCATCATCATCATCATCATCATCATCATCATCAATCATCATCATCATCATCATCATCATCATCATCATCATCATCATCATCATCATCATCATCTCAAAATCAACGTCATCATCACGTCACCATCAACATCATCATCGTTGTCCTCGCTATCACATCGCTGAAGGCTTCACTGTATGTTGTAATGTTGCTAGAACGTATGGCCCAATCCGTTTGCTTTTCTTTGACATTGTTATGTAATGTATTCACGTGTATAATAATTCTGTAAAATGCATATCGAGAAATTAAATATGATTAAACTAAACTAACCTAAGCTGTACGTATAGCTATTGTTATTAAACTGTGTAAGCTATCGTAAAATAAGGACAGTAATATTATGTTTATTATTAATTAGCATTATTACTATCATGTGTGGCGTCCGTGGTCCAATAGTAGAGCGTCGTATTTGGAATAGAACGGTCCGGATTCGATACTCACGTAAAATAATTCCCGGCACGCACGCACGCACGCACGCACGCACGCACGCACACGCACGCACGCACGCACGCACGCACGCACACACACACACACATAATCATTATTATAATAATAACTATGATGTATGTATGTATGTTCTATTAATGTCAAACCCCTTAGAACGTCTAGAACGACACTTTTGAAATACGTTCAAGCAAAATTCCACGGATACTTTTATCCCAATTATGTCCAAGATTACATGCAACATAAAGTACGGCACTTGCTAGTACAAGTTATTACTCTTCAGAACAATTATTTTATGAAACAGTGCTATGAATGATTATGTTAATTTGCTTTACCACATACAATAAAAAATGTGTTAACCCATTCAACATCAAGTAACTGACATGGACTGGTGTATATTTTTAGACCAATACATTAATAATAAAATTACATTTGGACCAGTGCATTTATCAAAATGGGTATTTTTCCCTAAAAATAGTAATATTACTGGCAAAAATGCAGATCCTGATGAGATGGCTCATCTGGATCTACACTTTTTATAGGCCTATTTAGAGGTATGTGGTGTAGAAAGGGTTAACTGGTAACAACTTTATTTACAGTCAAACCTGTGTTAGTGGTCACCTCTATTAAGCAGCCAACCTGTATTAAGCAGCCAGTTAAAATAGTCCGAATGTGTTCTTTTATTATACATTTAAACTCTATTAAGTGGCCACCTGTGCTAATCAGCCACTTTAGGTGATTCACTTGGCTGGCTGCTTAAGACAGGTTTGACTGTAATCTCTTTTGCATGAAACATTTAGTTTTATTACAACGGATAATTAAGATACATACAACCGATATTGTGAATGTATAGAGTTACAAGCAAATCTAACCTCCATTCTAAAGACTGTGAATCACTACGTTTATTTTGTTTTATACACCGAGAATAGCATACTGTGTATTTACAGCGAGGATAGCCTACTGTGTATTTACAGTGAGGATAGCCTACTGTGTATTTACAGCGAGGATAGCCTACTGTGTATTTACAGCGAGTATAACCTACTGTGTATTTACAGCGAGTATAACCTACTGTGTATATACAGCGAGTATAACCTACAGTGTATATACATTATACAATGAGTATAACCTACAGTGTATATACAGTGAGTATAACCTACTGTGTATATACAGCGAGTATAACCTACAGTGTATATACAATGAGTATAACCTACAGTGTATATACAGTGAGTATAACCTACAGTGTATATACAGTGAGTATAACCTACAGTGTATTTACAGCGAGGATAGCCTACTGTGTATATACAGCGAGGATAGCCTACTGTGTATTTACAGCGATAATAGCCTACTGTGTATTTACAGCGATAATAGCCTACTGTGTATTTACAGCGAGTATAACCTACAGTGTATATACAGTGAGGATAGCCTACAGTGTATGCTATATATATATACATACAGTGAGGATAGCCTACAGTGTATATACAGCGAGGATAGCCTACTGTGTATATACAGCGAGGATAGCCTACTGTGTATTTACAGCGATAATAGCCTACTGTGTATTTACAGCGAGGATAGCCTACTGTGTATTTACAGTGAGGATAGCCTACTGTGTATTTACAGCGATAATAGCCTACTGTGTATTTAAAGCGAGTATAACCTACTGTGTATTTACAGCGATGATAGCCTACTGTGCATATATATATACACAGCAAGGATAGCCTACAGTGTATATACAGTGAGGATAGCCTACTGTGTATTTACAGCGAGGATAGCCTACCGTGTATGCTATATATATACATACAGTGTGGATAGCCTACTGTGTATTTACACCAAGGATAGCCTACAGTGTATTTACAGCGAGTATATCCTACTGTGTATTTACAGCGAGGATAGCCTACTGTGTATATACAACGATGATAGCCTACTGTGTATATAGATAACTACTATAAGCCTAACAATCCCCCACAAAGCAAGCCGGACTACCAACGATACATTCATAAAATTTATATGTTGTGTTAACTTATAGATACACCCTGTAGAAACCCAATAACAAATCACGCTTTGTAAGAAATAGTTCTAAACTTTGATGTTGTTTTCTGTGGAAAATTATTCATGATGGTTAATATTTCTTCGGTGAACTGTGTATATGTTATTATGCTTATATTGAATTTGAGCAGTTATTTCATTTTAACATTGTAGAATTATTTCCCGCGGAAAAAAGTTCAGGTGTAATAACACTACACTGTTAATCGGCTGGCAGTTGAAACTATGAATGAAAGCAGAATGGAGCGTAGTGTGTGCTGCAACACAACTGTTGTGTTTATCGACAAGGAAGGTGTTAACAGTTACAGATGACAATTGATTATTGTTAAGCAATGACAGGGGAACCTGGATGATGGTTCCAGTTATGTCAAACATTATGTGCAAGTTAAAAATAATGGATCTAAAATGGGTGACATTTGCACACCTGGTTTGTTACTTGTTAGTATTGGCAAATGGGATTTTAGCGAAAGTAAAATTAGAAGAAAATGATATTTTGATAGTAAATCGACCAGTTAGTGTTCTATTCGGTAGATCTGTTACGATTGATCCATTGAATGATCTAAGATTACATGTACGGCCAGGGGACAAGTGTTCTGTGACCGTGCAGGACAGTATTCGGGATTTGTCGTACAAGCCAGGAAAGCTCAGCTTTTCAAACTTCCCGTGCAACTTCGGACCATCAGAGATTACGTATATTCATTTTGGAGGCGAAGTTTCATCAAATGATCGCGTTCAACTTCTGTTGAGATACGATTCCGCAACAGAAACGTTAATCATTCCATTTGATTTAGTTGTGAATATCAAATTCAAACCATTGGAGATTATTTCGCAAAATAATGCAATAACAGTCAATCATCACATGGGATTAAGTACACCAATAGATTCTGCTGCAATACGTTTTTCACCTTATGGAAATGAAAATGTGTGTAAAGTCAGTGTTATAAGTCGATCCAGTGGACTACCTCAGTATGGCTATCTTACAAACAATAGCTTAACTTTGACAAATGTTGAATGTGACACTTTTGTAACTTTGGGAGTAAAGTACAAGCACCATGCCCAGGTCAATGCTCCAAATAAAGATTTCATTCCAATGACAGTGCAAATATTCAGTAAACATGGAGAGTTATTGAAACAGGAATATTTTCAAATCAAGGTGGACATTTTATCTGGGCAGGAGAACACAAGACCAGTGCCCGGTAGAAACGCCCTGTTTGTTATGGACTCTATAAATCAGTTTGTTATGACGGCAATTACTCCTGAGATTATTTCTGCATTTGATTCCCAAACGCCATCCGACAAACTCATGTTCAATGTCTCCCAACCGCTGGGCCCTGGGGAAGGTGAAATAGTAAACACCGACAATCGTGATGTTCCAATTTTTTCATTTTTCCAGCATGAAATCAATGATCTCAAAATAGCGTATAAACCTCCAAGCTCGGACTCGAATATTAAGCGACTGTTTCAGCTCGAAATTGTAATAATTGATAGTGATGGCCTTGCATCGGATTCCATTCCATTGATGATAGTAGTAGCACCGATGAACACTTACGCCCCGGTAGTAACGCGTAACACGGGCATTCAACTGATAGAAGGAGAATCGAGGCTATTGAGTCAAGGTGTGTTGGAAATATCAGACGAGAACAATTTAGATGATGTCAAAATTTATCATATTGATGGTCTTAAACATGGACACCTGGTCCTTCCTGCCGGTAAAAAGTATTTCACTCCTTACGATCTTAAGCAAGGTACCATAGTTTATCATCATGACGACAGCAACAGCTTTAGCGATAATATTGTATTTCGTATGTCGGACGGGACATATAATGTGGAGTTCCTATTTCCCATTACAATTTACCCAAAAGATGACAATGCACCAACTGTAAATGTGAATACAGGTTTGGAATTACGGAAACATGATATTATTGAAATAAGTCAGTTTGTTCTTAGTGCCACTGATGTTGATACTGAAGATAATTCTATCACTTATAACCTTGTAGTACCCTATTCCAGACTTGGGGTTATAACTAAGCGACAATTTCATATTCCAAAAGATATGGAGGGTTGGCAATTTGAAAATGGCATTTATGAAAAAGTTGCTTCTTCATTTACTCAAAAGGATGTTGTTGAAGGGACAGTTTTCTATAGGCATGTTGGTAGCCATGTTTCAGATGTTATAATCGATAAAATACGATTTAGTCTCTCAGATAGTGGTACCCCCCCAAATAAATCTCCAGTATATGAAATGATCGTGAAAATTCAACCTGTTGATGATATCCCTCCTTATTTATACCCAAATACTCAATTACAACTAGAAATACAAGAATCACAGCTTGCTCATTTTCGTAGAAAAACGTTACGGTTCACTGATGATGACACAAACGATCGAGAAATAAAATACACAATTACACGTCAGCCATTTGACACATATGTCGGCGGCCCTAAGGATGCCGGGAATGTCGTCTACTGTGATGACCCTCGTCGTGCAATCGCTCGATTCAATCAATCGGAAGTTAACCACAATAGAATTTGTTTCCGTCCTCCCTCCGTAGAACTTGGTCTAACGACGAGAATAATTCAGTTTGTTTTTAATGTTGAGGATTTGTCCGGAAATGTTCTCGCCGATCAGCAATATAATATAATTATAAAACCTGTCAATAATCAGCCTCCAGTTGTAACAAATGCTGGCGCCATTGTTCTCGAAAATTCTGAAGTTCTAATCACCACTCAGATGCTTGACATTCAGGACATGGATACTGATTTAACTAACATTATAATAATTATTAGAGCCGTCCCTAATCATGGTCATTTGTACAAAGAACGAACGACACTCTCCGTCGGCGATATGTTTATGAGAAGCGACATTGTTCAAGGACACATAATGTATGTAAATCTTGGTGAAAGCGTTGAAGTTTCCGAGGACCGGTTTCTTCTTGAAATTACTGACGGCACCCATTCTATACCAATAACCTTTAAGATTATGATACGACCGACGGATGATGAGCCAGCTTATTTTGAAGGCTCTGCCGAATCCGGAACTTTAAATATTCGATTGGAAGTTAATGAGAAACGGTCTGTATTGATCCATCCTGAACAATTCAAATTACATGATCCCGATTCAAACATTATGGATGTGATGTATGTCGTTAACAAATATCCTGAACACGGAATCCTTTACAAGAATGCTCGTCGAGCTAGTTATTTCTCTCAAAGAGATATCTGGCAGAGAAAGGTAACGTACCAACATTCTGACGAAGAAATAGGACAAAATCAAATTTTAGATGTACTGAAATTAGGTGTACACGACAACGATAGAATACTACTTGAAGATGGTACTCGATTGAAAGATATTAATATTTATATCAATATTGTTCCGGTCAATGATGTTGCTCCTGTTGTTACAATCGGTAAACATGTGTACGTGCTAGAAGGAGATAAGTCACCGATTCTACCAATGAATTTAGATGTTCAAGATGCAGATTCAAATGAAGATGATATCCTCTGTATGATAACTGAACAAGCCAAATATGGCTTTTTAGAAAACAAGGCACCAATGATTGGCTCTGAAAGTTCTCGAGAAGGTTTACCAATTTCTGCGTTTACTATAAAAAGTTTACGTCATGGCAACATTCTGTACGTCCAAAGTGTTCATAAAGGAATTGAGCCAAGAAGCGATGATTTTACATTTCACTGTTCGGATGGTGTTAATCTCTCGGATCGTGAAAGAATAAGTGTCACGATACGTCCTGCAAATGATGAGGAACCTGAAGTATTTATCCGAGAGTTCATAGGGTCAGAAGGCATGGAAATACGAATAGATTCCCCAATCTTGAATGCAATTGATAAAGATGAACCTGCAGATGTTCTAAGTTTCATAATTACAAAACAACCAGTTCATGGTAAAATCTTTCAGCAGACTAGACAAGGTGACATTCCTGTGAATAATTTTACGCTGGACGATATAAAACAGTTTTCTACTATTATTTATGAGCATGATAATTCCGAGACTAGGTCAGACTATTTTGACTTCCTGCTTACTGATGGTAAACACAATGTTTCCAAGTCAGTCCCGATTATCATATTTCCTGTAGACGACGAAACACCAAGACTTTCCATAAACAACGGTCTTGAAATAGAAAATTTGGGCGATCGGAAAGTTATCACAAACCGTGACCTTTTAGCTGAGGACCTGGATTCCTCTATTGGTAATATTACATATATAATCAGAAGAGTGCCACAACAAGGGTATCTCGTGAAAAGGGGCCGAAGTTATGACAGAAATCTTACTCTTGCTTCAAATTTCACTCAAACAGATATCAACAATGAAGTTGTAATGTATGTTCACACAGGACATGAAGCAAAACGTGACTTAATAAAGTTTGATGTTACAGATGGTCTGAATCCACTCATAGACCGTTGTTTCTACGTCACCATACAAGGAATGGATATTGTGTATCCAGAAGTAATCAATCGTGGTGTGGAGATCCCTGAAGGTGGCACTGTTATACTGACAACTGACATCATCAGTGGTACTGACATGAACTCCCCTGATGAAAAACTCAAGTTTACTATAACAAAGACGCCACAGCATGGGTATGTTGAATTTGTTGCTCGTCGAGGAATTCCGATAGTTACGTTTACTCAGCTTGACCTGGCTGCAAGTCGAGTACGGTATGTTCACAATGCTGAGGATGAAATGAAAATGGACAATTTTGAGTTTGAAGTTACGGACGGTTTTAACCCTGTGTCTCGCACATTTAGAATCGCCCTAACAGATGTAGATAATAAGAGACCCGTGTTGATGTTTACCGTTCTGAGATTAAAAGAAGGTTCTAGTAAAATCATTACGCCGTTTGAGCTGAAAGCAGTTGATATGGACACCCCGGACGGCAAGATACTGTTCACTATAACTCAAGTACCCCTGCATGGAAATCTGTTGTACAACTTCTCGAGGATTGTGTCGCAGTTCTCGTTGAAAGACTTGAAACAGAATCTGATTTGCTACCAACATGATGGTACAGAAACTTTATCGGACAGTTTCACGTTCACTGTTACTGACGGTACCCATTCGCAGTTCTACATCCCTGGGTCAAATATCCCAACCCGTAGGCCACAAGAAATGGACGTTGAAATCATTCAGATCGACAACGGGATACCTCAAATATCGGTGAATACGGGCGCAACATTCCTCATGGCACTGGATGTCGGGCTTGGTTTTCAGTTCACGAGTCGCTGCCTGAAGAGTAGCGATCATGACAGTCCGGTGGATAGTCTCCTGTATGTACTGACGGTACCGCCAACCCATGGTTACATACGTAACATCCAGAAAGGCAACACAGGTGTGGCTACATGGACTCAAGGTAAGCGTATATCTAAAAAAATATGTACATTTTTTATTTTTAACATCATTTTTATATGCTTGTAGTAACTCAACTGTTCAGCTTTCAGCACGTTCATGGCGCCATATTTGTCTACGTATTGTCACACGTCGCTACAATGAAGTTTATTAATTTGTACAACGGACCGGACCGTGAAATTGATTGATACTCATCACAGTTGTTTGAATCCATTTTGTGTTTTCTTGTAAAAAAAACTTATTTACAGTAAAATGTAAAGGCAATTTATAATGTGAGGAGGAAATTCACACTGAATTGATTAGACAGATGAATTCATAAACTTTATGTCTCAAGTAACAAAAATTAATTTGAAAAAGCCCATCAAAATTGAATTTCATGAGACGGAGGAAGTGTATTGATTTAAACAATGTAATTAAAATGACGGATCTGTAGTCCAGTGGTTAACATGTTGTTGGACTGGTAACCCGGGGATCGCAAGTTTGATCCCTCATCTGACCCTAATAAAATTACCGTGCACGTAAAAGAACCAGAGGAAACTCTGGAATGGGTCTCTGTCTGTATCATTGCACTATCCTCCAAAAATTTAAAATAACTTATCTCTTCAGGAGGCGTCGCTCATATGGGCAACCGGTAGCGACGATAAATAAACGTAAAACACACACATACATGACAGCGCGCTATGCATCGATAAATACGGTATTAATATAAGCACCTAATATTATATGTTATTATAATGAGACAGAAAAAACTAATTAATGTAATTATTGTAATAAGATGAGTTATTGAGTACTAATTTAATATACCATAGTCCGACAGAAAAATCTAACTAATATAATACTAAAATTTAAAGAAATTACGCAAAGAATTAGGCAGCCGTATTTGATTCAGTTAATATAAGAAGGATAAAATAAATATTTAATGTAAACAATTAATTGAATCATGTGATAAACACATCTATAAACAGCCAAGATTAACAGGTGAGCCATGTTCACTTTGATAGCGCTGTTTTTATCACCAGCTTGGTTAAAGAGCACGGGATTGTAGGTGATTGAAGAGTTTTATGTGGAGGAATGGTGTAGGTAACTGTATTATGCTGGCGGTTATTTTACTTTATATTTGATAGGCAACATTGGGTAGATTAGCAGGTAATGAAGACAATATTGTATAATTGTCGACTCTAATTCAACATGCCATTCTAAACTCAGGCCAAAACAAACAAAACCAATGTTTACTGTTTCATGCACAAGAAAATAGGATTGGTTGGTAGGGACATTTTTTACCATACTCTTGGGTACAGAAAAATATGAAAAATAATGTTTTAAAATTGTTAAAAAAATATTTTATTTGGAAATTTCATCAATAAATTCAGGGTCAGGGGGCAAATAAAATGGGTCGGTCGGGAACGGGAAACAGGTTTTTTTTTGCTTAAACAGTTACAGCCATTTTTGCTATTACTATATTATTGCTTTCTCAGTACATATATTTGCCTAATGAAAAGAGGTTGATAATGATTCCATCTTGTAGAGAGTAGGAAATTAGATTATTATGAAGATCATAAGATCATAATTAACTGTTATTGTACAGTACTGGGAGGGGGGATTCTCTGTAACAATTATTCATGGATATGTCAGGTTCTGAACCTATACTGCTAGCAACTATCACTGACATCACACCAATAAAGCTTTCCCAAGTAACTCTGATAAAGTGATGTCTTTAATGCACCCCACCCATTGAATATGATAACAACTAACTATTCAACATCAAGAGGGAGGGGGGGACCTTTTTCTGGACGAATGGGAATTTATGTGATAAGAATGAGAGACCTCGGTCAGTTACTGCCCCTGAATACTCCCTAAAAGTAGATAGCTTCTATGAAGTGTTTTCCTCTGTTTTTATCGTTGTTTCTTTTGCACAACATGCTAGCACTTTTATTACATTATCGCTTTATATGATTATTAAATTACTATATCTCGACAGATCTCCTACAGCGTATGCAATGATACTTATTTATAAATCAATGTTATCAGATAATTAACACAATTTTGATAAAATCACAATTATCATACCGCAACATCTGGTTAGGGAACAACAGTAAAAACAAAGGATTCTAACTGAAAGGACCTATTCACATTTTGGAATAAATCAGACTTTATCTGCCATGGGAGGTAATAGAAAATTAGAGATGTCATTAATTGCTGCTATGTGTTCCTCTCCATGTATTATATTATATTATAATATTGGAATAGCAAAACCATTATTCGTTGCCATACCTAATATATAGTAATTATTCTGCATTTCATAATTATGATCTTTTAATGTCAGAACAAAAACGCTTTGAAGCCATGAAATGCATGGATCCATGCAGCAACATGTGCACACAATCAGTTATGTAGCATAAATAATGATGTTGTAACAGCTGCATATAGTCTGAATAATTATTATTATACACTTCTGACTGCAAATATGATTTTAATATGATTTTAATGAAGATAAAATTCAAACTGTTTCAACTTTTTTTTTTGAGATTTCATATCGGCTGGAAAAATTAGAAACTAATTTTACAGGCTGTTGTAAAAGACCAAGTAAAATTCTGAAGACCTTCCCAAAACTACTTATTGTATAATTATAATTAACTTTGTAAACATTTTTTCTGGACGAATAGGAATTTATGTGATAAGAATTACTGCTATGTATTCGTATTATAGGCATTAAAATTGTTTTCAGGGAACTAGTTCCAAGTTTACACTGGTGTGCGCATAGAAATGCAGGCTTAATTGTTCTATTTACAGTTGCCACGTACACTACATGCACTTTTTAGGCAAAAAAAAAACAACCTGAGTTTACGGCCTCACGACCAACCCATTTCCCCCCTGGCCCGGAATTTATTTATGAAATTTCCAAAATAAATTAAAAAAAAAATTGATTTCACATTTTTCTGTGCCCAAGAGTATGGTAAAAAAAAAAAATCCCTACAATTAGCATTTGAAACACCCCGTCACACCCTACCCCCCGCTATGACGATTGACTATATTCAATACAAACATACAATTGGGAGACTTGTCTAGTCGATTGGAAAGAAACTTATGAGACATTGTTGAAAAGTAATTCCAAAATTAATGTGTACCGCAGTATGTCAAAACCCATGGTATGTGAAGAACCTTATATTCCCTTTACTGAACTATCTCCGTTATGGACAATCCACCTTCACTAACTCCTTTATGGACAATCCACCTTCACTAACTCCATTATGGACAATCCATCCTTCACTAACTGAACTATCTCCTTTATGGACAATCCACCTTCACTAACTGAACTATCTCCTTTATGGACAATCCACCTTCACTAACTGAACTATCTCCTTTATGGACAATCCACCTTCACTAACTGAACTATCTCCTTTATGGACAATCCACCTTCACTAACTGAACTATCTCCTTTATGGACAATCCACCTTCACTAACTGAACTATCTCCTTTATGGACAATCCACCTTCACTAACTGAACTATCTCCTTTATGGACAATCCACCTTCACTAACTGAACTATCTCCTTTATGGACAATCCACCTTCACTAACTGAACTATCTCCTTTATGGACAATCCACCTTCACTAACTGAACTATCTCCTTTATGGACAATCCACCTTCACTAACTGAACTATCTCCTTTATGGACAATCCACCTTCACTAACTGAACTTTCTCCATTATGGACAATCCACCGTCACTAACTGAACTATCTCCTTTATGGACAATCCACCTTTACTAATTGAACTATCTCCTTTATGGACAATCCACCTTCACTAACTGAACTATCTCCTTTATGGACAATCCACCATTACTAACTGAACTATCTCCTTTATGGACAATCCACCATTACTAACTGAACTATCTCCTTTATGGACAATCCACCTTCACTAACTGAACTATCTCCATTATGGACAATCCACCTGTACTAACTGAACTATCTCCTTTATGGACAATCCACCGTCACTAACTGAACTATCTCCTTTATGGACAATCCACCTTCACTAACTGAACTATCTCCTTTATGGACAATCCACCATCACTAACTGAACTATCTCCTTTATGGACAATCCACCTTCACTAACTGAACTATCTCCGTTATGGACAATCCACCTTTACTAACTGAACTATCTGTTATGGACAATCCACCGTCACTAACTGAACTATCTCCGTTATGGACAATCCATCTTCACTACAAATTAATACAGATACATTATTCACTCATTTGCACTGTACATATACAATACTAACGATGAGTAACACTCTTGCCGAATTTGAAATAATATACCCAGTAATTAATTTTTTTTTATATTTGTCTGCAAACTGGTCAACGTTCCAAAGCTGAATGATATTCCGTGTAACTTATGTGATCCAGTCATGCCAGTAACCATCACTACACCTAGCGGAGATTTATTACATTAAGCGGGAAATTAATTTTCATATAATTAGCCTCAACTCAAACTAGGAAAATGATATTTTTCTACATGGTCTTCACCTAAACCAAGGCAGGACGTATTTTACTTGTGCACCTATTTTGCAGGGCCTTTGTGATGATTTACTGTACGACAACTATTTAGAGAAGCTTTGCCATTTTCAGAAAACACACCTCATACAATTGTACACTAATTACATTCTTAATTGTTGTATAATTAGGTTAGTTTAACATCGATTTCCTTATAGTTATAATGTGTTGCTGAATAGCTATTGTTTATACACATTTATTTTAGCTCGATTGCGAAACAAGTTCTTTCAACTTATTTTAATCACTTTCGAGACCTCATTCCTGATGGAATCATCGCCACGAGGGAGAGAGAAGAAGCAACGTGGAATTTAAATGCTTTGCCTAAGGGCACAATCGTAACAGCTCCAGCGGGGCTTGAACTCCGAATAGCTATTGTCTTAACTTAATAGTCTTATATTATATACCCATGCTGCGACATGTATTATAATTTATACATACATGTACACATAGCTGGTGGATCGATTTCAGTTTGTTAACCCGTAGCCTGCCAATCACAACAAAAGTCGCTTTTGCAAACAGCATAGAGCCAGATCAGACGGAGGTTGCTTTTACAAACAGCTATTTGCCGTCTGATCAGGCTCTATGCTGCTTGCTATGGAGCTAAAATACTTGTCTGAATAGCAAACAACATAGATCCTGATCAGACGTGGCTAAGGGTTAAATACATCTCCCTCGGTTATACATCTCCATCGGTTATACATCTCCCTCGGTTATACATCTCCATTGGTTATACATCTCCCTCGGTTATACATCTCGGTTATACATCTCCATCGGTTATACATCTTGGTTATACATCTCCCTCGGTTATACATCTCCCTCGGTTATACATATCCCTCTGTTATACATCTCCCTCGGTTATACATCTCCCTCGGTTATACATCTCCATCGGTTATACATCTCCCTCGGTTATACATCTCCCTCGGTTATACATCTCCATTGGTTATACATCTCCCTCGGTTATACATCTCCCTCGGTTATACATCTCCCTCGGTTATACATCTCCATCGGTTATACATCTCCATCGGTTATACATCTCCATCGGTTATACATCTCCATCGGTTATACATCTTGGCTATGCATCTCGGTTATACATCTCCATCGGTTATACATCTCCATCGGTTATACATCTTGGCTATGCATCTCCATCGGTTATACATCTTGGCTATGCATCTCCATCGGTTATACATCTTGGCTATGCATCTCCATCGGTTATGCATCTTGGCTATGCATCTCCATCGGTTATACATCTTGGCTATGCATCTCCATCGGTTATACATCTTGGCTATGCATCTCCATCGGTTATACATCTTGGCTATGCATCTCCATCGGTTATACATCTTGGTTATACATCTCCATCAGTTATACATCTTGGCTATACATCTCCATCGGTTATACATCTCCATCGGTTATACATCTCCATCGGTTATACACCTCGGTTATACTGCTCCGTCGGTTATACACCTATATACACCTCTTTATATATTACATATAACACTTGGCTATCAGATACCACCGATGTATTACCATAGATTGGGACACAATAGCATATTTCATAGTTTTCGTGAATCTCCCATTAAGCCTCTGTTATTTGTGAGATCTTGAATCAGCAGTTTTATTCAATATATGATCATTTCTTGTACATTGTATGCTCTGTTCAGAACCGTGTGAGATTGGATTAGATGTTTTTAACGTGTGAGATTGGATTAGATGTTTTTAACGATGCTATATGTTACACTAAATCCACATGGAATGTAAGGAATGTGCAAATTTACAACTTAAATCCAGATCATCATTTGCATAGCGCCCTTCGGATCAGGTTCTATGTTTTTTGCTATTCAGGCAAGTGTTGTAACTCAATTCTCCAAATATCAGCATAGAGCCTGATCACACGTGCATGTATACTGTTTGCAAAAGTAACCTTAGTTGCGATTAGCAGATTAACCCTTAACCCGCCAGTCGCATAAATTTGCAAACAGCCTGGGCGAAATAGTTATTTACATTGAAATAAATATATGATAGATATGGAATGAACAATTGCTGGAAACCCTTAAGAAAAATCAAGTGTTGAGAGACCACATTCAATTTAAATTCAACTTGAACAATCATGCTGTGGTTACATGTCATGCTGTTTGGAATGTCTGACATTTCTCACTGTTGCTGCGCAGAGATGTTGGAGTTATTTGTACACAAAAGAGACCTTATTCCCTAACAAAGCTTCTTTGATTTTTAGGCATATGAACTTTAACTCCTCTGCCCATTGACATGTAACCTTGACTGTGACAATTTTCAAATTACTGTAACTTCTTCATTTGTCAACAGATTTAGCTGATATTTGTACACACAATACTAATTGCTACTATCCATGTTCCACATTGACATATAGGTTGTTAGTTTGTTCCACATTGACATACAGGTTGAGATTTTGATCCACATTGACATGTAGGTTGTTAGTTTGTTCCTGTTCCACATTGACATATAGGTTGTTAGTTTGTTCCACATTGACATATAGGTTGTTAGTTTGTTCCTGTTCCACATTGACATATAGGTTGTTAGTTTGTTCCTGTTCCACATTGACATATAGGTTGTTAGTTTGTTCCTGTTCCACATTGACATATAGGTTGTTAGTTTGTTCCACATTGACATATAGGTTGTTAGTGTGTTCCACATTGACATATAGGTTGTTAGTGTGTTCCACATTGACATATAGGTTGTTAGTGTGTTCCACATTGACATATAGGTTGTTAGTGTGTTCCACATTGACATATAGGTTGTTAGTGTGTTCCACATTGACATATAGGTTGTTAGTGTGTTCCACATTGACATGTAGGTTGTTAGTTTGTTCCTGTTCCACATTGACATATAGGTTGTTAGTTTGTTCCACATTGACATGTAGGTTGTTAGTTTGTTCCTGTTCCACATTGACATATAGGTTGTTAGTTTATTCCACATTGACATATAGGTTGTTAGTTTGTTCCACATTGACATATAGGTTGTTAGTTTATTCCACATTGACATATAGGTTGTTAGTTTGTTCCACATTGACATATAGGTTGTTAGTTTGTTCCACATTGACATATAGGTTGTTAGTTTGTTCCACATTGACATGTAGGTTGTTAGTTTGTTCCTGTTCCACATTGACATATAGGTTGTTAGTTTGTTCCTGTTCCACATTGACATATAGGTTGTTAGTTTGTTCCACATTGACATATAGGTTGTTAGTGTGTTCCACATTGACATATAGGTTGTTAGTTTGTTCCACATTGACATATAGGTTGTTAGTTTGTTCCACATTGACATATAGGTTGTTAGTTTGTTCCACATTGACATATAGGTTGTTAGTTTGTTCCACATTGACATATAGGTTGTTAGTTTGTTCCACATTGACATGTAGGTTGTTAGTTTGTTCCTGTTCCACATTGACATATAGGTTGTTAGTTTGTTCCACATTGACATATAGGTTGTTAGTTTGTTCCACATTGACATATAGGTTGTTAGTTTGTTCCACATTGACATATAGGTTGTTAGTGTGTTCCACATTGACATATAGGTTGTTAGTTTGTTCCACATTGACATATAGGTTGTTAGTGTGTTCCACATTGACATATAGGTTGTGATTTTGACCTTTCTCAATGTCTAAAATTGTTTTAATTTCAATTGGCACCAAAATACTCGTCATCATTTGACAGATTTCGTTGATAATTCTGCACACTACACTCTTTGTTACTGTTTAGTTTAAACATATTTTATTTCAAGAATCAAACATTCGACATAGTGTAACATACAAAGTATTTAGGTGGATTGGATTGAAAGTTAAAAACTTATTAAAAATCCTCTCCAATTTCGTTGATAATTCTGCACACTACACTCTTTGTTACAGTTTAGTGACCGCATTTACTACATATTGCAGTCTTGACTAGACCGCCTTGTTGGATAAAAACTATCAAAGTTTGTCTTTGGTAATATACCGTAATGGCTGTAAAATCTTTGATGTCATTTATGAATGAAACTGTATAATTTGTAAAAAATGCGAGTTCATCAGACCAAGATAGCTTCTGATTTATGGAGTGTGCATTGGGGATGTTAGTGAATAAATTGTAACAATCATTAGATCTAAATGAGATGGTTATGCAGTGAACATACAGGTTTTATGTTAAAAAGGACAGCTAGTTAGTGTTTTTAGCTCACCTGAGCTGAAGGCTCATGGTGAGATATTTGTGGAATGTGTTTGTCCATTGTCTGTATGTCCGTTTGTCCATTGTCTGTATGTCCGTTTGTCCATTGTCTGTATGTCCGTTTGTCCATTGTCTGTATGTCCATTGTCTGTATGTCCGCTTGTCCATTGTCTGTATGTCCATTGTCTGTATGTCCATTGTCTGTATGTCCATTGTCTGTATGTCCATTGTCTGTTTGTCCATTGTCTGTATGTCCATTGTCTGTATGTCCATTGTCTGTTTGTCCATTGTCTGTATGTCCATTGTCTGTATGTCCATTGTCTGTATGTCCATTGTCTGTATGTCCATTGTCTGTATGTCCATTGTCTGTTTGTCCATTGTCTGTATGTCCATTGTCTGTATGTCCATTGTCTGTATGTCCATTGTCTGTATGTCCATTGTCTGTATGTCCATTGTCTGTATGTCCGCTTGTCCATTGTCTGTATGTCCATTGTCTGTATGTTCATTGTCTGTTTGTCCATTGTCTGTATGTCCATTGTCTGTATGTCCATTGTCTGTATGTCCATTGTCTGTATGTCCGCTTGTCCATTGTCTGTATGTCCATTGTCTGTATGTCCATTGTCTGTTTGTCCATTGTCTGTATGTCCATTGTCTGTATGTCCATTGTCTGTATGTCTGTTTGTCCATTGTGTGTATGTCCATTGTCTGTATGTCCATTTGTCCATTATCTGTGTCCATTGTCTGTATGTCCGTTTGTCCATTGTCTGTGTATCCATTGTGTGTATTTCCATTTGTCCATTGTCTGTATGTCCATTTGTCTATTGTCTGTATGTCCATTGTCTGTATGTCCATTTGTCCATTGTCTGTATGTCCATTTGTCCATTGTCTGTATGTCCATTTGTCTATTGTCTGTATGTCCATTTTCCATTGTCTGTGTGTCCATTGTCTGTACGTCCTTGTGACCATTGTCTGTATGTCCATTTGTCCATTGTCTGTATGTCCATTTTCCATTGTCTGTGTGTTCATTTTCCATTGTCTGTGTGTCCATTTTCCATTGTCTGTGTGTCCATTGTCTGTACGTCCTTGTGACCATTGTCTGTATGTCCGTTTGTCCATTGTCTGTGTGTCCATTGTCTGTATGTCCATTTTCCATTGTCTGTGTGTCCATTGTCTGTATGTCCATTTTCCATTGTCTGTGTGTCCATTGTCTGTACGTCCTTGTGACCATTGTCTGTGTGTCCATTGCATGTGTGTCTGTGCGTCCGCACCATAAAATGGTACTTAGGTGACTGGGAGAACAATAGCTTTACTGTTTAGTGGTATATGGCTATAGATACAGCTATGTGGCTATAGATATTGTTATGTGGCTATAGATACTGTTATGTGGCTATAGATACTGTTATGTGGCTATAGATACTGTTATGTGGCTATAGATATTGTTATGTGGCTATAGATACTGTTATGTGGCTATAGATACTGTTATGTGGCTATCCATGTTTCTGTGCATCCATATATCTATCTATGTGTCTGAGTGTCCGTGTGTCCAGTTGTGCTAACATTCATTGTATTAAGTAACTCTGAAGCTTTTGTGTAGAAGTAACAGTGCTTTCATAGTACGTTGTATAATGGGTACTGACAAAAAATGTTTTTATAGAAGAAATATTATGTTAACGACCCTGTTTTTATAGAAGACATTAATTATTATGTTAACAACCCTGTTTTTATAGAAGACATTAATTATTATGTTAACGACCCTGTTTTTATAGAAGACATTAATTATTATGTTAACAACCCTGTTTTTATAGAAGACATTAATTATTATGTTAACGACCCTGTTTTTATAGAAGACATTAATTATTATGTTAACAACCCTGTTTTTATAGAAGACATTAATTATTATGTTAACGACCCTGTTTTTATAGAAGACATTAATTATTATGTTAACAACCCTGTTTTTATAGAAGACATTAATTATTATGTTAACGACCCTGTTTTTATAGAAGACATTAATTATTATGTTAACGACCCTGTTTTTATAGAAGACATTAATTATTATGTTAACGACCCTGTTTTTATAGAAGACATTTTTTTGTTGTGTTTTTTGGTATTATGTTAACAGGTCTGCCTCCGTGGTCGAGTGGTTACGGTCGCTGACTTGTATACCACTGTAACCTATCATCACTGATGGTCACCCTGCTCAGGCCGTGTCTCATTTATATGAAAAAGTTGGCAGTTTCTTACAGAGGTTGGTGCACCCAAGTACTGGTTAACTGCTGCAGCCTGCCCAGGAAAGGTGTTGTTAAGTAAACTGCCCGCCGGCGATATAGCCCAAAATGGTGCTGATGCAGGCATAAAACCCGAAATATATCATAACATATTATGTTAATGGCCCTGTTTTTATAGAAGACATATTATGGTAACGGCCCTGTTTTTATAGAAGACATTATGTTAACGGCCCTGTTTTTATAGAAGACATATTATGTTAATGACTCTGTTTTTATAGAAGACATATTATGTTAACGACCCTATTTTTATAGAAGACATATTATGTTAACGGCCCTGTTTTTATAGAAGAAATATTATGTTAACGGCCCTGTTTTTATAGAAGAAATATTATGTTAACGACCCTGTTTTTATAGAAGACATATTATGTTAACGACCCTGTTTTTATAGAAGACATATTATGTTAACGACCCTGTTTTTATAGAAGACATATTATGTTAAAGACCCTGTTTTTATAAGACATATTATGTTGACGACCCTGTTTTTATAGACGACATTATGTTAAAGGCCCTGAAGCATGTTTTATCTTTTCTATAAAAAATATTTCTTTCAATTTTTTTAACTTTGTTTAGCCCGAATCTTCTATCATTTTTAATTTTCAATGTTCAGCTTCATTATATCATATATTGAAGCACTGTTGGCTGCCTGTGGTTTTTACCTCCCTGTGGTTTATACCTTCAAAGAGATGAATGAGATTGATTGCATAACTCAGACGTTAGGAGCTTAAAGCCTGTTGATGTAATATAGTATAACAATAGAAAATAACAAAGAAATTAACTCCTAACTGACAGAGAGCACTGATGTTGTCTCCTCATACAAGAGATCGAAATGCTTTCCTGTCTGATTAATGTAAATAAAATCCTTTAGTTTTTAACGTGATCATGTTTGGTGGTAAGGACTGTGCTACGAAAAGGTTGAATACAAATATAATATTTTACCCCACAAATACAAGATTAATTAGCACTAGTGATGGTCTCTATTACGCATGTTTTCCAGGCGTGGCATTCGGGACGACAGTGATATGTGCTTAGTTGTAACACAAGTGTCTCGGGGCAAGCTGTCCAATGCCACGGTGATGGTCTCAATTGCATACCGGTCTCCACCGAGCCATTCAAGGTCACTCTCTCTGTCTAAGCCATCTAATTTTCTATATTCTATAAGGCCAAACATAACTTCCCCCCACCCCGGATCCTGATTTTTTAAATGAAATTTTGATAGAAAACAAAATAATTCCGATCGACCCTATTTTTGGGGGGGGGGGGGGGGGCATGAAACGATAAATACAGGTATTGTGAAGGAAATTTTTTTTTAAAAATAGTTTTTCGCATATTTCTGTGCTTGAGAGAATTGTAAAAAAAAACCAACAACAAAAATATTCCGACCAACCCTATTAATTTTATTTTGCATGAAACAGCACAGGTATTGTTTTTTTGGGCTAAGTCTGTCATTCTTATCCTTTTATTTTGTATATTCTTGTCATTTGCTGCTGTAAATAATTGAAGAGTAAAATATGTTTTAAGCTTAAGTTTCTATATTGTATCTGGTTGGTAGCAATGTTATTCCCTCAAGTGAAAAATTCAGTGACACATTACAGATAGAGTTTGCTACTGTTGCAGATACTGAGTTTAGATACGGATACTTCAGTGATAATGAATGGGTCATTAAAGTGCTGTAAAATACATATAATGAAGTCATAAAAATCAAAGTTTATTGAGTGATGTGTCTGAAGGAGTTGGGTTTTATGACAATGCCAAACAAAGTGTCAGTTTACAGCTTTCATGTTGCAATAAAACAAAATTTGTTAATAAAGATGAGCAAAAGGAATAGAAAATTACTTTCAATAATTCTAAGGGTTTTAAGAAGTGCAGATGTAAGTGTCCTTGAAAGAGCTTGTTTAGGAGTGAGTGGCCCCTGAGGTAGAATGGTGAGTCAGACGAATTACTGAGGTATGGCCCCCTAGCCCCCTAGGTAGAATGGTGAGTCAGACACAACTGAGGGTATGCCCCCCCCCGAGGTAGAATGATGAGAATCAGATGAGGTGGCCCCCCCCAAGGTAGAATGGTGAGTCAGACACAACTGAGGTGTGTCCCCCCCCAGGTAGAATGGTGAGTCAGACACAACTGAGGTGTGCTCTCCCCCCGAGGTAGAATGGTGAGTCAGACACAACTGAGGTGTGCCCCCCCCCCCAGGTAGAATGATGAGTCAGACACAACGGAGGTGTGGCCCCCCCAGGTAGAATGATGAGTCAGACACAACTGAGGTGTGCCCCCCCCAGGTAGAATGATGAGTCAGACACAACTGAGGTGTGGCCCCCCCCCCAGGTAGAATGATGAGTCAGACACAACTGAGGTGCCCCCCCCCAGGTAGAATGATGAGTCAGACACAACTGAGGTGTGCCCCCCCCCAGGTAGAATGATGAGTCAGACACAACTGAGGTGTGCCCCCCCCCAGGTAGAATGATGAGTCAGACACAACTGAGGTGTGCCCCCCCCAGGTAGAATGATGAGTCAGACACAACTGAGGTGTGCCCCCCCCCGGTAGAATGATGAGTCAGACACAACTGAGGTGTGCCCCCCCCCCCAGGTAGAATGATGAGTCAGACACAACTGAGGTGTGCCCCCCCCCAGGTAGAATGATGAGAGGCAGTGACTGTGAACAATTATACTCCCATCTCAATTTGACCAATTTCTCAAATAATGCTTGAATGGCAATTAATGTGCATGATTCCCTAATGAACTTTCTTATCAACTACAATTTATACTGCATTAAGCCCCCATCGGGATTTAGACCAAAACATTCATATAAAACTGGTCAACAGTTGAATTGAAGCAATTAATGAAGGTTCATCAACTGACATTGTATTGGTTGATTTGAACAATGCTTTTGACCTTGTTGATCATTTGCTTTTGTTGAACAAGTTAACCCTTTCAACACCACAGACCTCTAAATTGGCTTACAAAAAAGTGTAGATCCAGATGAGCCGGCTCGTGACGAGCCGTCTCATCAGGATCTGCACTTTTTTCAAGTAATATAACTATTTTTAGAATTTTTTTTACCCATTTTGATAAATGAACTGATCCAAATGTAATTTTGTTATTAATTTATTGGTCTAAAAATATCATGGACCAGTCCATGTCAGTTACTTGGTGTTGAATGGGTTAAAAACTATAAATTACCTTACCAAACTTAAGCTTACAGTTACAGACGGATCTGTAGTCCAGTGCTTAACACGCTGACGCTGGACTGGTAATCCAGGGATCGCAGGTTCAATCCCCCGTCTGACCATAATAAAATTAACAGTCTTTCAGATGGGACGTTAAACCGAGGTCTCGTGTCGTGCACGTAAAAAAACCAGAGGAGGTTCTGGAATGGGTCTCTGTCTGTATCATTGCACTATCCTCCAAAAATTTAAAATGACTACTCTCTTCAGGAGGCGTTGTTCATATGGGTAACCGGTAGCGACGATAAATAAACGTAAAACCGAAAACAAAAAGTGTCTGTTTGGAATGCTATGTCTAAATTGAGAGACATCTCTAATTTTCTATTACCTCCCTTGGCAGATAAAGTCTGATTTTTTCCAAAATGTGAATATGTCCTTTTATTTAGAATCCTTTGTTTTTACTGTTGTTCCCTAACCAGATGTTGCGGTATGATAAATGTGATTTTATCCAAATCGTGTTAATTAACTGATAACATTCTTTTACAAATAATTACCCATTGTATATACTGTATATGAGATCTGTCGAGATATAGTAATTTAATAATCACAAGAAGTGATAGTAGAATAAAAATGTCAGCATATTGTGCAAAGGAAACAATGATAAAGCTAGAGGAAAACATTTAATAGGACCTATCTCCTATCTACTTTTAGGGAGTTTTCAGGGGCAAGTTCTAACAACTTATATTAATCACTCTCGTTGGCGCGGTTGAAAGCGTAAATGTGGTCATTCGTGTGGGAGGAAACCGGAGTACCCGGAGAAAACCCACCTGTCCGATCTGGTGACCACCGTACCATCTCACATACTTCCCGGTCCGAGGATTGAACTCGGGGGTCGCATTGGTGAGAAGCGAGCATACTCTATGTAAATGACACTGTAATCGTGCATGATAATTCAGGAACTGCCAGACAACTATAGCAAATACTTCACAACATGCAAGTGACAATCGATGAAACTGCAAAACTACTCCAAAACCCAAGGTCATCTTAATCCGTGGTCGAGTGGTTACGGTCGCTGACTTGTATACCACTGTAACCTATCATCACTGATGGTCACGTGACGGGTGTGAGCCCCGCTCAGACCCTGTCTCATTTATATGAAGCAGTTTCTTACGGAGGTTGGTGCACAAAGTACTGGTTAATCGCTGGAGCCTGCCCAGGAAAGATGCTGTTAGGTAAACTGCCCGTCGCTCAAATGGGCAACCGGTAGCGACATTAAATAAACGTAAAATTAATATCAGTTACATGTATTATGAATTAGATAAATTATGTGCATACTCATTATTTCTAACGGTTGTTCTATATTTAACCCTTTCCCTCATAGAAGCACCTCTTGACGCCATTACCAATATAACATACATTGACAATATAATAGCCAAACCAATGTTCATAACCCTTTACATCATAGAAGCACCTCTTGACGCCATTACCAATACGACATACATTGAAATGTAGTAGCCAAACCAATGTTCATAATATTAAGGCTAGAATCTCATGTAGTCCCAGTAATATCTATAGAGGTGGGATAGGTATGGCGACTACTTATCCACTGCATGATAGCTAAATGGCTGTCGTTTGTATGGAGATATAATAGTATATTAACCTAAATCTCTATGAAGGAAAGGGTTAAACAAATGAGGTTTCAATATATAGGGTGGGGTAGAGTATATATATGTATAGGGGATCAGTGTAGACATGAAAAGTCATCTTAATTTAAACAACTCACCAGGAAAGCGACAGCCTAATGTCATAAAGTTTAGCTTTAGGTTTAAATGATGATGATTTTAAATATGATTTCAAATGATAAAATTCTTGGAATTATTGTTGATAATATTTTATCCAGGTGTGCACATTGGAAAAATATGCCAGAAAATCACATTAAATATATGGCATCTTTCATGAATCAAAGAATTATCTATCCATCATTCCCAGAACTCAAGTTTTATAAAACATATATTCAGCCACAGGAAGTTGAAGACTTGGGTGTGGAACATCACAACTAAAGCTAAACAAAATTGTTTATCTTCATAAATGTGCTTAGTAAAATAATAATGGTTGATGGAATATTATTGTGTTGTGAAAATGCAACATATATTTTCAGTCTTTACAATGTTCGTCTTGTCAAGTTACCAAATCTGACGTCGACAGTAAATAGTTATTCAACCGTGCATGAGTATTTAACCTTGCATTAATATTCAACCTGGCATTAATATTCAACCTTGCATTAATATTCAACCTTGCATTAATATTCAACCTGGCATTAATATTCAACCTTGCATTAATATTCAACCTGGCATTAATATTCAACCTTGCATTAATATTCAACCTTGCATTAATATTCAACCTGGCATTAATATTCAACCTTGCATTAATATTCAACCTTGCATTAATATTCAACCTTGCAATAATATTCAACCTTGCATTAATATTCAACCTTGCATTAATATTCGGATCTCTCAATCTCTCTAATATTAGGACTTCACAGTGTCCGATGATTCCTGGCAGTTTCACAAAGACCGTATGTTTTTATTATTTCTACATTAACCATATCTTATTACGGATGTTCACACTAACATAAGTGGTTGTGTGGTTGTTGAATGTAATGAAATGAGGCTCCCGACAGGTCTGTTAAAATGAAGTAAATTTGATAGCAACTGTAATAGTAGTCAAAATCATTGGAAATCATAAATGAAAAAGAACTTACGCCACTCATGGAAATACAAATTTCGGTGATCACTCGATGACATAAAATTCTATCTTACACTAATATCTTCCAATCCAATAAACTTTTATTATTATTTATATTATTGTTATTTGTATAAAGTTCCTTTTTTGATATTTCTATGCAAAAAATGATAAAGTTTGCCAAAAGTATAAATTTACATTTAAAAATGTTTGTATTCTAAGTTTTAGATCTGAAGAAATAACACATCACTGGACTTCAATAAAAATCGTACAAAAATATTGCAATCTGGTAATTGACTTCCCTAACATGAATCTGTTATGGAACTTCCTTGTTTCAACCAGCTGGGTGGCTTTGGGAATCTAGTTCATACATTTATTCCTGACAAAGAGATAAGAAAATCTGAAATTCTGATCACGTTATCTTATAATTTATTTGTAAATCCCAATTTGAGGAGAAAATGTGTTCTTTCACTTTTAGCTAGAGTGTGTAGATGAGACACCGCCCCGTCCCTATCTCTGGCTTCACAGATAGGGTATCAGTAGAGATCGACTTGCCAGTAGCATCATGATAGTGAGGTGTCTAATGTTCTTGGATAATGTTACCAGTGATTGATTTGGCCGATTCCGTCTTTAATGATAGTAAATGGTAATATTAATTTTTAATTTTTTTTTTTTATTTATTGTTTTTTATTCCTCACAATTTCATAGTATTATTAACATAATATATATACAGATAAGTACATACCATGACAGAATCAACGTTATGTATTATAAATTATGTGCATTATTTCTAGCGGTTCAATATTTAAACAAAGGAGGTTTTTATATATAGTGTGGGGGAGAGTACATATGTGTATAGAGCCGGCTCATCTGGATCTACACTTTTTGTAAGCCTGTTGAGAGGCATGTGGTGTTGAAAGGGTTATTTGTCCGATTTTCATGAACATTTTTATGCATTTATAAGTTTTAATTAGAATTACGAAGTGATTACAATAAAAAAAAAATCTTGACTAAATCGAATGCCTTGTGTACCTGGTTCAACACCACATCCCTGGAGGACCGTCAATATATCTTGCTCAAGACCGACACACTTCTGCAAATGTTTAAATATGCGGTCTATCCGAGCGATGTCGACATGTGGAACAATCGGTTTCACTAATAACTGTAATTTTCACATTATGAATAATTAGCCTGCACTATTTATAATTTTTGAATCGATGAAAACGGTTAGAAAACAGATTTGATCTTGATTTATAGTATTTTTCTGCCTATTTATAAAACCTAGCATAAATAGTATTATAATCAATATGTGTTACATGATTGTAGTCCCCTATATATATCCAGTGTGGCGTCCGTGGTCCAGTGGTATGTGTTACATGATTGTATTCCCCTATATATATCCAGTGTGGCGTCCGTGGTCCAGTGCTAGATATGTGTTACATGATTGTATTCCCCTATATATATCCAGTGTGGCGTCCATGGTCCAGTGCTAGATATGTGTTACATGATCATAGTCCCCTATATATATCCAGTGTGGCGTCCGTGGTCCAGTGCTAGATATGTGTTACATGATTGTATTCCCCTATATATATCCAGTGTGGCGTCCATGGTCCAGTGCTAGATATGTGTTACATGATCATAGTCCCCTATATATATCCAGTGTGGCGTCCGTGGTCCAGTGCTAGATATGTGTTACATGATCCTATTCCCCTATATATATCCAGTGTGGCGTCCATGGTCCAGTGGTAGATATGTGTTACATGATTGTATTCCCCTATATATATCCAGTGTGGCGTCCGTGGTCCAGTGCTAGATATGTGTTACATGATTGTATTCCCCTATATATATCCAGTGTGGCGTCCGTGGTCCAGTGCTAGATATGTGTTACATGATTGTATTCCCCTATATATATCCAGTGTGGCGTCCGTGGTCCAGTGCTAGATATGTGTTACATGATTGTATTCCCCTATATATATCCAGTGTGGCGTCCGTGGTCCAGTGCTAGATATGTGTTACATGATTGTATTCCCCTATATATATCCAGTGTGGCGTCCGTGGTCCAGTGCTAGATATGTGTTACATGATTGTATTCCCCTATATATATCCAGTGTGGCGTCCGTGGTCCAGTGCTAGATATGTGTTACATGATTGTATTCCCCTATATATATCCAGTGTGGCGTCCGTGGTCCAGTGCTAGATATGTGTTACATGATTGTATTCCCCTATATATATCCAGTGTGGCGTCCGTGGTCCAGTGCTAGATATGTGTTACATGATTGTATTCCCCTATATATATCCAGTGTGGCGTCCGTGGTCCAGTGCTAGATATGTGTTACATGATTGTATTCCCCTATATATATCCAGTGTGGCGTCCGTGGTCCAGTGCTAGATATGTGTTACATGATCATAGTCCCCTATATATTGTTAGCAGTTTCAAAACTGGATTATTTTAATGTGTGTTTTACGTTTATTTATCGTTGCTACCAGTTGCCCATATGAGCGACGCCTCCTGAAGAGATTAGTCATTTTAAATTTTGGAGGATAGTGCAATGATACAGACAGAGACCCATTCCAGAGTCTCCTCTGGTTGTTTTACGTGCACGATGTAAAGCACTGACACGATACCTCGGTTTAACGTCCCATCTGAAAGACTTAATTTTATTAGTGTCAGACAGGGATCGAACCTGCGATCCCTGGATTACCAGTCCACCGTGTTACCACTGGACTACAGATCCGTCTGTGATTATTTTAGAAGAATTTATTTAGTCTAAATAGTATTTATTTCAGTATTTTTACATGTAATCAAGAAATGAACATTTTACATATAATTTAATTATAGCAGTAGACTTAAAGGGATTATAATGAAAGAAAACTTATAGGTATTTATTTAACCCTTAAAATGCTGAATAAATTGTTAGGAATGTGCAAACATAGCGGCGTCTGATCAGGATCTATGTTATTTGCTATTCAGCCAAGTGTTTTAGCTCCACTATCCGAATAGCAAACAGCATAGAGCCTGATCAGAGATGGTATGGTCAGCAATTAGCAGGTTACGGGTTAGATAGATAGATATATTTCTTTATTTACAGAGGGTGACCTAATTAGTCCTTAGGGCCCTCTAAAGGGTTAATTTTTATTTAAGTATAAAACTTGTTTCATTGAAAATAATAATAGTTTGGAGAAAAAAAAAAATATAAAACATTAAGTTTCTGAATAATTATTGGTCTGTGCAGGTACATCGATATTGGAATATGTCTTGTTGGTATTGGTTAAGTATTTATTTAATGCAACAGAAAACTGTGTCAGAAAATTATTATTAGCTGATCCACTAATTAGCATTAATTGAACCTAGATCAGCACACAGACAATGATTAAAGTGATACAATCACTGTGAATGATCTTTTACACAAAACACCTGCTTGTCATAGATTTTACAACAGTTGTAATTTGCATTTTAACCATTCAAAGTTGATAAAACCTGTATAGAAACCACAGATATATTGGAGCTAGATTAGAGATTCATTAATTATTCTACTGGTAGCTAGGTCACAGATATATCTGTATTTGAGACATCAAAGGTTCTTAAGATGTTAACAGATCTGTTTGAACTGAAAAAAAGCAGCCAGATCTATAGTCCAGTGGTTAACACGCTGGACTGGTAATCCAAGGATCGCAGGTTCGATCCCCGTCTGACCCTAATAACATTAACAGTCTTTCAGATGGAACTTTAAACCAAGGTCTTGTGTCAGTGCATTACACCGTGCACGTAAAAGAACCAGAGGAGACTATGGAATGAGTCTCTGTCTGTATCATTGCACTATCCTCCAAAAATCTAAAATGACTAATCTCTTCCGTAGGCATCGCTCATATGGGCAACCGGTAGCAACGATAAATAAATGTAAAACACACATTGAACTGAAAACTTTAACCCATATATACACTGACCTATAAAGCAGTAATTGAAACTGATGAGCAACTTGGAGGCTTGTTTTCATATGTGATCATCCATGAAACAATGCTTTCAGATAACATCTAACAATTATGGCTATATTGAAAGGATAACTTGTTTTTGGTGCTGTCTGTTTGTACTTACATGCTGTGTTGATACAGATGGTTGTAATCACACAATGTCTGACTTTGTTGAAACTCTTGTACTTAATGCATGAAGTTTATGAAACAATTATGGTTGCCAACACACCGAGATTAATGGACTGTGTATAATTATGTAATATATATATGATTTAACACTCTTTAAACGGTCCGCCTTCGTGGTCGAGTGGTTACGGTCGCTGACTTGTATACCAATGTAACCTATCATCACTGATGGTCACGGGTTCGAGCCCCGCTCAGGCCGTGTCTCATTTATATGAAAAAGTTGGCAGTTTCTTACGGAGGTTGGTGCACCCAAGTACTGGTTAACCGCTGGAGCCTGCCCAGGAAAGGTGTTGTTAGGTAAACTGCCCGCTGGCGATATAGCCCAAAATGGTGCTGATGCAGGCGTAAAACCCGAAATATAACATAATATATAACACATAATATATAACACACTTTTAATTTTGCTCATTTCAGAATGTCCATTTAGGATTAGTTCAGAATCTCCATTCATGATCAGTTCAGAACTCCATTCATGATCAGTTCAGAACTCCATTCATGATCAGTTCAGACCTCCATTCATGATCAGACCAGAACTCCATTCATGATTAGTTCAGAACTCCATTCATGATCAGACCAGACCTCCATTCATGATCAGACCAGACCTCCATTCATGATCAGACCAGATCTCCATTAATGATCAGTCCAGATCTCCATTAATGATCAGACCAGATCTCCATTCATGATCAGTCCAGATCTCCATTCATGATCAGACCAGATCTCCATTCATGATCAGACCAGATCTCCATTAATGATCAGTCCAGATCTCCATTAATGATCAGTCCAGATCTCCATTTATGATCAGTCCAGATCTCCATTAATGATCAGTCCAGATCTCCATTAATGATCAGTCCAGATCTCCATTCATGATCAGTCCAGATCTCCATTCATGATCAGTCCAGATCTCCATTCATGATCAGTCCAGATCTCCATTCATGATCAGTCCAGATCTCCATTCATGATCAGTCCAGATCTCCATTCATGATCAGTCCAGATCTCCATTAATGATCAGTCCAGAACTCCATTCATGATCAGTCCAGATCTCCATTCATGATCAGTCCAGATCTCCATTCATGATCAGTCCAGATATCCATTCATGATCAGTCCAGATCTCCATTCATGATCAGTCCAGAACTCCATTCATGATCAGTCCAGATCTCCATTAATAATCAGTCCAGATCTCCATTTATGATCAGTCCAGATCTCCATTTATGATCAGTCCAGATCTCCATTTATGATCAGTCCAGATCTCCATTCATGATCAGTCCAGATCTCCATTAATGATCAGTCCAGATCTCCATTCATGATCAGTCCAGATCTCCATTAATGATCAGTCCAGATCTCCATTAATGATCAGTCCAGATCTCCATTTATGATCAGTTGAGACTGTCCATTGATAATCAGATCAGTCCAGATCTCCACCAAGATGCAGATTCATTTGACCTCATCTAAGCTAAGCTGATTGTTATCTTATTAGTCAAACTGTTGTTTGTCTGTTCACAGTCACATCATCTAACATATTACATGAAACCACGGTGTCTATGAAACTCCTGGATGAAGCAGAATTTGGGAGATTAGTACATTCAAACCTGTGTTAGTGGTTACCTCTATTAAGCAGCGAACCTGCATTAAGCGGCCAGTTTCCAGATTCCCAATATGTTGTTTTATTATTATGCCCTCCATAGCCACCTGTGCTAAGCAGCCACTTTGTGATTTCTTTTGCCGGCTATTTAACACAGGTTTGACTGTAAATCAAAAATAGCAAATGATTGTTTGGAACAGACATCCAAGATGGTGCACCACAATTTAGGATTAATATTCAAAACCAAAATTTATGTCTGATTTCAAGATGTTACTATGGTCTGTTTAAAGCCAATATGTTGTTTTACTATACATTAATTTTGCTCTCTATAGCCGCCTGTGCTAAGCAGTCACTTTCTGTGTTTCCTTAGGCTGGCTGCTTAACACAGGTTTGACTGTAGATAAAAAAAATGGTCTGTTTAAAGCTAAATTAGAGCATGAATGATATATATGAAAAATATTTGAAGTGACTTGGAGACCTCTGTCACCCACAATGCTTGAACTGTGACTTGGAAACTTGGATACCTCTCTGTCACCCACAATGCTTGGAATAGTGACTTGGAGACCTCTCTGTCACCCACAATGCTTGGAATAGTGACTTGGAGACCTCTCTGCCATCCACAATGCTTGGAATAGTGACTTGGAGACCTCTCTGTCACCCACAATGCTTGGAATAGTGACTTGGAGACCTCTCTGTCACCCACAATGCTTGGAATAGTGACTTGGAGACCTCTCTGCCACCCACAATGCTTGGAATAGTGACTTGGAGACCTACTTCCCACAATGCTTGGAATAGTGACTTGGAGACCTTCTGTCACCCACAATGTTGGAACAGTGACTGAATACCTCTCTGTCACCCATAATGCTTGGAATAGTGACTTGGATCTCTCTGCCACCCACAATGCTTGGAATAGTGACTTGGAGACCTCACTGCCACCCACAATGCTTGGAATAGTGACTTGGAGACCTCACTGCCACCCACAATGCTTGGAATAGTGACTTGGAGACCTCACTGCCACCCACAATGCTTGGAATAGTGACTTGGAGACCACTGCCACCCACAATGCTTGGAATAGTGACTTGGAGACCTCACTGCCACCCACAATGCTTGGAATAGTGACTTGGAGACCTCACTGCCACCCACAATGCTTGGAATAGTGACTTGGAGACCTCACTGCCACCCACAATGCTAGGAATAGTGACTTGGGGCTCTGCTACCACAATGCTTGGAATAGTGACTTGGAGACCTCTGCCACCCGCAATGCTAGGAATAGTGACTTGGGAGACCTCATTGCCACCACAATGCTGGAATAGTGACTTGGAGACTCGCCACCCACAATGCTAGGAATAGTGACTTGGAGACCTCACTGCTACCCACAATGCTTGGAATAGTGACTTGGAGACCTCTGCCACCCACAATGCTAGGAATAGTGACTTGGAGACCTCACTGCCACCCACAATGCGGAATAGTGACTTGGGACCTCTGCCACCCACACTGCTTGGAATAGTGACTTGGAGACCTCACTGCCACCCACAATGCTAGGAATAGTGACTTGGAGACCTCACTGCCACCCACAATGCTTGAATAGTGACTTGGAGACCTCTGCCACCCACACTGCTTGAATAGTGACTTGGAGACCTCACTGCCACCCACAATGCTTTGAATAGTGACTTGGAGACCTCACTGCTACCCACAATGCTTGGAATAGTGACTTGTAGACCTCTCTGTCACCCACAATGCTTGGAATAGTGACTTGGAGACCTCACTGCCACCCACAATGCTTTGCGGGATATATTCTGCCATGCATACTGTCATGTGGCAGCAAGTCCAAGTGTAATAATATTGTCCAATCACATTCCAGATTGATTTATATTAAATAGTATACTGAATGTTACCATTTTGATCCAGTCACCAAGAGTATCAGTATGCCTGCTTTCATACCAGGTAACAAACTATTCGAGATTATCTACCCCACCCTGAAAGGAGACACACTGGTCTATAAACAACACAAAAACACAGGTGTATGCTTACAGCTGACAACCGGCAGTCTCTTATTAAAAGCTATGATATTGTTGATGTGTTGTGTAACAATTGTTTGTGAAAATAATAATGTAACAGATGAGTGCTTTGGCTTGATTATCTTACCATTTAAATATACTTCTGTTGTGGTGTAAATGATATATTGTCTGCCTTTGATAGTTTGTTTTGTAAGTTCATGTTTTGTTCAAGTTCATCATTATACATTGTAAATATCAAAATCCAAAATACAAATTCTGCAACAATAAATGTTATTTTTTTAATTTAAATTTATTTAACGTTGCTACCAGTTGTCCATTTAAGCGACGGGCAGTTTACCTTTCCTGGGCAGGCTCCAGCGGTTAACCAGTACTTGTGCACCAATCTCCGTAAGAAACTGCAAACTTTTTCAGGCTCTTATGTTGTTTGTTATTCGGATAGTGGAGCTAAAACACTTGTTTGAATAGCAAACAACATAGATTGTGATCAGATGCGGGCGTTACGCCATGGCTGATCTTCATCTATGTTGTTTGCACATTCCGTCCAATTTATTCGGCAGGTTACAAATTAATATTATTATGGGGAGGAGATCAAACCTGTAATCCCTGGATTTCCAGGCAACCTGTTGACCACTGGACCTGGTCCACTGACCTGGCTAATAGAACTTTCAAGAAGTTCATAATTATACTGTGTCCGGATGTTTCTGACATTGGAGCTCCAGACAGCATTGCAAACTTCATCAGTAAAACCTGTAGGCTCACTAATCAAGTTTCCATCGATACTGATGTAATAAACATCTATTTGACAGGGATCAATAATTATTCTGGGAAAGTCAATTAAAAATGATGGAGAAGAAATTAGATGTACTGACAGATTACTCTAGCAAAAAGCAGGAAATTTACTGTATATAGATGTGATTTTAGGGAATAAAAATTGGATCAGAGACATATTGTCAGATTGGTAATTAAGTTATCATTTTAGAGGGTAGATTTGATTCTCTTGGGTGGATCTGGCCAAATTTACAGCTTGTTTTAGTTTCTAGTCAATCAAAGGCCAGAATATTTCACTCAAAAACTGTCAAACTTATAATTACCATATTGTGCGATTTATTTTTATATTGACCAAATTAGTTATTGGTCGTGCGTGCACTATGAATGAGATATGAACAATGAACAGTCTTTCAGATGGGACGTTAAACCGAGGTCTTGTGTCGGTGCTGTACACCATGCACGTAAAAGAACCATAGGAGACTCTGGAATGGGTCTCTGTCTGTATCATTGCATTATCCTCCAAAAATCTAAAATGACTAATCTCTTCAGGAGGCGTCGCTCATATGGGCAACCGGTAGCGACGATAAACGTACAACACACACACACACACAATGAGATATGTTTTATGAGATATATCATGTCTTGTTGCCTAAGGGCACAATTGTAATGGCTACAGTGGGTGCAAACTCACACCGGAAACGAACGCACTACTACTCCATTACTACTTCCATACTTAAATTTAGGCTGTCCGATTAGCGCAGTGGTTAGCACGCTCGCTTCTCACCAATGCAACCTGAGTTCGAACCTCAGACCGGGAAGTATGTGAGATGGTACGGTGGTCGCCAGATCGGACAGGTGGGTTTTCTCCGGGTGCTTCGGTTTCCTCTTAAGTTTAAGCTTAAATTCTCCATTGCAGCTATTAAGCAAATAATCTTACAGTTTATAAAGTGAACAATCATTTATATTTAGTAAGCATTACAGGCAGCTGAATCATATATAGCAGTCATCAACATCCGAGCCGTGAGTCAGCCAGACAATGACGGCACACTAAATGAAGTGCTCACTGACAATGCAACTTGAATTACAATGCACCGGAGTACACACGTAAATCGTGCATTGACATTAAGCATTAACCTGCCAAATAAATTGGACGGAATGTGCAAGCAACATAGCGGCGTAGCGTCACGTCTGATCAGGATCTATGTTGTTTGCTATTCAGACAATCGTTTTAACTCCGCTATCTGAATAGCAAACAGCATGGAGCCTGATCAGACCACACATTCTGTGGCGTCTGAACTGGCTCTTATAATGCTGTTTGCAAAAGCGACTTTAGTCATGATTGGCAGATTGAGTGTTAGTTTATACAAATTTATTTTAGCTCGATTGCAAAACAAGTTCTTATAACTTATACTAATCACTCTTGAGACCTCATTCCTGATGGAATCCATCGCCACGAGGGAGAGAGTAGAGGCATGCGGAATTTAAATGCCTTGCCTAAGGACACAATCGTAGCTCCAGCGGGGCTCGAACTCCAGACCTTTCGCTGAGTGTTAAGTACAATGGAGATACCAAGTCAGGATGCTTGAATCATGAATTTAAAAAATGTACTGGTAGACACAGCATGGCTTAAACACTTTCATAAAGGGACATTAGCTATATACACTAGCTATATACACTAGCTATATACACTAGCTATTTACACTAGCTATATACACTAGCTATATACACTAGCTATTTACACTAGCTATATACACTAGCTATATACACTAGCTATTTACACTAGCTATATACACTAGCTATATACACTAGCTATTTACACTAGCTATACACACTAGCTATATACACTAGCTATATACACTAGCTATTTACACTAGCTATATACACTAGCTATATAAAGTTGCATTTTATTCATCAGATTTACCACTTGGATTCCCCATTTGAAATATCAATCATAAAAAGTAGCCGAATTTGATGTTTTTGTTGCTTAGTGCGTGGACAATTGTATTGAAGGCATTCTGTAATAGGATCATCCCTGCTTCTTTAATACGTTTCAATGAACTCGGCTTTTCAATTGACATTTTGAATCAACTTTTTGATACATTTTTCTTCCCCTATTAAGCTGGATTATCGTAATCAAAGAAAGCATTTTATGTACATTTTTTTTCATATTAAAAAAATCTTATTTACGATTTGATGTGCATAGAAGTGGACATCATGTAGTTAGTTTGCAGGAACATCTTTGATACAGATTGACAAAAATTGTAAAGTCCATCCCCCATCCAGCCTATTTCATTTCCCATCCTGCCTATTACATCCACCATCCTGCCCATTTCATCCCTCATCCTGCCTATTACATCCCCCATCCTGCCTATTTCATCTCCCATCCTGCCTATTACATCTCCCATCCTGCCTATTACATCCCCCATCCTGCCTATTACATCCCCCATCCTGCCTATTACATCCCCCATTCCTGCCTGCCTATTACATTCTCCATCCTGCCTATTGCATCCCCATCCTGCCTATTGCATCCTCCAGCCTATTACATCCATCCTGCCTATTACATCCATCCTGCCTATTACTCCTATCCTGCCTATTACATCCTCCATCCTGCCTATTGCATCCCCCATCCTGCCTATTGCATCCCCCTATATTGCCTATTACATCCTCCATCCTGCCTATTGCCATCCTGCCTGCCTGCCCCCCCATCCTGCTATTACATCCCCCTATTACCCCCTATTACATCCCCCATCCTGCCTATTACATCCCCATACTGCCTATTACATCCCCATCCTGCCTATTACATCCCCCATCCTGCTTATTACATCCCCATCCATCCTGCCTATTACATCCCCCATCCTGCCTATTACATCCCCCATCTGCCTATTACATCCCCCATCCTGCCTATTACATCCCCCATCCTGCTATTACATCCCCCATCCTGCCTATTACATCCCCTATTACATCCCCATCCTGCCTATTACATTCTCCATCCTGCCTATTACATCCCCATCCTGCCTATTACATCCTCCATCCTCCTATTATCCATGCCTATTGCATCCTCCATCCTGCCTATTGCATCCTCCATCTGCTATTACATCCCATCCTGCCTATTACATCCTCCATCCTGCCTATTACATCCTATCCTGCCTATTACATCCTCCATCCTGCCTATTGCATCCCCCATCCTGCCTATTGCATCCCCCATCCTGCCTATTGCATCCCCCATACTGCCTATTACATCCTCCATCCTGCCTATTACATCTCCCATCCTGCCTATTACATCCCCCATCCTGCCCCCCCCCCCATCCTGCCTATTACATCCCCGTCCTGCCTATTACATCCCCTGTCCTGCCTATTACATCCCCCATACTGCCTATTACATCCCCCATACTGCCTATTACATCTCCCATCCTGCCTATTGCATCCCCCATCCTGCCTATTACATCTCCCATCCTGCCTATTACATCCCCCATCCTGTCTATTACATCCCCATCCTGCTATTACATCCCCCATACTGCCTATTACATCTCCCATCCTGCCTATTGCATCCCCATCCTGCCTATTACAGCCCCCATCCCACCCATCCCACCTATTACATCCCCCATCCCACCTATTACATCTCCCATCCTGCCTATTACATCTCCCATCCTGCCTATTACATCCCCCATCCTGCCTATTACATCCAGTAAGCACTCTGACACTGAACATTTCTTCAACATCCAATGACCAAGCATGCAACTGGTGTCAATTTTATCAACCAATCTTATATGGGGAGTGCATACCAAAACCCACAGATTTCATTACCAAAGTAGGGGAGTTGTCTTACAGGCGAGTATGGCTGGTATGTTAATGAATTAATTACATAGTTAGTATTATCCATGTAGTTATAGTTTCATTTCCATTTGAAGCCGAGAACAGCCGATAATGTTGCATCATGGGTAACATTTATATATTGTACTCAACTCTATGAGCAGCTGTTGAACATTTATGCAAATTTAATTTTAGCTTGATTGCAAAACATGTATTAACAACATTTGATTAATATCGCTACCTCATTCGTGATGGAATCCATCGCCATGTCAGGGAGACGGAAGAGGAAATGTGGAATTTAGTGTCGTGCTTAAGGACGCCGCCACTGTGGTTCTGCATGAGCAGCTGCGGAACGCATAACATAGGCCCGTAGCCACATTGAGGCACACCCGAGGAAGTTGCCTCAGTTAAAATTTCCAAAGCAAAAAAACAAAACAAATGTAAAATTAAATAAATAAAATGCAAAAAATATCCCTTTACTGTATTTAACCCTTTCAACCCCACAGGCCTCTAAATAGGCTTATGAAAAGTGTAGATCCAGATGAGCCGGCTCGTGACGAGCCGTCTCATCAGGATCTGCACTTTTTTGCCAGTAATAATTATTACTATTTTTAGATAAAATATCCCTTTACTGTATAAAATGTTGACTGCTAGAGAGTTGAAAGGTCAGTACATAATTACACGTCTAAACTCATTAAATCAGAAAATGCAGGAAATCGCTTCTATACCTCAACAATTTTAAGGGGAAACATGCCCCCGTATCCCACTATATTGCCTCAGTTGAAATTTGCCTCTGGCTATGGTACTGTAATATAGTGGCTGGGGAGCTTAACATGTACAAACTTGGGGCTATTGAAGTTCAGTTTTGCTGTTCAATTGCAATAAATCAATCAAAGTTGTCTCACAGCGAACCGATTTCACTTCAGTTACTTCTAGCATTGTGAGCAGGTAAGTTGACCATTACTAAACCACTGAAACAGGTATTATTTTCCAATGAGCCACTGGGTGTCACAAGTAATTTGACCCTCAACATTGTCACTATTGACAGGGCATGACATGAATTTGATGATGACAATTGTTTAGCCATTAACTCTGCATGCTGGGTAAAAAAGGGCTATAAATAGTTAAAATAATTGTGCTGAAAACGAGAATTTCATTTTTTTTGTAAACAGCATATTTATTTTGAACCAGACCAGATAACACAGAATGTGCACAGCACATGCACAGAATGTGCCATCTGATCAGGCTCTATGCTATTTGCTATTCAGATAGTGGAACCAAATACCATAATAGCAAATAACATGGATCCTGATCAGACATAATGCTACACATTCCTTCCAATTTATTTAGCATTGTAAGAGTTAATGTGTTTTTCGAATTCGTAAACTGAAAACTCTGGAAAATCGTTATGGCACAATTCTATTGAAATTGCATACTAGCGTGCAAAGAGTTAATTTCTGTTAATTTCTGTGTCGAGGTACAGATTCTAACAGACTGTTTATACTAGCGGTTACTTTGGTTCAATTGCAACTCGATAATGTTGGTTTTGGTTTGTGATACAATTACATCAAATCTGCTCAAATAAAAGCAAATTAAACGCGCAAGGCAGAGCAGTCCCGATGTTTTTTTTGTATTGAATAAGAAAAATATGCTGTACGTTTATGGTTCGTTTAAATAAGTACGTAATTAGTAATTCACCTGTGGATTTGTCACATTTTTCATTATGCTTTTCCCACAGAAATATGCAGACATATTAGCCCCGGTTCTAATCCCGCATACCATGTGCTACACCCTTGTGGCGTCCGTGGTCCAGTGGTAGAGCGTCGGATTTGGAATCGAGCGGTCCCGGGTTCGATACTCGGGTCAGGCCACGTGGCGTATGTAGTGTCATTGAGCAAGGCACCTCACACACATTGCTTAGTACTGGTTAACCACTTAGGTCGGCTAAGCCTGCCCAGGAAAACATGTCTAGGTTCCAGCATGGGGTTTGACATTAATGGAACATACATACATACCCACCTAGCAATTGTGAAGTTTAACCTGTCAATATACAGTGAAACCTGTGTTAGTGGTCACCTCCATTAAGCAGCCAACCTGTATTAAGCAGCCAGTTTCAAGATTCCAAATATGTTGTCTTACTATACAATTGACCTCTATTAAGCAGCCACCTGTGCTAAGCAGCCACTTTGTTTGACTCCCTTGGCTGGCTGCTTAAGACAGGTTTGACTGTACATACATGTATTACGCCTGTGTTACAGCCTATTGAAGGGATGTATAATTTATGCTGCTCAAGTGACCTTCGTTGCATCATTTGTTTATTGAAACCATGACAAGAACACTGACTATTATCATGGGGGAAACTTTATATCCACCACATTGTATTAAGAGTGCTGTTGTGAATTTGGTTTCTTAGAAACGTACGTATATATATAATTATAAGCAATATTTAAACCTACATCAGAGATGTCACTAAGCAAAGATTGAACCTGTACTGTCACGGAGATGTCGTTGAGCAAAGTTTGAACCTGTACTGTCATGGAGATGTCACTAAGCAAAGATTGAACCTGTACTGTCACGACGGAGATGTCGCTGAGCAAAGTTTGAACCTGTACTGTCATTGAGATGTCACTAAGCAAAGCTTGAACCTGTACTGTCATGACGGAGATGTCGCTGAGCAAAGTTTGAACCTATACTGTCACGGAGATGTCACTAAGCAAAGTTTGAACCTATACTGTCATGGAGATGTCACTGAGCAAATTTGAACCTGTACTGTCATGGAGATGTCACTGAGCAAATTTGAACCTGTACTGTCATGGAGATGTCACTGAGCAAATTTGAACCTGTACTGTCATGGAGATGTCACTGAGCAAAGTTTGAACCTGTCCTGTCATGGAGATGTCACTGAGCAAATTTGAACCTGTACTGTCACAGAGATGTCACTGAGCAAAGATTGAACTTGCACAGTCAGAGATGTCACTGAGCAAAGTTGTGGTTGGAGATGTCACTGAGCAAAGTTTGAACCTGTACTGTCATGGAGATGTCACTGAGCAAATTTGAACCTGTACTGTCACAGAGATGTCACTGAGCAATGATTGAACTTGCACAGTCACGGAGATGTCACTGAGCAATGATTGAACTTGCACAGTCACGGAGATGTCACTGAGCAAAGATTGAACTTGCACAGTCACAGAGATGTCACTGAGCAATGATTGAACTTGCACAGTCACAGAGATGTCACTGAGCAATGATTGAACTTGCACAGTCACAGAGATGTCACTGAGCAATGATTGAACTTGCACAGTCACAGAGATGTCACTGAGCAATGATTGAACTTGCACAGTCACAGAGATGTCGCTGAGCAATGAGAAATTTGATCACACCACCAACATTGTGAACCAGATCGTCATTTTGACGATTTAGTCAAATGTTTTTAAATACATATTAGATGCATGTAGTATGTTGATGATTCATTTTCCTCTCATTACAAAGGGACATGAAATGATACTTGTTACAGTACCCGATCTTAAAGCTTGTTTTGTAGATTATAATACTGCTTAAGAATACAGCTAAGCTTTATTGTGTGAAACTGTGTCTGACATTCAATTGATCGATCGAGTGCTCTAAGCTTGCTTTGCAGATATTAAAACTTGGAACTAAATGGACAGTACATAATTCTTTTATTTTTAAGTTTATTTAACTTCGCTACCGGTTGCCCATTTGAGTGACGTGCAGTTTACCTAAGAACACCTATCCTGGGCAGGCTCCAGCGGTTAACCAGTACTTGGTTACCTCCGTAAGAAATTGCCAACTTTTTCATATAAAGAAACACGATGTGAGCAGGGCTCGAACTCGTGACCATCAGTGGAAGCGGACTTGGCACATAATTCTAGCAACAGAGTGCTTTAATAAATACAGGATGGTTATTTAATTGGTTAGTAACAGAGGTGGCTGCTTAAACATGTTTCACTGTACATATGTATTAGGGAATAGAAATATGCGTATATTGACATACAATATTTTCTTACATAATTTAAATTTCTCTCATTTCAAGGGGAACTGATATGACACCGGTCACATTAAATTACTTGTAAACATGATTGTGTTTAGTTATACCAGTCAGGAATACATTAAAAGAAATGAAATACGTGCATATTTATACTCCATATGCAAATTTATTGTGGTGATGCATTTTGTTCATTACGGTGTTGTTTGTGTTTGCTACATTGTATGTACGAGGTTGTAATGTAGATTATTGACATACTATGTCTGCTCGGTAACTTCAAAGCATAATGTTTTATTTTTTTCATATAAAACTCGTAAAAGAATAAATTATTGTGGCAAACACATTAAACAAATTCACAGCTGTCCACCGATTAGATTACGTTTGGGTATGCTATGAATGATTTTGTTGTTCAATGCAAGGGTTTACCCCATGCTCTAGTACCCTGTCATTATGGATTATGTATCGTCATGCAATCCTCTAATTAGACAATACATCTTCACAAGCAATGACAAATTCACTACAGAGATCGCATCTCCAGTTTAAATTTACGGTTTACGATTGGGTAATACTTGTATTTCGATGACACTGCCCGCTATTTTATGGTCTTTAATTGAGGCACTGGCTTCACTTCCACCAAATGTGGGAAAAAGTCGCTGTAAATAGATTTACAAGTTTCTAGATGGCTGCTTTATAACTATGATCTATAATTATTGTGTTATTCTGTTTCTATGAAAGAATTGTATATACCGTAATGGAAGAAGGCTGCAAATTGAGACCATAATTTAGAATAGTTAGCTCTCTCGACTTGTAAACAATCCGGATACATAATCGATACATAGACGATACATAATCCATAATGACAGGGTGCTAGAGCATGGGGTAAACCATTGCATTGACCATCAGTGGGTTTTCTCCGGGTACTCTGATTTCCTCCCACACGAATGACCACATTTACGCGTTCATCCGCGCCAACGAGAGTGGTTAATATAAGTTGTTAAAACTTTCTTCGCAATCGTAAAATAAATAAAGTTGAAATTAAACAATCCGGATGTCTTGTGTTAGTTCTTTGGCGAGAGCTTGCCAAAGGATTCTCCAGAATAGTTCATACAAATTTATTTAGCTCGATTGCGAAACAAGTTCTTACAACTTATATTAATCACTCTCGAGACCTCATTCCTGATGGAATACATCGCCACAAAATTATTCACAACTTTCACCAGACTTGCGCTTGAGCTGTGCTATGCAACAACAAGATATCTAACTGTGTCAAGCATCGCTCATGTTTCATTCTGACGGCCGGCAATATATGTTTACTTCCAACTGGTAACATATTTACAACTTTCACTGGGTAACGTATTTGCAGCTTTCACACTGATATTAATTTTGTGCTGTCAAAGTATCTGTCATATTTTCCAACTTTTTATTACAATAGTAAATGAGATGAAAATAACTTTTGGAAGCAGCCTGTAGTGTCACGCACATGTCTATGTTGCTTCATGTAGTCATTTCACAATTTAATTAACGTTTGAATATAGAAATAAATGATAAAATAACATGTCATCTTCAAAGACATGTAATGTTAAATAAAAAGGATATCATGGTATGGATTGTGTTTCAAGGGTTGTGGCGTAAACCGACTTGAAAGACACTTTGTATCTTTTTAAGTTTTGACAATCTTGTGTTCCCAATATAGTCACACATAGATCACTGGCTAAGTGCCTCTTCACAACATAAACAATTTGACAATTGAAGAAATATTCATATAATCTTGAGATAATGACTACCATACATACTCGCCCAGAGTTTGCGCCCAGCTGTGGTCGTTATGATTGTGCCCTAAGGCAAGGCATTTGAATCCCATGTCCGAGTATATTTTATATTGGTACAATTTAAGTAATAGTTTCACTACAACATCATCGTGTCAAATTCATTATATTATACCTCCTTATAAATCGAGCCCCGCGGGAGCCGTTACAATTGTGCCCTTATGCAAGGCATTTAAGTTCCACGTTGCCTCTTCTCTCTCCCTCGTGGCTATGGATTCTTTCAGGAATGAGGTCTCGATAGTGATTAAGTTGTATGAACTTGTTTTGCAGTCGAGCTAAAATAAATTGGTATAAACTTAACATCCACAGTCATTGTATCAAAACTATTTCACGTGAAGAAGCTATCCAGCTGGCTTGCGGAAGGTCGGTGGTTCTACCCTGAAATACACCAATAATAAGTCGCCTTAGTAAGCACAAATACAATCAATTAAACAAACAACTTGTATGATGTCAACTTGTATGCTGTTAACAGGTGTGTTGGACCAGATTTGTGCCATAATTATTCCTAAGAAAAATTGAAACTTGAGCCACAAAACTGTAACAGTTTTTAATTTGTCTATTGTGTTCACTTTTATAATTAATCCCAAAATAGCAGTGGTATAATGTCGGGGTCATGAGGAAAATGGGGTTATTTCATGACAAACTACCATTAACCCATTCAACCCCAAGTTACTGACATGGACTGGTTCATGATATTTTTAGACCAATAAATTAATAAGAAAATTACCTTTGGACCAGTTCATTTATCAAAATGGGTAATTTGATCTAAAAATATTAATAATTATTACTGGCAAAAAGTGCAGATCCTGATGAGAAGGCTCGTCATGAGCCGGCTCATCTGGAACTACACTTTTTGTAAGTAATACACAAGCCGGCTCATCTGGATCTACACTTTTTGTAAGTAATACACAAGCCTCTCATCTAGATCTACACTTTTTGTAAGTTTATTGAGAGGCCTGTGGTGTTGAAAGCTGCCAGCGACCAACATCCTATAACCAAAATATGATTCTGAACTCACTGTGGGTGGATAGGAATGAATTCATTACATTTGGAATAAATTTTGACTACATAATTATATGGTAGCAAGTATTCTTTTGTAAATCCAGCTATGTGAAAATACTAGACATCCGACAAATGACACAATGCATAAAATTACACAACGATGGAATATGAACTGTAAATTAAGGAAACAGTACAACAATTCATTGTTGCCTCCAAGTGATTCACTCATTGCTCTACGAACACACGGACGGACCAGGAGGGGGACATGTATTTTTCATTTAATTACTTTGCAGCACTTTCAATTACAATCGGGGAAATATGGACTATATTTATGTTTAAAACAAATAATAGTATAACTTGACCATTTCATAATACATATAATTTCTTTAATCGGATAATTAGACTTTATGTTTACCACGGAGATGAATTTACATAAGCTTTGTATTAAGCTTGTTTTCAAATCCTATTTGTCTTACAATCATTTATAATAGTTGTATATGTATATATATATATGTAACAGAACAAATAAATAATGTTTAAACTAAATTAATTTTTTTTGGTGAATATGTTTATTTTATTAATCTGCGCGATACCTCCAGAAGTATATTAGCCAGTTTAGGGTTCGGAGGATAGCGCAAGATACAGAGAGGTTTGGAGGATAGTGTAATATACAGATATGTTTTGGAGGATAATGCAATATAGATATACGTTGAAGGATAGTGCAAGATACATATATGTTTTGGAGAAAAAAGGCAACACGGATATGTTTTGGAGGATATTGCAATATGCATATATGTTTTGGAGGATATTGCAATATGCATATATGTTTTGGAGGATATTGCAATATACATATATGTTTTGGAGGATATTGCAATACACATATAGGTTTTGGAGGATATTGCAAGACACATCAATGTTTTGGAGGATAGTGCACAATACAGAGGACACTCCATTGCAGAAGCATTCCTGGTTTGTTTGCAATTGCCAGATGTTAATTAGCACCGATGCAAGGAGACCTCTATGTGTGTGTGTGTATATAGACACATCTGTTCATTTTTTTTAACCAAATTATGTATGTATGCTGTATTGTATCTACAACACTAACATTTAGCTTGACTTAGACTTTGTGTGTTTTACGTTTATTTATCGTCACTACCGGTTGCCCATATGAGCGACGCCTCCTGAAGAGATTAATCATTTTAGATTTTTGGAGGATAGTGCAATGATACAGACAGAGACCAGACCCATTCCAGAGTCTCCTCTGGTTTTTATAGGTGCACGGTGTACAGCACCGACACGAGCACAGAGCACAAATTAATGCCAGGTAGCGGAGAGTGACATTAATATTTTGTTTTTTTAAAAGTCGCACCAACAATGGCGACTCTCTCCATGCATCTATTATTATTTGAGGAAGATCGCGTGAGCCCCTCCGAGCAATATTACACGAGCACCCGGGTAGAACCACTTACCTACCACAAGCCAGCTGGATGAGTTTCCTCCCCCGCCCAGTGGGATTCGAAGATTGACATTTAAATCTTAGCAACGATGGCGATGTAGAATATTAGGACATAAAGATTTGTACATGGTTTTAGCAATATATAAATCAATCCTGATTTTCGGTATAAATGTCTTAAGTGATTCTGGTCATTTTATATTTTGGCACATCAATCGATTAAGAGCACGTTTTCTTGTACAATAATTTGACGATAATGTTTGTTGCGTGAGTTAGAGATTGCTCCGGTGGGCTGAATCATCAAGTTGTGCATGTTTTTTTGGCTGTTTCTTGAGATTGGAATTATTTGCATGCATGTTGGATGGAATAAGCCAACAGAAATATGCTTACGAAAATGACTGAAAATGGCTTATAAAATAAGTTGCTTTTATTCGCTTTTGTTTGTAATTACAGTCAAACCTGTCTTAATTAACCCTTTCCCTCATAGAAGCACCTCTTGACGCCATTAATTACCAATACGACATACGTTGACAATGTAGTACTAGTCGCCAAACCAATGTTCATAATAAAGTCCAGAATCTCATGTAGTCCCAGTAATATCTATGGAGGTGGGATAGATATGGCGACTACTTGTCCACTGCATGATAGCTAAATGGCTGTCATTTGTATGGAGATATAATAGTATATTAACCTAAATCTCTATGTAGTCCCAGTAATATCTATGGAGGTGGGATAGATATGGCGACTACTTGTCCACTGCATGATAGCTAAATGGCTGTCATTTGTATGGAGATATAATAGTATATTAAGTTATTAACCAAATTCTCTATGAAGGAAAGGGTTAAGCAGCCAGCCAAGGGAATCACAGAGAGTGGCTATTTAGCACAGGTTGCTGCTTAATAGAGGTCGACTATGTAATATAATAACATATTGGTAATCTGGTAACTGGCTGCTTAATACAGGTTGGCTGCTTAATAGAGGTCGACTATGTAATATTATAACATATTGGGAATCTGGTAACTGGCTGCTTAATACAGGTTGGCTGCTTAATAGAGGTCGACTATGTAATATTATAACATATTGGGAATCTGGTAACTGGCTGCTTAATACAGGTTGGCTGCTTAATAGAGGTCGACTATGTAATATTATAACATATTGGGAATCTGGTAACTGGCTGCTTAATACAGGTTGGCTGCTTAATAGAGGTCGACTATGTAATATTATAACATATTGGGAATCTGGTAACTGGCTGCTTAATACAGGTTGGCTGCTTAATAGAGGTCGACTATGTAATATTATAACATATTGGGAATCTGGTAACTGGCTGCTTAATACAGGTTGCAGGGCTCGACAAATCCACTCGTCCGCTCGTATTTACGGGTGACTTTTCGATCTGGACGAGTAGAAATTCCAAGTCGTTTGCCCAGTCGGACGAGTGAAAATTTCAGAAAATATCCAATATAAATCGAAAGAACAAAATAAAATAATATTCGTTTTACTTTCTTCGGAATGATTACCAGGCGTGATAATGGGAAATCACCACGGATATTTTAATGTGTTTATGCTGCCACATAATTGCATTTATTAATAAATTAAAGTGCAATTCCGACGATTTTTAATTTTCCTAAAATACATGGGACGAGTGATAGTCCAATCTGGACGAGTGGAACAGTGGCATCACTCGCCCAGTAGGACGAGTAAGAAATTAAAAAATTGTCGAGGCCTGGGTTGGCTGCTTAATACAGGTGACCACTAATGTGGGGGAAGACATATTGTTTTTTGCCTTTGCTGTCTGTCCGCACCCATAATATGATACTTAGTGACTAAGAGGACAGTATGTTTTTTGCCTTTACTGTCTGTCCGCACCCATAATATGATACTTAGTGACTAAGACGACAGTATGTTTACTGTCTAGTGGTCTAGGGCTAGGGGTTATGTGGCTATGAATACTTTTATGTGGCTATATATTCCATTTATGTTGCTATATAGTATAGAGAACACTTAAAGGAATCGCAACTTAACCCTTTCAACCCCACAGGCCTCTAAATAGGCTTATGAAAAGTGTAGATCCAGATGAGCCGGCTCGTAACGAGCCGTCTCATCAGGATCTGCACTTTTTTGCCAGTAATAATTTTTAGATAAAATTACCCATTTTGATAAATGAACTGGTCCAAAGGTAATTTTCTTATTAATTTATTGGTCTGAAAATATCACGCACCAGTCCATGTCAGTTACTTGGGGTTGAATGGGTTAATATACAATTTTGGGTATGTCCGTCTGTCTGTCCGCTGTCATGCTTCATCTCCATAATCCATTGTTGGATTTTCACCGAGGGAAGCATCGATTTGACGTCAAGTTGTGCATATTGTAACCCCGTTCCGGTTGGAAGATCATTTGTGGATTTATGGCCATTTGAACATTTTTATAACACAGGTTGTCCGCGCTTCATCTCCAAAACCCCTTGTTTGATTTTCACCAAACCTTGCAGGAAGATTCGGTATGATGTCTAGTTGTGCATATTGTAACCCCGTTCTGGTTGGATGCTTCATCTTCAAAGCTTCATATTTATACTACATATGACTTTTTATTGCAAGGACTTCATATATTTATAATGTCCATGCTTTTAACCGTGGGGAGACATACATTTTTTTCAAAAACAATTATTAGTTTACAATATTTTTTAATTCTCGTTGGTCGTCTATAAATAGAAATAATTCCTTTCATCTCCACTTTTCATTGGATATGTCCTAGTAGCATAGACACATATGTGACGTGATTTACCAAAACGGACCCACTGGGTGGATGACCTTACGTCGAGAAATGATGTCTAAAGTTACATCACGCAATCGAAAACGGCAACGTTCACGATATACATGTTATAAAGTTATAAAATTAATTTTTAGAACAAATAATCTACATGGAATTACTTTAAATGTTGAAAATCGCTTAAGGAAATTTCACCCATTGGGTCCCATTTGATAAATCGCATCACATATATTAATTTCCAATTATGTAATGGAAAACAATTCATTTGATGTCTCGGAAAGAAGGCGTAGACTAAATGTCTCTTTCTTCTCTCACAAATATTGCATAAGCTTAGAGACATTACGTCTCCCACCAACATGGACATCTCACTTACACTGTCTGAAGCTGTATGAACTTGTTTCACAATCGAGCTAAAATAAATGTGTATAAGCTACACAGTCATTGTGTCAACTTTATGTAGTTTCATCATGTATAGTGGTCACTTGTAAGGGAGTGGCATAGTGTCAACTTGTAAGGGAGTGGCATAGTGTCAACTTGTAAGGGAGTGGCATAGTGTCAACTTTTAAGGGAGTGGCCGAGTGGTTAAGCAGGGTTCATTCTAGGTCAGAATTTTTGGGAGAAGTGAGAAAGCGCAGAGGGCGAAGTTAGGGTGCCTAGGGCGACAATTTCGCCCACATCGCTCTCTAAAATGATCCCTGGGTTAAGTTAAAATATTACACAAGCTTAGAGAGGTCACGTCTCCCGCCAGCAGGGGCATCTCGCTCACACCATCAGTCAGCACTGTCAGATAAAGTGATTTTCTGTTCATTTTCGGAATAGTCGTCGTAACCAGTAATCACTGAATCGGGAATATTTGCATGTAAAATTTCTCTAATTAGGAAATTAACATTGTTAGATTACCAGATATATATAGGTGTAATTTAATACGATACAGCAGTGTAATGCGAGTCAGTGCCATATAATGCTTAACCCATTCAACACCAAGTAACCGACATGGACTGGTCCATGATATTTTTAGACCAATAAATTAATAACAAAATTACATTTGGATCAGTTCATTTATCAAAATGGGTAATTGTTTTTCTAAAAATAGTTATATTACTTGAAAAAAGTGCAGATCCTGATGAGACGGCTCGTCATGAGCCGGCTCATCTGGATCTACACTTTTTTGTAAGCCAATTTAGAGGTCTGTGGTGTTGAAAGGGTTAAAACATTTAAAGCAATTAGTTTGCTTGTAGATTAAATGTTGTACACTGAATGTTGTTGCAGCATACTGATTTGTATTTTAATACAATCCGGTAAAATATATACAATAAAAAAGATTGTGTATATTGATTAATTATTATTTAATTCAATTGTGAAATTTTAGATCCTCTGGCACTCAATCAGATATATAATTGTTGATTCAGAATGGTACACTGTTTTCTTGTATCCCTAATATAAAATTATCAGGTAAAAAAGTATTAAATTATGTTCCTTTTCAAACTGACTCACAATTTCTAAAAATGTTGCTATCGTATGAATATTGAAGATAGATAGATATATTTCTTTATTTATGGAGGGTGACCTAATTAGTTCTGAACTAATCTTCCTTAGGACCGACCCTCTTAGCCCATTTCATTTTGGATACATTTAATGGCTTTTGCAAACAACATAGATCCAGATCAACCGCAGTGTGACACTGCGTGCTTATCAGGATCTATGTTGTTTGCTACATAGCCAAGTGTCTTAGCAAGATCACCTGAATAGCAAACAGTATAGAGCCTGATCAGACGGCTGTTTATCTGGCTCTATGTTCTTTGCAAATACTGTTTGAATGGTATCCAGAATGAAATGGTTAAGAATATAATTATGTTCTGTGCCATCTGATCTGGCTCTATGCTGTTTGCAAAAGTGACTTTAGTCGTGATTGGCAGGTATGATAAATTGACAACGGGCGGGTTTACTGGTGGGTGTTCAGAATCCGTTATTTCAAAAGTGTGAGGGAAAAAAACCCATTTCAATTTTGTTCGGAGAAAATGCATTGAGAAATTGATTCTATAATTTTTGAAACCAATTTGGCTTGTGATCAAAGAATTGGAAGAAATGCTGAGATATGCTAGACAGTTTGGATGCAAAGTTAGACAAACCTAGATAATGTTTGAAATGCATTTCTTGCAACTATTTAGAATAGAGTTCTAGGATTGAGATAGTGAGGCTTGGAGGTTATAAAACTTTTCTCCAATCTCAAAACTCAGTCTCAATCGTCTGATTGGCTCAACTGACAGTAGCACTCAGAAACAACCCAATCAGATCACTTGAGCTTGAGATCTGAGAACAGTTTTATAACCTCGTGGCCTGGGTTCCAGTCTTGTCGATTCTTCACTAATTTACTAATGGCAAAATGACAGCCTGGGGAAACTTGATTTTCGAGCGTAGCACCGCCTACATGACATCTGTATTTTCTAGGGTGTTGATTGAAGAATGACAACTCTTATCTGCAAGATACGATCGCTAAAAATAGAAACAGAATATTTTCTGAAATCACCGAACAGGCACGATTATACACGATCAATTCCGATAATACACGAATGCTCTCGTACATTGCAAACATATAATTTCCCATTTCTGTGTTATATCGACGAGATGGCAGATTTTAACTATTACCTTTAGATGGTAATGGATTGATTCGGTGTAATTGAACTAAGGACGACTTAAATATTGAGTAAATATGTCAAATCAGACGCACATTGTACTTTTTAAAACTATCTATCGTTCTGTTGACCCGTAAACAATGGCGACCAATTATAAAGTTTTATCAACATTGCAGTGCCTCACTTTCGATTCAAGTATGTCATCAAGTATGTCACGTACTAATAGGCCTATTAATAGAATTAATGATAATCAATATTTACACGGAATACCCTTCAAGTTTCCACAGGCATTGATATTATCAGAAACTCAATACGGCCCAATTAATGATCTCGGTATTAAAATATATTTATCTGACTAAATATATCAATGCTGGTTCCCAGTCTAGAATTTAGACAGCGAAATATATTGTTTACTACTCTCTCATATAGATGACTTGTCTCCAATTCTGGCATGATTGTCACTAATAGTAGAATTCCCCCACCCGCCCCCCATATTTTCAAATTTTCTAGGTTGCCTTTTTGTATCATCACTCACCGTATTTCCGGACACCATCTGTTGTCGAATTTTTTGCAAATGACTGCATCGGTGTCAGCAGCAGGTACTTGGATTATATTGTAGAAGCTAAGACTGCCAGCACAGAAATGACCAAAAACAGATAAATATTCACATTTTAATTCGAATGTCTTATTGTATAGTGTACCCTAGAAATCCCTTGCACAGAGATATATGCGAAGAAATATTTGTTTATTTTTGTAACTGGGAAAGACAAATGTTTGGCTTTACAAGGTCACATGTCAATCATGTGACAATACTGGACAACACACTTCTGGTACATGAAATTTGATTGGTGACCGAAGCTCAGTTCCTATTTTTGACGCCATTTTGAATTCACATGCGAGTGAAATTGTGGTTTTATTTTAAAAGATGTTAGGCAATCTGAGTTTAGTTAGGTGTATTAAATGCAAGAATGATCACTTTATATAGTAATATTATTTCGTCTACTATAAAAGAAATTGACCAGAAAATATTCACATTCAAAGCTTATGTGACTGAATACCTACCGGTACACCCATGGTACCAAAATCTTTATTTGAATAAAAAGAAATGTTGTATTAATTTTGATACCTGTCCGCCTCTGTGGTCAAGTGGTTAAGGTCGCTGACTTGTATACCACTGTAACCTATCATCACTGATGGTCGCAGGTTCGAGCCCCGTTCAAGCAGTGTCTCATTTATATGAAAAAGTTGGCAGTTTCTTACGGTAGTTGGTGCACCCAAGTACTTGTTAACCGCTGGAGCCTGCCCAGGAAAGGTATTGTTAGGTAAACTGCCCGCCAGCGATATAGCCCAAAATGGTGCTGATGCAGGTGTAAAACCCGAAATATAACATAATAATAACATAATTTTGATACCCACTTCAATACCTGGCAACTGAAAATAATTTTGCTGATTTTTGAATCTGGAGTCTCAGTTTTGTGTTTTGTAATAAGAATGATAACCTGGCAACTGAAAATAATTTTTGCTGATTTTTGAATCTGGAGTCTCAGTTTTGTGTTTTGTAATAAGAATGATAACCTGGCAACTGAAAATAATTTTTGCTGATTTTTGAATCTGGAGTCTCAGTTTTGTGTTTTGTAATAAGAAGATAACCTGGCAACTGAAAATAATTTTTGCTGATTTTTGAATCTGGAGTCTCAGTTTTGTGTTTTGTAATAAGAATGATAACCTGGCAACTGAAAATAATTTTTGCTGATTTTTGAATCTGGAGTCTCAGTTTTGTGTTTTGTAATAAGAATGATAACCTGGCAACTGAAAATAATTTTTGCTGAGTTTTGAATCTATAGTCTCAGTTTTGTGTTTTGTAATAAGAATGATAACCTGGCAACTGAAAATAATTTTTGCTGATTTTTGAATCTGGAGTCTCAGTTTTTGTGTTTTGTAATAAGAATGATAACCTGGCAACTGAAAATAATTTTTGCTGAGTTTTGAATCTGGAGTCTCAGTTTTGTGTTTTGTAATAAGAATGATAACCTGGCAACTGAAAATAATTTTTGCTGATTTTTGAATCTGGAGTCTCAGTTTTGTGTTTTGTAATAAGAATGATAACCTGGCAACTGAAAATAATTTTTGCTGATTTTTGAATCTGGAGTCTCAGTTTTGTGTTTTGTAATAAGAAGATAACCTGGCAACTGAAAATAATTTTTGCTGATTTTTGAATCTGGAGTCTCAGTTTTGTGTTTTGTAATAAGAATGATAACCTGGCAACTGAAAATAATTTTTGCTGATTTTTGAATCTGGAGTCTCAGTTTTGTGTTTTGTAATAAGAATGATAACCTGGCAACTGAAAATAATTTTTGCTGATTTTTGAATCAGTTTTGTGTTTTGTAATAAGAATGATTGGTTTCTACAAATTTAAATTTAGCTTGATTGCGAAACAAGTTCTGACAACTTACATTAATCACTGTCAAGACCTCAGTCCTGATGGAATCCATCACCACGAGGGAGAGATAAAAGGCAACGTGGAATTTAAATGCCTTGCCTAAGGCCAAGGGCACAATCGTAACGGCTCCAGCGAGGCCTTCCACACCTGAAGGTAATGGGTCGCAGCGACCACTGCGCTATCAAGACTTCCACTCTGCAAGTACAGTGGAAGTCGGGATAAGAATTATTTGTTCCATCTTTGTGCATTGCATGACTTCGATGATTGGGTGGTCGAAAATGGATATTTTCTACAAACTAATAAGAAGTGATGTTGTGGCACAGATAAACAAGCTTGAAGAAAGGTTTAGTAGGCAATTAAAGACAATTGATTGACAAGACAGAAGCAATGAAGTAGAGAGGAGTCGGGGAATTATTTGACATACTGGAATACTTAAGCTGCAATAGCTGACGTTTTATGTTGGAAGCAGGCTGGTTAAAGTGTCCAATTTATTGCATTTCGGTAGTTTATGTTGCTAGGTAATATGCTTAGCCCATGGAAGAATCATTAACCATTGACAAGTTTTGAGATTACATTTTTTCGAAAAATCATATTTTTTTGTTTTATTGGATTTTGAGAGAACAAAATGGCAACTCAATTTCTCACTGCTTCGTGAGAGATTTATTACAGGAGTACGCACAGGGCTTAAGTTTGATCTTTTGATACTTTTATAACCTTCTTGTACGACTTCAATAGTTTTTCGTGTACGACTTCAATAGTTGTTCGTGTAAGACTTCAATATCATTCCTGTACAACTTCAATATCATTCCTGTACGACTTCAATAGTTTTTCGTGTAAGACTTCAATAGTTTTTTCTGTACGACTTCAATAGTTGTTTCGTGTAAGACTTCAAATAGCATTCATGTAAGACTTCAATAGTTTTTCGTGTAAGACTTCAATAGTTTTTCGTGTAAGACTTCAATAGTTTTTTGTGTAAGACTTCAATAGCATTCATGTAAGACTTCAATAGTTTTTCGTGTAAGACTTCACTAACATTCTTCTTATATTTTCAATGTACTTTCTGCCGGAATTATGTCAAGTTTAATTGTGTTCTCAGTAAAACCTGTAAAACAGCTAAATTCCTATAAATTGTGTTTAGTATTTAATCCAGCTGACAGTGGAATTCCTACATCAAACGGAGGAAGATCATATATTATCCCAACAGGCTTATATTATTATCATTTGTGTGATTATGAATCGTTAATCAATTTGAATGCTATTTTTGTACCAAATTAGCATCAATATTTCTCATACAATGGTAAGTTAATAGCTTCAGAAACACTTATTCCTTTGCATGCAAAGGTTTATAATACTAATGTATGTATTTTGTTGATCGCCCATGTGTTACTATGGAGACTGACGGGCGGAATAATTAGCACATTCAACACCCAAGTTACTGACATGGATTGGTGCATGATAGACCATTATTGTTAGACCAATAAATTACATTTGGACCAGTTCATTTATCAAAATGGGTAATTTTGTCTGAAAATAGTAATAGTACTGGCAAAAGGTGCAGATGAGATCATCAGGATAAGACAGCTATGTAATAGAAGGACGATAGAAAATTTACTCTGCATAATACACGCTTGGATAGTGTATTGAGTGAATGTATATAAATTATAAGGTGCATACTTTAGTAATTACATGCAAACATGTTGACAATAACATGAAACCCTGTCCAACATAATAGTATATACCACATCCCTGCTGTAATATCTGCAAATCTTTATGGGAACAAAATATTGTTGCAGAATTCCAACTACGAAAATAGATTGACCTGGCCATTTCTGGATTCCAGCTCAAGTCTGTATTTCTATGTGGACACCAGTGAAAGCTTGGAACTAGTTCCCTGAAAACAAATGCACAATTTTAATACCTACGAATACATAGCAGTAATTCTTATCACAAAATTCATATTCGTCCAGAAAAATGTTTACAAAGTTAATTGTAATTCTACAATAAGTAGTTTTGGGAAGGTCTTCAGAATTACTGGTCTTTTTACAAACAGCCTGTAAAATTAGTTTCTAACTTTCCATGAAATGTCAAAAAAAATAGCAGAAAGAAATGAATTCATTTTGAATTTTATCTTCATTAAAATCATATTAAAATCATATTTGCAGAGTCAGAAGTGTATAATAATAATTATTCAGACTATATGCAGCTGTTACAACGTCATTATTTATGCTACATAGCTGATTGTGTGCACATGTTTCTGCATGGATCCATGCATTTCATGGCTTCAAAGAGTTTTTGTTCTGACATTAAAAGATCATTTGAAATGCAGAATAATTACTATATATTAGGTATGGCAACGAATAGCGGGTTTGCTATTCCAATATTATAATATGATATAATACTCTAAACAGTTTTGACATCATAATTAAATACTATCTACCTTAGCACCTACTGTAATTATCCAATTGCATGGCACAGTGTCAATTAACACCTGCCATGCATCGACCACAACATGGTTTATTCACACATCCTGAGGCGATTTATTTTGTATTGGAAGGTTTTATGATGGTTTCAAAAGAAAACAACGTATCTGATTTATGAGTTTATTTTCAATTTTGCAAATATAATATTTTTTTCATTTTATGAAAGTTTATTTCAGCAAATATATTATTTTTTCCAAATATTCGAATACTGGAATAGTATTCGGATATTCGAACGTTCAAGCGAATATTCATTGCCATGCCTACCTATTATATATACCTTCATTGAAGGAACCTGATGATAATGATGAGTGTCCCCCCCCGCCTACTTCCATCTTGGAGAGTGTTTGTTTCTGTCACAATTATCAATACCTATCAATTTTATGAACTACCGTAGATAAAAAACACAAAAATATAATTAAATTAAACATAAAAGATGTCGCCAAAACACACTCCCTGAATTTTATTAACAACAGTTAAATAATAAAATAATTTAAAAAATACCCCCATGATTTTTATTAAATGGATTTGATATTGGATTAATTTGATTGTTTCTCGACATTATTTGAATTAAATATTTATATATTATTATATATTTATGAACACAACACAATGTTGTATGAAATAGTAGGAATATAATTATCAGAACTTTATTCCATTTTATTTTTACTCAACATTACATTCGTCATCGATGCTATAATTATACCGAACATGCGTGAATATGTACAGTGAGTGAATAACATAAACATTAACATAAATTGGGAAATTAAGCGCTGCAGCATTTCCCTATAACAAGAATATTTAAAATAATAATTAATATATTAATATAATTATATAGATGAGTACATAGATAGATAGATACTTTTATTTCTTCCATTTCTGAAGAGCATAGCATATTTACAAATCATTATTAATATGTATGTACAAACAGTATAATATAAATGCACAAATAACAGGGTTAAATGTCAGTTGAGTACATGCATCTCGGGTTCAAGCTAAGACCATGTTAATTAAATAACTTTGGATATATCAACAAATTTAACAAATTGCAGTGATTAATATTGTCCAATTAACGCAGTGGTTAGCGCTCTCGCATAAATAAAGTTTAGACTAAATTGCAGTGAATAAAAGGAGAGTTTACATGTAGTGATTTAAAAACTTTTTAGTTAATTCAAATTTATTTTAGCTCGATTGTGAAACAAGTTCTTACATCTTCTCTCTCGAGACCATGTGGAATCCATAGCCACAAGGGAGAGAGAAGAGGCAACATGGAAATTAAATGCCTTGCCTAAGGGCACAATTGTAACTGCTCCAGCGGGGCTCCAACTCCATGCCCTTTTCGTACCTGGAGCGGATGCGCTACTGCTGCGCTATCACGATTTCCACTTATTGAGAAATCATGAAATATCTCTTGTATAAATTTGTATTCGCTGCATTGCAACCGGAGAATAAAATGTGATATTTACTCCCTCATCTGCAGTATGGTTTCCATTGAAATATAAAAATCAACATGGATTAGTATTTTTTTTATGGACATGAATAGAAATGTAATCAGGTAATAAGTTATTTGAATGAAAGTAATTTATTTCACGTTTAATTAACAATGAAAACGTGCGACAACCATAGAGTGTGAAGCAGATGTTGGGTTTCATCTGCAGCAGCACACACTGCTGCTGCTTGCATTTCATATAACCCTTTGCACGCTAGCGACAGATAAAATCACTTTTGCAAACAGCATAGAGCTAGATCAGACTCTATGCTGTTTGCTATTCGGATAGTGGAGCTAAATCATTTGGCTGAATAGCAAATAACATAGATCCTGATCAGACGCAGCGTTATGCTGCGGCTGATCTGGATCTATGTTGTTTGCAAATGTGATTTTATTGCTCAGCATGCAACGGATTAATTGTAAGATATTTTCTCTCCAGGCCTGCGTAGCTTCTTTGTTATCTGTATGTGTTTGTGTGGTTTTACCATTAATTAGGTAATATTTGTGTGTGTTTACCATTCATTATCTAATACTAATCTACCCTATGTCTATGGCAGTCGTAAAGCTAACATTTTCAGAATTGTTCAGGAAAATTAATGTCTTTTCCATAAATCTTCGGGACATTTGTACTGACGTGTCAGCAACATCGCTGGATGGTCTATGCTGTATAGGGTTGCTTCAAGAATGTGTTTCATATTTTAAAGACATGTGCAACATCGCTGGATGGTCTATGCTGTATATATAATGTTGCTTCAAGAATGTGTTTCATATTTTAAAGACATGTTTTTCATATTTCCTTATTTTTTTATGGTTCGTATTTTACATCTGGTTGAAATATACTTAGACATGGCTTTGTTCTGAGATTTGATTGGAATTCAGTGTACTGTACTAGATATTAGACAGGCGGATATGTAGTCCAGTGGTAACGCGCTGGACTTGTAATCCAGGGATCGCAGGTTCGATCCCCCGTCTAACCCTAATAAAACGAACAGTCTTTCAGATGGGACGTTAAACCGAGGTCTCGTGTCGGTGCTTTACACCGTGCACGTAAACGAACCAGAGGAGACTCTGGAATGGGTCTCTGTCTGTATCATTGCACTACCTCCAAAATCTAAAATGACTAATCTCTTCAGGAGGCGTCGCTCATATGGGCAACCGGTAGCGACGATAAATAAATGTAAAACACACACACACACTAGATATTAGCCAATTATCCAACCAGCTAGGGCCTTCTATCACTAAGAGTGATTGTGCCTCTACGTCCTTTTATGGGAAGAACTAAGATAAGATAAGATAATTGTTTATTATAGTGACATGAGTTTTTCAACATATTTACAACATATATTCAGTATAATGTGAAATTTAAACACCCAGCATAACGGGCCTATAAGTTACCTTATGCTAACAGTTTTAAATAGCGTGAATATGCATCATTGTACGTAGAGTATTATTTACATACTTATTACTAAAGATAATTACTAAAATAATTACTGAGATAATTATACCTAAAGGTAATCGATTACAAATAACCAGAGATCATATAGGAATACTAGTAGTTTATGTAGATATACTAAGTAGCAATAACCAGAGATCGTATAGGAATACTAGTAGTTTATGTAGATATACTAAGTAGCAATAACCAAAGATCATATAGGAATACTAGTAGTGTATGTAGATATACTAAGTAGCAATAACCAGAGATCGTATAGGAATACTAGTAGTTTATGTAGATATACTAAGTAGCAATAACCAGAGATCATAAAGGAATACTAGTAGTTTATGTAGATATACTAAGTAGCAATAACCAGAGATCATATAGGAATACTAGTAGTTTATGTAGATATACTAAGTAGTTTATACAAATTTATTTTAGCTCGATTGCGAAACAAGTTATTTCAACTTATATAAATCACTCTCGAGACCTCATTCCTGATGTAATCCATCGCCACGAGGGAGAGAGAAGAGGCAACGTGGAATTTAAATGCCTTGCCTAAGGGCACAATCGTAACGGCTCCAGTGGGGCTCAAACTCCGGACCGTTCGCACCTGAGGCGAACGTGCATCCACTGCGCTATCACGACTTCCATATACTAAGTAGATAATTATACATTCTATGATGAGTATGGTAGTATGTGAGATGGTCGCCATATCGGACAGGTGGGTTTTCTCCGGTTTCCTCTCAGCTGAATGACCACATTTACTTTCATCCGCGCCAACGAGAGTTATTAATATAAGTTGTTAAAACTTGCTTCGCAATCGTAAAATAAATAAACTTTTTAAGTCCTTTTTTATTTGAGTAGAAACAGCGCAACATTTCCAAAATGGGAGATGTGGGGTGGACAGATAGCACATTAGTTTATGCTGTCCAATGAAATATAGACATTTATCATTGAAATAAAAATGTGCTATTCCACTGGTTAAAAGCAGTGGAATAACGCATCACTGTGTCGTACCTAGCCATTGCATGTTGAAATATTGTCAATGGAACGTTTTCGGACTCAAGCTGTCGGTGACGTCACTTATGATGTAAAAATTATATGATGTCTTTTATGACATAATTTATGGTCATCTAAACACATCGCATCAGGATCTGCACTTTTTTGTGCTAGTAATATTACTATATTTTAGACAAAGCTACCCGTCCAGTTTGATAAATGAACTTGTCCAATTGTAATTTTCTTATTAATTTATTTGTCTAAAAATATTATCAAACTGATAGTTCTAAAACTATAATCAAACTGATAGGTAGGAAATAAATGATGCAGGAGGTTACACTGACAGTCTGTATCTGAAGCTGTACTGTTGCATTCATGTTTTACCCAGCAATAATAATGCCTGTTTTCATCATATTACTCTGTCAACCATGTACAGCACCAAAACAAACTCTTGTTTATGCACCATGACTGTAGTGCAACATTCCTTTGAAATCTGGAGAGGAATTGATTCACGATTGTTTGCTTGATCATCACAATGATTGTTTACTTTATCACGATGATTTTTCATTTATACTTTCATTCACTTCATCACTGCCATCATTCACTTCATCACTACCATCATTCACTTCATCACTACCATCATTCACTTCATCACTACCATCATTCACTTCATCACTACCATCATTCACTTCATCATTCACTTCATCACTACCATCATTCACTTCATCACTACCATCATTCACTTCATCACTACCATCATTCACTTCATCACAACCGTCATTCACTTCATCACTACCATCATTCACTTCATCACTACCATCATTCACTTCATCACTACCACCATTCACTTCATAACTACCGTCATTCACTTCATAACTACCATCATTCACTTCATCACTACCATCATTCACTTCATCACTACCATCATTCACTTCATCACTACCATCATTCACTTCATCACCATCATCATTCACTTCATCACTACCATTGTTCACTTCATCACTACCATCATTCACTTCATCACTACCATCATTCACTTCATAACTACCATCATTCACTTCATCACTACCATCATTCACTTCATCACTACCATCATTCACTTCATCACCATCATCATTCACTTCATCACTACCATCATTCACTTCATCACTACCATCATTCACTTCATCACTACCATCATTCACTTCATCACTACCATCATTCACTTCATCACTATCATCACTACCATCATTCACTTCATCACTACCATCGTTCACTTCATCACTACCATCATTCACTTCATCACTACCATCATTCACTTCATCACTACCATCATTCACTTCATCACTACCATCATTCACTTCATCACTACCATCAATCACTTCATCACTACTGTCATTCACTTCATCACTACCATCATTCACTTCATCACTACCATCATTCACTTCATCACCACCACCGTCATTCACTTCATCACTACCATCATTCACTTCATCACTACCATCATTCACTTCATCACCACCACCGTCATTCACTTCATCACTATCGTCATTCACTTCATCATTTCCAGTACATAAAAATCATTTGAGAAAACAATTAATCTATTTATGCCCGAGATGACTTATCAGAGGAATTTACAGAGGAATTTACAGTAAATTCCGTGAACTTGTATATCATGTGTTATATTTGCACTATGGTATCATTATTACAAGATATTATCATTGAGCAGAGCAGGTTGATGCTTGTACAATCTGACAGAATCATCCCAATCTCCAGCTGATAATATTTTTGGCTGTGTCTGCTGACTTGCAGTAGAGTGTGTGATATAAATTTAAATTGATTTGTTTTCTGATTTTTGCATTTTTGTTTGGTTTTGAAAAAAAATATATAATGATTTGCCATTTTACTTCCAGATACGGATCTGCTCTTGAAATATGTTTTTAAGGATGGGAATGGAATTAAAATTGAGATAATGGTTTATTTTTTATCTTAAGCACTAAAATAAATAATGAACACAGTTCGGATTCTGACATAAAAATATACGAGTTTTTATAATATCTAATGTTTTGTGATAACATCTGCATAGTTTTATACCTACTACCTGCATGCACTTGTAATATCTGGACATAAAATTTGTAATTTATTTCTCGGTAACAGTTGATTGTTTGGTAGCTTGGGCTTGTTTCCAGTGAATGTATAATTATAGAAGCTGTTGAAAACTGCAACATGGAAGTCTGCATTGAAATTCTTCTATCAAATCACTCATTCAATCATAAATGTATCTCCTGGCATTGCAAAAACAAGCAAAGAATGCTTGCACACTGTAGTGAGTTCATAATTCAATTCAGCTAGAAGTTTAAAGGCACTTTCCTGATTTTCACGAACAATACTGAATGCATGTTTGATTTTAGAATTGTAACCCAGAAAGATAATAATTGCAATAAAAACAAATCTGATGCCGTTTGCTAGTCGGGTAGTGGAGCTAAAACACTTGTCTGAATAGCAAACAAAATAGATCCTGATCTGGATTTATGTTATGTGCACATTCCGTCCAATTTATCCGGCAGGTTAACCCTTTCCTTCATTTAGATTTAGGTTAACATACAAACGACAGCCATTTAGCTATCGTGCAGTGGATAAGTAGTGGCCATTTCTATCCCACCTCCATAGATATTACTGGGACTACACAAGATTCTGGCCTTTATTATGAAAATTGGTTTGGCTACTACATTGTCAATGTATGTCATATTGGTAATGGCGTCAAGGGGTGCTTCTATGAGGGAAAGGGTTTATGAACATTGGTTTGGCTACTACATTGGCAATGTACGTCGTATTTGGTAAGGCGCCAAGACATGCTTCTATGAGGGAAAGGGTTTATGAACATTGGTTTACGGGATAACAACACATTTTTGAGATTTTGTGATTTGATTCTGTATCTCAATTAATGAGCATATTTTATATTAGTACAATTTAAGTAATAGCTTCACTGCAAAATCATCGTGTCAAATATTACACCTGGCAATTGTGCTCCTTATAAATCGAGCCCCGCGGGAGCCGTTACGATTGTGCCCTTAGGCAAGGCATTTAAATTTCACGGTGCCTCCTCTCTCCCTCGTGGCGATGGATTCCCTCGAGAGTGATTAATATAAGAACTTGTTTCGCAATCGAGCTAAAATAAATTTATATCGTAGCACCAAACACAGTTAAATATACTTCAGAGCTGTTTTAATTCTTGAATCGTATAAAGTCAATAAAAAGATTACAAAAATAAAAACATTATTAATAGAGTGCTTAACATGAATGTCAGAAATGAATTTAGATTTAAACAGCAGTTTCATGTACCAGTAGTACGTAGGTTTTGGCATTCGTAAGTGATTTGCCAGCAGCTAGTCTGTGGGATAGGACAAAAACAGACGCTCTAGTTCATGAAATGTTGCCATTTATTGCGCATGCAATGCATTTAGCCTCAAAGCAAATTATCGGAGATTCATTCCAAGAATTTTAAAGCCGCAGTATACTTACTTTGCCGATTGCTGCAATGTTGAAAACAGATGCCATAGTCGTTTAAGTGATGTTTTCAAGTATTTTATAAATGAGCAAATCTTAATAGTTCACTGATTCATCACCATCAAGTTTATTACGACGTGTCTAAATATAAAATATTACACGAGTGCTGATGTCATACCATATTTTTGGAATTGTGCTAGTAAGCAAGCCAAAAGCAAAAATGAGTTTCATATGGTATGAAATCATCGCGAAATCATTTTTATCACATTGTCATTGCACGATCGTTTAAATAAATAACGTTGTTACTTTCATTTTGGCGCCAAGTGTCAGCGCAAATTGTCATGACATCACTAAAAATTGTCATGACGTCACTAAATATTGTCATGACGTCACTAAATTGTCATGATGTCACTAAATTGTCACTACGCAAAGCAGCGTTATATTTATGTTTTAAACAGCGTTATTATTGCGTCTCAACCAATCTGAATCCACCAGGTGTTATTACACGTGTGTACATATAAGAAAATATGTGTATGGCTGTATGAAACTGAATACAAGCAAGGTTATGTGATAAAACTGTTTCAATTGCAGTTAAATTATCACAATGAAATAATGACTAATATGTCAGTCAAGAATAATATGTCAGTCAAGAGTAATATGTCAGTCAAGAGTAATATGTCAGTCAAGAATAATATGTCAGTCAAGAATAATATGTCAGTCAAGAGTAATATGTCAGTCAAGAGTGGGGGGGGGGGGGATGATATGATTGTTGCAAAGACAAATAATTTGTTTTATAAATATATTACTAAATTATTTTCAGTACACTATCTTCAATAGCCGGTTAGGTACCAAATATATGGGCTATGGACTATGGTGGAGTCATGCATGCTCGTTCATCTATTCATTTCTTGTTGTTTCCAAATCTTCTAAAACGATTATTAGGATTTTAAACTTGTATAAAATGTTCAGGTCATTGAAATGACCCGCAGAACACATGTTCGACTCGTATTCATCCAAGGTCATGTTCATCCAAGGTCATGTTCATCCAAGGTCATGTTCATCCAAGGTCATGTTCATCCAAGGTCATGTTCATCCAAGGTCATGTTCATCCAAGGTCATGTTCATCCAAGGTCATGTTCATCCAAGGTCATGGCCACGCTTTGATGTCAAATGGCTATATGTAGTGTCATGTTTCAACCAATTTAGGAATTTTGAAATAGTTTCAAGCAAGTTGTTAACACTTTCAACACCACATACCTCTAAATAGGCTTACAAATAGTATAGATCCAGATGAGCCAATCAGAAGTATATAAAGATCAAACAAATAATTAATACTGTAATTTATGTCAAATCACCAAACTAATGCACTGATGCACAACAATCAATATTATTAGCTAAATTAAAATGCTATTGACAAGTTCAGTTTGCAGACAGAGATTCGTAACGAAGTGACTGATTTAAAAAAATAAAATAAAATAAAAATATATAAATCGGTTTTTTTTTATCACTCACTTATTAGACTGGAAGCCACTTTGAGGCCATTATACTCTGGTGGTAAAAATCCTGTCTTATAGGCGACTAAGTACGGTATTGTAAAAGTGACTTATTTTTAGCATTTTTGTGTCTTGTCCATAATTATCTTCTAAATGATGTATGTTCATAAGATCCTATGTCAAGGATGTGCTTCTTCTATGTCACAGGCCAATTTGGGCTTTGGTATTGTTTATCATTCTTAATAGTCTCACAACTTCCATTTGCTACACAACAGCAGAGCATGTCATATCATGCAATTCTCTACAGAAATTATCATCACCAAACCATCAGAATGTCGGACATTTTATCTATCCGTGTATATCAATATCAAAGTGCATTCTGGGAGTATTCATCACTCGTAGTTTATGCTTTCCAGGTATCGTGTCGGTGCTGTACACCGTGCACTGCACGTAAAAGAACCAGAGGAGACTCTGGAATGGGGCTCTCTCTGTCTGTATCATTGCACTGTCCTCCAAAAATCTAAACTGACTAATCTCTTCAGGAGGTGCCGCTCATGTGGGCAACCGGTAGCGACGATAAATAAACGTAAAACACACACACACACATTACATTCATCACTTTCAGTGAATAGCTCCGGGTTGATTCATATTTCATGAAAACATTGGGTTGAAAACTGTTTAGTTTATTAATTGCATACTTTATTAATTGCATACTTTATTAATTGCATTATATACATGTATAAAGAGAGAGAAAATACACAAACTGCAGGTTTGATTAGTCATTTGTTTAAACTTTATTTTACAACGATTGCGAAGCAAGTTTTAACAACTTATATTAATCACTCTCGTTGGCGCGGATGAAAGCGTAAATGTGGTCATTCGTGTGGGAGGAAACCGGAGTACCCAGAGAAAACCCACCTGTCCGATCTGGCGACCATCATCATACATCTCACATACTTCCCGGTCCGAGGATCTGGGTTTTCTCTGGGTACTCCAGTTTCCTCCCACTCGAATGGCCACATTTACGCTTTCACCCGCACTAACGAGAGTGATTAATATAAGTTATTAGAACTTGCTTCGCAATCGTTAACATAAATAATGTTACTAACACCAAATAACTGACATGATATTTTTAGACCAATACATTAAATTAATAAGACAATTATATTTGATTTGGACTAGTTCATTTATCAAAGTGGGTAATATTATCTAAGAATAGTAATATTACTGGCAAAAAGTGCAGATCCTGATGAAACGGCTCATCATGAGCCGGCTCATCTGGATCTACGCTTTTTGTAAGCCTATTTTGAGGTCTGTAAAGTTTTTGAAAGGGTTAATAAAGTTTGTTAAATAAAAGTTGTACTCTTATGTCCTTGAACTTGGATTATAATACATTAAAAGGTCCAGAAGACCAAAACATACAGTAGCAAGGGTACATAAATATTAAAATGGCGGTTTCAATAATTATGCTCGTTATAAATATATTTTTATGAAATATTTCACATCATAGCTGAGATATTTATTAAATATGAGACAGAACTCATCAAAATGATGGCAACTTGGAAACCCCATTGAAATCGTGTTGCAACATGCATCTTATCTATATGTTATGGAATTATTCCCACCAAGCCATGGAATATGAATTCCTGGGATTGAACACATGAAAAGCATTTACATTTATAACTTTTGTGTCTAATATGAAGTGTTTCCTGTGAGGGATCAAGTCTATAACGCCACGGCTTATGTAATGAGAATTAATACCCCTTCTCAGGCGCGTAGCTAGGCCTGAATATGAATTACGCACCATTCTAGGGGGAGAATTATTTCCGCTATATGGTCTCAGGTGACTATTGCATACTATGAACATCAGTTACAATCAATATCTGTTGGCATTTCGATCATGTCTGCTTTCTTGTGAATGACCAATGTCTGTGTCCCCCTTATGATCCAGCTTTCTTGTGAATGACCAATCTCTGTGTCCCCCTTACGATCCAGCTTTCTTGTGAATGACCAATGTCTGTGTCCCCCTTACGATCCAGCTTTCTTGTGAATGACCAATGTCTGTGTCCCCATTTACGATCCAGCTTTCTTGTGAATGACCAATGTCTGTGTCCCCATTTACTATCCAGCTTTCTTGTGAATGACCAATGTCTGTGTCCCCATTTACGATCCAGCTTTCTTGTGAATGACCAATGTCTGTGTCCCCTTACTATCCAGGTTTCTTGTGAATGACCAATGTCTGTGTCCCCCTTATGATCCAGCTTTCTTGTGAATGACCAATGTCTGTGTCCCCCTTACTATCCAGGTTTCTTGTGAATGACCAATGTCTGTGTCCCCCTTATGATCCAGCTTTCTTGTGAATGACCAATGTCTGTGTCCCCCTTACTATCCAGGTTTCTTGTGAATGACCAATGTCTGTGTCCCCCTTACGATCCAACCTTTATTGCATTTTTCGTATTTGTTTATTTTTTATTTTTTATGAGGAACTGTCAAAATAAATTGTACGCACGTGCGTACATGTGTAAGCCTAGCTATTTGCCGGCTTCTGTGAGTAACAACAAATCTATTTTATGTTTTCTTGCACTACTTAAAATACAAACACTATAATTTTGGAGCTACTTGTAATCTGCTGCGCTTATGATTATAAAAGCAAATTATGTAAGAAATCGTGAATAAAAAATGTTAACACGCAAATACAGACACAAACATTTTATTCGGCATGAAACATTATTACAATTATTGTAACCTAATAGTATAAGATGCTAATAAATTAAAATAGTGAAAAGAATAGGAATTTGAAACGATGTTTATTGAGAAGAGTAATTTAATATTTAACAATATTTAGCAATACTACTTCTTGCCTAGTTATACAACTACAGTCAACCCTGTCTGAGGCAGCCAGCCATGGGAATCATGGAAAGTGGCTGCTTAGCACAGGTGGCTGCTTAATAGAGGTCAAATGTATAGCAAAACAACATATTGGGAATTTGAAAACTGGCTGCTTAATACAGGTTGGCTGCTTAATAGAGGTCAAATGTATAACAAAACAACATATTGGGAATTTAAAAATTGGCTGCTTAATACAGGTTGGCTGCTTAATGGAGGTGACCACTAGCACATGTTTGACTGTAGTAACTGATCAAATTTATGTGTTTTTGGCCAATGACAATAAAATGGTGCCAAACAAATTCTTTCTAAGATTCTGGTAATGCGGACAAACAAGTAGGAAGTGGTATTCACTTACAGTTTTTCTCATTGTACAGGATTTACAAAGTCGTTCACCTGGCGTATTATCATATGTTCCAGTTTCAATATAATTTTTTATAGACTGAGAGGATGTTCTGAATCTAAACACATATAATATTAAAACTGTACAGCTGAGATAATTAGCGAAATATAATATATGTTGATTGTAGGTGATATAGACACAGTGTTGTTATATATTTCAGATGACATAGATTGATAAATGCAATTGTATATGTTGATTGTAGGTGATATAGACACAGTGTTGTTATATATTTCAGGTGACATAGATGGATAAATGAAGTAGTATATGTTGATTGTATATGGTATAGACACAGTTTTGTTATATATTTCTGGTGACATAGATGGATAAATGAAGTAGTATATGTTGATTGTATATGGTATAGACACAGTTTTGTTATATATTTCAGGTGACATAGATAGACAAGACATACAGTATGTTTTGAATGCAAGAGAAAATGCCAGCATGGACAGTTTCTTCTTCAAGGTGTCCGATAAAGGTAAGTTCTAGTAATGATACGATTCCTGCTGCCAGCCACACACGTACACTAATGTGTTTAGAAGAAGTATAGGTTTTATTTATTATGTATCCATTGGGCTCTATGATGACACAATACAAGCAGGGTATGAGGAACATCAGTGAACATTCAGTTAGTAAGTTTATATTACACCGGCTACTTATAGAAAACTCTCTGCATGTACATAATTATGTATGGCAAGGATGTTATTTTATGAGAGATATTATTGGGTTTTCGATTACCTCCCTTGACAGATAAAGTCTGATTTATCCTGAAATATGTATTGGTCCTTTTAGTTGAAAGCCTTTGTTTTTATTGGTGTTCCCTAACCAAATGTTGCGGTATGATAAACGTGATTTTATCAAAAGCATGTTGATTAATTTATAATCAATTTCTACAGTAAAGTATCCATTGGATAGGCTGTAGGATATCTGTCGAGATTTAGTAATTTAATAATTATAAGATAAGAAAACTTCAGGGGAAGTAACTGACTAATGTCTCTCATTATGCACAGAAAAACAACCACAATATGCAATATATTTGTATGCAAATATTTGCATGAAAAGTTGAAATGAGATAAGAGAGCTTAATATCATATTACATTGTATGAGCTTTTGAATTGTCTATGTAAAGCGAAATTCCCTTTGTAATACTTATGGCTGTAACTATTCTGTGAGCCGAGCCTAGACAATGACTCTGAAATGAGATAACAGGATGTGTATAGAGATTGGTTGAATTTACTGACATAGCTAATCACATTTATAATAATGTACTATGTGAACCACCTTACTCCCTGATTGGGAAGCAGAAATAATGGATAGCTTTAATAACCTCAATGATGCTGTGCAAAACTCTATGAATATACAGGGTGTGTAAAAGGTTTGTTCAATGTTTTAAATCCAAGGGTGAAATTTTGAATTTGAAATCTATGCTTCACTAGTTGATCCTATACTGGGTTAGAATGATCCACTTAAGTTGCAATGAGGTGAAAGCAACAGATATTCCAAAATAAACAATGTAGCAGTGTATGTTTGATAATTCGACATTCCTATTAATTGTGTGAATGTTTTCTTATCTACATTTCTCTCAACTATAAATCTGTTTATATATGTATGGTTTAGATAAATTGTATCTGGGTGAAGTCTCACCTAATAGCCTAACTCTTTCCTTCATAGAGATTTAGGTTAATATACTGTTATATCTCCATACAAATGACAGCCATTTAGCTATAATCATGCAGTGGATAAGTAGTCACTATATCTATCCCACCTCCATAGATATTACTGGGACTACATGAGATTCTGGCCTTTATTATGAACATTGGTTTGGCTACTACATTGACAATGTATGTTGTATTGGTAATTGCGTCCCCACCACCATATGTAAATTTTCCTTAGAATCAGGCAGACATTGTTCCATCAGATTGGAAAGTGCAAGCATTGGCCCTGTCTATAACTAAGGTCCGAAGTCCAAGGTCAATAACTACAGGCCAATTTCTCTCACCTGTATTGCTTCCAAATTATTGGAGCATATTTTGGTCTCCAACATCATGTCTCATTTCGATAATAATGGTCCTAAACCATTTCCAGAATGGTCCTAAACCATTTCCAGAATGGTCCTAAGCCATTTACAGAATGGTCCTAAGCCATTTCCAGAATGGTCCTAAGCCATTTCTAGAATGGTCCTAAACCATTTCAAGAATGGTCCTAAACCATTTCCAGAAAGGTCCTAAACCATTTCAAGAATGGTCCTAAACCATTTCCAGAATGGCTTCAGATCAAAACATAGTTGTGATTCTCGTCTTATAAGCTTCACACAAGAGTTATATGACAACCTTGAAAATGGTAAACAAACAGATGTTATTCTTATGGATTTTAGTAAAGTGTTTGACAAAGTTGATCACAACAAACTGATATACATACTTAATGAGCTGGGTGTCTACCTTCTGGTGGATCGAGTCATTCCTACAGGGCCATGTGGCTGCATTTCAGATACACTGCCTGTCATCTCTGGGTCTGTATTAGGACCTTGCCTCTTCCTGGAATATATCAATGAACTACCTGACACCATCAAAAATAAAGCAAGACTCTTTGCAGATGACCACAACCATCCCACAGTCCCAAACCCAGTACCATATAAACTCTTTCCCCCGAACAATACGTCTTTGGAACGGCCTCCCCATCTATGTACAGTCCAGCCCCAACTTAACCGATTTTGTTGAGCGGCTGGCCACTGTACCACTCATGTAGCACTAATGACTGTTTCCAACCTTAGTATGTAGTTCTTTTTAACACTCTCTGTCTCACCTGAGAGTTTTAGCGCCTCCCAGTTGATCATACACAGCATTGAGTGCTGGGAGTAACATGTAGATGTGTGGTTTTATGTTGCTTCACAAGACTAGCTTTCTTAATTCTAGCTGAACAAAACAAATAAGAATGAATTTTCAACACACCCTGTACCAGCGCCTTTCTCATCATTGAGCAAGCAGATATCGGGAACTAGATTAATCTGACCCAGCTCACCTCAATCATTTTATGGGTAGTTTATGTCAATATTGAATCATTGCTTTCCCTGTAAAATGGCCCTTTATAGCTGGTAGAATCTTCCAACAGCAATAAAACAACAAATTAGTCAGTACCCTTCAACCACTGTTGGTCACTTAATGGGTATTGACCAGCTAGGATGTAGGTCATTAGTTATGGGGAGGAATTGTTGGCACATTTGGTTGCTAATGGAGACCATTAGTACCATGCAGGGAAACAGATATTAACTGTAATATTTACGCTGTAATAAAGATATTATTTATTATTATTATTTACTGTTATGTGTTTAAAGCCCCATTCTGCGGTTATTTTCTTAACTTGGAAAAAGAACACTATATTTCAAATAAGAAATAATAAGAAAGTACCCGCCCCATGCCAACCTTGGAAATCCTATGAGGGGTGGGGGATTTACAGACTAAAACCGGGAAATTCTGTTTGAGGTGTGGAGGGGGGGGGGCGGAATAATTCTAAGAAGTTACACTGGTATGTATGATTATTGCCTAGTTAATGTACACACATTTATTTGACCCCCCCCCCATCCTAACTCGATTCAACAGTTGGCGTACATCAAATTTTTATATTTAAAAATCTTAATAAATTATTATTATTATAAATGTTTTTTTTTTAACTTGATTTATTTTACAACAATTGCGAAGCAAGTTTTAGCAACTTATATTAATCACTCTCGTTGGCTCGGATGATAGCGTTAATGTGGTCATTTGTGTGGGAGGAAACTGGAGTACCCGGAGAAAACCCACCTGTCCGACCACCGTACCATCTCACATACTTACCATCTCACATACTTCCTGGTCCGAGGATTGAACATTGTAGTGTTTTTGTATTTACCAAAATGACATAACCACACAGGAGGGATCTAAGTGTCTCAGATTTATTGGTTTCTTATCAGCATTGGTAGGTAGGTATGTGATGGATTTCTGCACATCACTATTTTAATTAATGTACAGTATTACATCTACATGACCTTGTATAATAAACCTATTGGGGGCTTTAATAGAGTTTCTGGTGCAAAATTGTAGTGTTTTCATATTTACCAAAATGACATAACCACACAGGAGGGTTCTAAGTGTCTCAGATTTATTGGTTTCTTATCAGCATTGGTAGGTAGGTATGTGACTTGATTGCTGCAGAATTCAGCATAATAAAGGCTTGTTTCGTAAGCAGGAATGCATAATAGCAATTTGACACATTCTTGGTGGATATTTTCACCATCACATCAAGCATAGCCAGCATTCGGGCAGCATGACAGGCTTGTAGACGTGAGAATCACTTGCACAGATACGCGTCACCGCCATTCTTTGTGTGTGGTTCCCGAAGCGAGTCGGTGCATGAGTTTAGCCTTTTGTTTGGGAGGGGTATCAGCCAGTGTGGTGAGATGATTTCTAATACGAAAATGTCTGGTAAGAAAGCTGGTTTGGTGATTAGGGGTAAAATTATATCCTTGAGTACTATGCTGAAGCTTCAGTGAACATTTTCTGGTGTATGGAAACAGATGGATGATAGATAAACATTAAACCTGATCACTTACAAATAACCTTCCTTCCAATACTGGGTCATGTAGCACCTAGGCAGGAATATCTAAACTGGGTGGAGTTTACCGTGACACCAATTAACCCATTTCATTCTGGATACATTTAAAGGCTTTTGCAAACAACATAGATCCAGATCAGCCGCAGCGTAACGCTGCGTGCTGATCAGGATCTATGTTGTTTGCTACATAGCCAAGTGTCTTAGCAAGATCATCTGAATAGCAAACAGCATAGAGCCTGATCAGACGGAACGTTCTGTGGCGGCTGATCTGGCTCTATGTTGTTTGCAAATACTGTTTGAACGGTATCCAGAATGAAATGGGTTAAGAGTCTAGTAACGACATAATTCTAATGAAATCCGATGACATATTATTACCAGAGTTTTCAGTTTCAAATACGAATAATACATTGATGAATTGCGTCTGCTACAATTATTCCTACTATTTATAGCCTTTATTTTACCCAGCATGCATAGAGTTAATCTGCATGGATTTGTTATGAAACTTGGCAGTAAGACCCAAGTGTTCTCTCTATTTAATTTGATTTGATTGAGATTTTGTCCGCCTCCGTGGTCGAGTGGTTACGGTCGCTGACTTGTATACCACTGTAACCTATCATCACTGATGATCACGGGTTCGAGCCCCGCTCAGGCCGTGTCTCATTTATATGAAAAAGTTGGCAGTTTCTTACGGAGGTTGGTGCACCCAAGTACTGGTTAACCGCTGGAGCCTGCCCAGGAAAGGTGTTGTTAGGTAAACTGCCCGCCGGCGATATAGCCCAAAATGGTGCTGATGCAGGCGTAAAACCCGAATCATAACATAAAATTGATTGAGATTTTAAAACTAGTATTGTTCCATAATGAAGGTAGGTCTGAAATAATTAGCATAACAGAATAAGAATCGGGGCTTAATGAGAAACATCGGTGAGTTACTGCCCCTGAATACTTCATAATAGTATGTAGGTCCTCTTAAATTGTTTCCTTTGTTTTTATCGTTGTTTCCTTTGCACAACATGCTATTAATTTGTTTTCACTTTCTTATCTTATAATTATTATGTTACAATATCTCAACAGATATCCTACAGTATATCCAATGGGTAAAAGATCTTATTCTTATCAATTAATTAATATGATTTGGATAAAATCACATTGATCATAACGCAACATCAGGTTAGGGAATAACTGTAGAAACAAAGGATTCCAACTGAAAGGACCGCTATACATTTAGGGATAAATCGGCCGTTATCTGCCAAGGGAGGTAATAGAAAACATGGGGAGACGGATTGGTATAACGGGAAGAAGAATGGAACCAGGTTTTCGCTATTATTCTATATGAAGCAGAATTCTCCCTTATCTCAAAATAGGGAGAAATGAGGTGGCTGAGGGAGATTCTTTCTCCCATGTTCCTCAAGATCGAGCATCTTCAATGTTCTACATGGAATGCAGTGTTTTGTATTCCATTAGCTGGGCTACAACACTTAGTTGACTCAACGAATCGACTAACATGATTTACAGCAGTTATCTGTAACTGTTTGACTGCGCAAAGAAATAACATTATTTAGTTGAGCACTGTCAGTGTTTTCAAACAAAGTACTTGTATATTGACTAACAATTTTCAAGTTAAGCACATGTCATTCATTGCATGCAGATGTAATGCTAATGTTCGGCATATGAAAGCAGTAACATCATGTCTGCAACATTCGCATAATGTACGTCTGCCATCAAATGTAGCAGTTATTTAATTCCTACCATTATGATTTCAAGGAAGTTCTGCAAACTCAATAGTAAGTACCGTATTTAGCTATGTATAGTGCGCTATCATGTATAATGCGCACCCACGATTTGCCACGAAAATCGGGGGGAAAACTGAGTTCCGATGTATACTGCGCACGTGAAAATCGCAATTTTCCAAGTCAAAATTTAACATTTCTCAAGAATCGCTAAAAATTGTGCTCCTTGATTTTTACAACTTATATTAATCACTCGAGATACCTCATCGAGAAACGGTAACGCACTCAGGCATGATTTCATGAAAATTACATGCATATCGTTCTCAAACATCTCAACACGTTCTCAAACATGTCAGCAGATGCTCAAACTTCTCAACACGTGTAGCCTACCTAATTAACTGGGACCCATTGTGAATGGTTTGTCGAAATTAATTATCGCTACAAACAATTGAAATACTGCAGCCAAAAAAAGTTTTTTTTTTATGCAATGCATTGTAACATAGTAAATATTTCCCGTAAAAATAACCAACACATCGTGTCTTTAATCATGTCGTATTTAAAAACATACGGTATATTAAATCAAATAAACTATAATTACAAAGTTTCTTTATCTCTATGATATCGCTTTATGCGGTGAAGTACGCCATTTTTTATGCATTTAGTAATTTCAATTAAATTCTTCAAAGTTTGCCAAAATAAACGCAATATATGCTAATTTTGTGGTCTTATTCATTTCATTTATTTATATAGACTATCGGCAAATGGTTTTAATAGCTAGTTTATAACGTTTGTCGAATGTAACAAATTATAGAATGACTGTGGGCCCGTTCGGGTCGAATTTCACGAAATATTGGTCAATTTTGGTCCGGAAAAAAATGTCCTGATGTCTGTACTGGTGTATAATGCGCAGTAGATAAAATGGATGAGGATTTCAGTAAGAAATGTGCGCACTATACATAGCTAAATACGGTACTTCATGTAATTCATCACAATCTCCATGCATTTTTGGGTGGGTCATTGTTTTATGTTTTGTATTGTTTATACAGTCCCACCTCCCCAAACGTCACCTCCCCAAACGTCACCTCCCCAAACGTCACCTCCCCAAACGTCCCCTCCCCAAACGTCACCTACCCAAACGTCACCTACCCAAACGTCACCTCCCCAAATGTCACCTCCCCAAACATCACCTACCCAAACGTCAC